>JAFEMH010004152.1:82500-224439 GCA_022495995.1 Adenophora triphylla var. japonica
GCACTTTACAAAAAGTGCCGAAACTTAGGGATAATTTCTAAAAAATGTCGAAAATTAGCAACACTTTTTTTTATAAAGAACCGAAAAATAGCGACATTTTCTAAAAGTGCCGTAAATATTTGAATACATTTGTGATAGAATATGTCAACTATAGATACTAAATTATAGGCTGAAATATTGGTAAGAATTTGTATATATTGCAATGTGTGGTATTGTGAAAGGAAAGAAGACAATTCCCTTAAAAAAAAATTTACATTACCAAATATACAAATATATAAGCCTAAATCACTGATATGATCACAATCGGATCATATTAGTAACTAGTACATGACCGTGTTCAAGGATATGGGTTTTTTTTTTTTTTAATTAATTTTTTTTTTTAAGGGCAAAATGAGAAAGAGACAAATGTATGAAGGCAAAATGTGAAATACCCCGCGTGAAACTGTTCATTCCACTGTTCATAGTGGGGATCTAATTTATACTATTAGTAATATCATACTCAAAACAACTATCCACTTGCTATTTCCCATCTCACAATCTCTCTTATATCTCACTTTTTATATTTTTCTACTCGTTTTATTATACATTTTTTTTTTTTTAATTTTTGTGAAAAATTCATTTTGTTTATTTTCTAATAAAACGGTAGAATTACTTCTTTGACTGAATTTCCTCCTCCCGAAGGACCACAACTATCACATGTCCACCAGCTTCTTCTGTCTTAGCGTCCAAATATCACAATCAAGCTCAAGTCACACAAGTCAATTCTACTTTAGAAAAATATTAATCATTTCAAATATAAATCTCACTTTTGAAACCCTCACGGCAATTGGGTTCCCGGCCAAGAAGAAGAAGAGAATGGAGCTTTTGAAACCTTCCCCGATTCCCAACCCAACCGGAGATATCTGTTCTGGGTATTCCCCTCCGCCAAATTTCGGAGATGAGTTTGATCGGAGCAGTCGTTATCTGTCGAGTTCCGCCGGGATGGGTGGTGATAGAGTATACGTGGCAGTCGGAATACGGGTCGAAAAGTCGGTTTCTTTGCTGCAATGGACCGTCCGGCAGTTTAAAGATGAAGAAATTTGTATACTTCATGTTCATCAACCTTCTCCCTTGATTCCAACTCTCTGTAAGTTCATTCGTCCTATATGTGCAATTGAACTTTGAAGATAACTATTCTTTTGCACTGTTTTCTGTTAAATGTAGTTCTAATTCTCAAACCATAAAAATGAAAAAGGCTCTAATTTCATGCACCCCTCCGTCTCAAATGACCAATTTTTTTTCACTATATTATATACTGGCAACCTTTGTCCCAAAATGAATGACCATACATTTAGAGGCCATTTTGAAAAGTTGTTTTTTAGTAGAAAAAGTGCATAAATATTTTTGCTTTACACTTTCATACTTTAAGGTTTGCAAATATATAACAAACTGAGAAAAATTGGTAAAAAATTATTTAGGAACAAAGTTTTTTGAAGAAAAAATTTCAAAAGGTCATTCATTTTGGAATAAAAATGGTCATTCAATTTGGGACATAGGGAGTAGATAACAAAGATTATTATACATCTTAGTTAAAAAAATTACAAAAAGCTGATTTCCCCAAAATGAAAAATGGACATTCATTTTGGGAAGAGGAGTAATCTCTCTTCCCCGTTTGGATGTCAAAATCATTTGTGCTTTAATTTAGATGTAAGACTAAATCTTTCATTTATATTTTTTTAATTTCTTCAGCTGAACCACTCATATAAAGTAGAATAAACTCAAAAGAAATTATTGTACTTTGGGCCAGTGCAAATTACAGCTGTGTGTATTAGTGACAGCTGCATTTGCTTTGCCCGAAGTCATTGAATATGTGCCCTTAAGCAAACAAAAAAAAAATCAGAGTATGGATGTTACTATGGATGAAGTAATATCTGACTCTATCAGTAGCAGAACTACTAAACAGAATGATGAAAATAGATTCATGTAGCTGAGGGTTTGTGCCCATGTAATCGAGATTTGAGATAAAGGGTGAGTTGTGTTACATTTAATCAAATAGCCTTGCAAAGTTTGGACTTTGTAGAAGCAATTACGACTGAGAATAGCATGATATAGACTAATCAGTGATTGCAACTGCATTGTCTTTAGGTACAAACCACTTAGCCTTGGTAATAAAATAATAAACTCACGATTAATACGGTATTAAAATGGAAGTATAGTTCATGTTAAGAGTAATAGTAAAGTGAATATCATTTATGATTTTGTGCAGTGGGAAAACTGCCAGCTAATCAAGCAAGCCATGATGTCGTGTGTGCATATAGAAGGGTTGAGAGAGACCAGTTGAAGAAACTTTTACTTGATTACCTGAGCATATGCTCCAGACTAAAGGTGATTTTTCTCCGTAAATTATATTTATGTGCATCTTTGATGATTAGTTGATATTTTTCTTGTATTTCCTCTTAAGAATTTCTCGTAACTACAGGGATTTCCGAGATTCCCGTTCATGATTTAGAAAATTTGATTTCATTGAAATCCTTTCCTAATTGTATATGGGAAATTGATTTCTGAATGTGGTTCATTTTATGTATATGTTCAACCCAAATTGAGAGAATTTCTCTCAAACAAAGAGAGTTTCTCTCAATCAAATTATTGTGTCCGTGAACTTTGTGATGGGCAAAGAGCTATAAATAGGACACAATGCTTTTCATCTTGGGTCACAAAACCTGCTCTTACCTTCAGAAATACAGTACCATCACCATAAGAAGAGTTAAGGTTTAGAAACCCAAAGGTGTCTTCAGTACGTCGGTCGATCGAAGCCGATTCCGCTGATTATCTACAGCATGTTCATGCTAATTAGATCATGTTTAGGCTGGGACACTAACATTTCCTTCATCCTTTAACAGGTATCCGGCCTGTAGAATCTGTCCTACGTCCTCATTTTGTTGTTCTCGTGCTAAATCCTCTTTTAGTTCCTACTAGCGACTAATTTTGAGAAACTAACAATTCTTGCCTATCGAGATTGAAGCCATAACCTCTGTTCGACCAAGATAAATGGAGATGAAAGGTATTGTATTGATGTGGCATGAATATCTGTACCTATAAGAAGTGATGAACTTGTATGTATGGTGTTAGCTGTTAAGTGATCGATTCATCTAAAAAGTTAAAGTTGAAGTAGAGAAACAATGCGGAAAACAAATAAAGATCGTGAGGTCTGATAGATAGAGGGGGTGAATACTTCGGAAGATACACGAAGAACGGATAATTACCTGGTCTATTTGCGAAGTTTCTTTGAGAGCAAGGGATTGTTCCCCATCATACTATGCCTGGTTGTGCAGACCAAAATGGTGTAGCAGAAAGAAGAAATCGAACCTTGCTGGATATGGAGAGAAGTATGAGGAGTAACACAAAACTCCCTGATTTCTCGTGGACCGATGCTCTAAAGACGCCTGCGTATATACTAAACCGAGTTCCAACCAAGCCTGTGTTATAAACACCTTTTGAGTTGTTCAAAGGTTGGAAACCAAGTTTAAAGCATATACGTGTTTGGGGATGCCCGTCCGAAGTAAGAGTATACAGCCCATAAGAAAAGAAACCTGACCCAAGGACTATTAGTGGGTATTTCGTTGGATATGCTGAAAGGTTCAAAGGGTATAGATTCTATTGTCCTTCACATAGTACTAGAATTGTGGAATCAAGAAATGCAAAATTTCTTAAAAATGACTTAATCAGTCGGAGTGGTCAATTTCAAAACATTGCTTTTGAAAATGATCAAATAATGAATCAACAATCTGGTTCAAGTAATAGGATAATTGTTATTCGTACCCCTCAAGTTCAAACGGGTTTTAGACAAACAATTACAGAAATTCCACAAGCTGATGATTTACACAGAGAAGATCAAGGTGTAAATGAGGAACCAAAAGATGTTATTGAACAAGAAGTTGAACAACAACTTCCTCAAGAGGATGATAATGCAACATTAAGGAGATCTACTAGAATTAGGAAATCAACAATTTCTAGTGACTACGAAGTGTATTTGTAAGAATTGGACTACAATGTTGGGGCCGAGAATGATCCTATATCGTTTTCACAAGCCATGGGTTCTAAGGAATTGAACTTATGCAACAATGCCATGAAATATGAAATAGAATCCATGGCATCTAATTGAGTTTGGGATCTTGTTGTCTTGCTCGATGGTGCCAAAGCCATTGGATGCAAGTGGGTCTATAAAACAAAGAAAGACTCGGAAGGAAACATCGAGAGACATAAAGCAATACTCGTTGCCAAGGGATTTGCACAAAGGGAAGGAATTGACTACACTGAAACATTTTCTCCTGTATCCAAGAAAGTTTCTCTGCGTGTAATTATGGCATTGGTAGCTCATTTTGACCTAGAGCTACATCAAATGGATGTGAAACAACATTCCTTAACGGTGATCCAGAGGAAGAGGTTTACATGAAATAACCTGAAGGATTCTCTCCTCTTCTAAAAGGGTGATGAACACTTGGTTTGCAAGCTCAATAAATTCATATATGGACTTAAACAAGCCTCTCGACAATGGTATTTGAAATTTCATGAAGTTATCTCTTCATTTGGCTTTGAATAGAACGTCATAGATCATTGTATATAATAAAAGGTCAGTGAAAGTAAGACATGTTTCCTTGTATTATATGTGGATGACATTTTGCTTGCAACCAATGATAAGGGCTTACTATATAAAGTGAAACAGTTTCTTTCAAATAACTTTGATATAAAAGATATGGGTGAAGCATCTGATGTCATTGGCATTAAGATCCATAGAGAAAGATCTCGAGGCATTTTGGGTTTGTCTCAAGAAACTTATATCAAAAAAGTTTTAGATGACGGATTGTTCACCAAGTGTAGCGCCCATTATGAAGGGTGAGAAATTCAGTTTGGACCAATGTCCGAAAAATGATTTTGAGCGGGAAAAAATGAAGAACATTCCATATGCTTCGGCAGTTGGGAGCCATATGTATGCTCAAGTTTGTACTATATCTGACATTGAATATATTGTTAGAGTGTTAGGAAGATATCGGAGTAATCCAGGGATTGACCAACGGAGGATCGCAAAGAAAGTGATGAGATACCTTCGAGGTACAAAGGACTACATGCTCATGTACAGACGAGCCGATGATTTGGAAGTAGTTGGCTACTCTGACTCTGACTACGCAGGTTACATGGATTCATGAAAATCTACTTCAGGATATGTTTTTATGTTAACCGGTGGAGCCGTATCTTGGAGAAATGCAAAACAGACTTCGACCTCCACTTCCACCATGGAGGTCGAGTTCGTGTCTTGTTTTGAGGCTACCCTACATGGTGTATGGTTGAGGAGTTTCATTTCGGGACTAAGAATCGTTGATTGAATTGCCTGACCATTGAGATTACATTGTGACAACTCAGCTGTGGTATTTATGGCTAAAAACAACACGAGTGAAAGTCATAGTAAACACATTGACATCAAGTACTTAGCTATAGGAGAACACGCTGAAGAAAAGAAGGTGGTTATTGAACACATTAGCACCGAGTTGATGATTGTTGATTTTTTAACTAAAGGCATGCCACCAAAGAACTTTAAGGACCATGTAGAAAGAATGGTACATGATTCCTAATGTGGTATTTTATTGTACTTACGCTATTTAAATGAAACTCTTATGATGTTTAATTTTTCTCATATGGTTTTGTGCACATTTTATTTGTTTTAAGAGAAAACATCATTTATGGACCCATAATAAAAATATGGTTTATTTATAAGTTAAGGGCTAGTGTCAAGGAGCTTAATATATTGTAATACATGGAAGATAATACTCGACACAAGAGGATCTATCGCCATGATTTATATATTCATTTTTGACATGTTGGGGTTAAATGAATCAAGTGGGAGAATGTAAGAATTTCCCATAACTACAGGGATTTTCGAGATTCCCGTTCATGATTTAGAAAATTCGATTTCATTGAAATCCTTTCCTAATTGTATATGGGAAATTGATTTCTGAATGTGGTACATTTTATGTATATGTTCAACCCAAATTGAGAGAATTTCTCTCAATCAAAAGAAAATTTCTTTCAATCAAATTATTGTGTCCGTGAACTTTACGATGGGCAAAGGGCTATAAATAGGACACAATGCCCTTCATCTTGGGTCACAAAACCTACTCTCACCTTTAGAAATACAGTACCATCACCATAGGAAGAGTTAAGGTTTAGAAATCCAAAGGTGTCTTCAATCCGCCGGTGGATCGAAGCCGATTCCGCATAGCAATGGCTGGAGGTATGATTCCTGTAGCTTCCGCCGATTATCTATAACAAGTTCATGCTAATTAGATCATGTTTAGGCTGGGGATACTCTAACATTTCCTTCATCCTTCAACAGGTTTCCGGCCTGTAGAATCTGTCCTACATCCTCATTTTGTTGTTCTCGTGCTATGGGACCTTTAAATCTTCTTTCAGTTTCTACTAGTGACTAATTTTGAGAAACTAACAATTCTTGCCTATCGAGATTGAATCCATAACCTCTGTCCGGCCAAGATAAATGGAGATGAGAGGTATTGTATTGATGTGGCATGAATAACTGTACCTATAAGAAGTGATGAATTTGTACGTATGGTGTTAGCTGTTAAGTGATCAATTCATCTAAAAAGTTAAAGCTATGGAAAGTTTCATAGCTTTTAAAAAGAAGAAAATGAAAGAAGCGGATGCATTTCAAGTAGATGGGGCTTTTTAACTGAGCTTCAAGATTCATCAAGAAAATTGTTGGTTAGACAGTTGTTCCTTGGTCAATCTCCTACTGGTCCTTTGGCGTGAAACTTCTATCACTGCGTTACGCTCAGAATCAATTATCTTCTCTTGCTATTTCATTTCCAGTGTAGTTGTCTAAGGAAATGCATATACTTGCAGGTCAAAGCACATATTGTCACCGTTGAAAATGACCATGTACGGAAAGGAATTGTGGATCTAGTGAGTGATCATGGTATTAAGAAGCTTGTTATGGGGGCTGTTCCAGAGAAGTAAGTGGTCTTATTTTCTTCTCGGTTTATATCCTTTTCTATGTAGCAAGCCACTTCCTACTCTCTCAACTTTGTTTAGTAATATGCTACTATGGAGTTGAAAATATGAATTTACTGGAATTCACATGATAAACATCCTTTGAGTCATCAATGATCTCACTAAGCTTGGATTCAGGGAAGGGCCGGGCCCACATAATCGAAGTAACCTTTGTTATTGCTAGTTACAAGGACTTTATTAATCTATTCTGTTAGATTCTATTATGTTTTCTTGCTCCACTGTAAGATCTCATCAGCTTCCCATCATACAATGCTATTGTATTCATACAGCTGGATCAAGGTGAAAAAGAGCTCCAGCAAAGCAACTTATGCTGCCAAAAATGCTCCTCCATTTTGTCAGATGTGGTTCATCAATAAAGGAAAACTTCTATGGACCAGAGCAGCTTCTGACGCCTCAAATACTCCTCCATCAATCACGCAGCAAGAATCGTCAGATTTAAGGTCCCATTCGGCTAGATTCTCTACTGGAACTAGAAACTGGATTCAGACTGAAGCTGCTCATAGAGAAGCAGACTTATCAAGGCCATCATTTACTGGCTCTACTCCTGGGTATTTTTCACTTGCTGAACAAAGGGTGTCTTCTGATTCTGACAATGAAGAAAGCTTATTTGGTCAACTTGCAGAAGTCAAAATAGAAGCTGAAGCATCAAGGAAGAATGCTTTTTCAGAGCTTCTAAAGCGCAAGAAACTGGAAGCTCAAGCCTTGGAAATTCTCAGGAGGGTATAAAAACTTAATAAAAGTGAACAATATAGTGGAATACTCCCTCTGTCCCGGAATAGATGTTGCACTTTCCATTTTGGTTTGTCCCAAAATAAATGTCGCCTTTCTAAGTAGGGAAAGTGACTCACTGCAATTTATCAATGTACAAGTAATGTCCAAACTACTAGTAAAACACCTTCCTTAAAAATGTTGACAAATCAACTGCGACATTTATTCTGGGATGGAGAAAGTATGAGATATGTAGCCTTCTGTCTGTGAAGTTACTTTGTCTATAATAGTTGTCTATCTGCCGTGACTTAGGAAATTACTTTCTGATCCCTTCAGGTTAGGGCTTATGATGCAGCTCATGCCCGCGAGGTTGAATCAAGAAAAGAAGCAGAAGATGAACTGAGAACTATGATCAAGGAACAGGAAGGCCTTCTGGAGGAAAGAGAAGAAACGACGAAAGAATTGCATAAAGCCTTGAGAAATATAGCCCTTTTGGACAGTCGTGCACAGGAAGCAAATCGCCGGGAGGAAGAGGCTACTGAAGAATTGCGAGTCATTGAAGCATCCATCACAACTTTGAAGTTGGAAAAGCAGAAGATCCAACGACAGAAAATGGAAGCAACACTCTGGCTTGACCGATGGAGAAGTCATGGACAATCTGTGGGCCCGAGTAGTAATGGGACGACTGGATTCACTCAATGTGTAACCAAGTTAGCAGATTTTTCTTTGTCTGATTTGCAAACTGCGACTTGCAATTTTTCTGAGAGCTTCAAGATTGGGCAGGGGGGATATGGTGAAGTCTACAAGGGAGAAATGTTGGATAGAACAGTTGCTATAAAGAAACTTCATTCAACTAACATGCAATGGCAATCCGAGTTTCAACAAGAGGTCTCCATCTCTCTCTCTCTCTCTCTCTCTCTCTCTCTCTCTCTCGCACA
The DNA here is from genome assembly GCA_022495995.1 of Adenophora triphylla var. japonica. Taxonomy (NCBI): domain Eukaryota; kingdom Viridiplantae; phylum Streptophyta; class Magnoliopsida; order Asterales; family Campanulaceae; genus Adenophora; species Adenophora triphylla. Next base: position 91,206 of record JAFEMH010004152.1, read on the forward strand.
CACACACACACATACACACAAAGACATTCACTCGGAAGAATGGATATTTATGTCTCTGCAGGTTCAAGTTCTTGGGTTACTACAACATCAACATCTAGTGACTTTAATTGGCATATGCCCTGAAGCCTGTGCACTTGTTTATGAGTACATGCCTAATGGGAGCCTCCTGAGCCGCCTTTCCCGTAAAAGCAGCCTTTGTTCCCTGACCTGGAAGATCAGAACTCGAATTGTTGCTGAAATAGCCACCACTCTTTTATTCTTGCACTCCTTGAAACCCGAAAAGATTGTACATGGCAATTTGAAACCCGAAAACATCCTTCTCGATTCCGAATTCTCCTGCAAAATATCCGATTTCAGAATCTCTAGGCTTCTTCGTGAAGAAAACCTCCGTTCCTCAAGTTTCCGGCAGTACACCCAACAAAAGGGTGCCTTCTCATTTACTGATCCAGAGTTCCCCAGAACTGGAATCTTGACACCAAAATCTGACGTATACTCATTTGGGTTGATAATTCTTCAGCTAGTCACGGGAAGAAATCCATCAGGGCTGGCCATAGAAGTACGAAAAGCAATCTCGACCGTAAATTTAGTATCAATCTTGGATTCATCAGCTGGAGACTGGCCCACATTTGTGGCAAGGCGATTAGTTGACCTGGGATTACAATGCTGTGAATTGAACAGCAGGGACAGACCTGTAATAACATCAACATTAGTTAAAGAACTCGAACAGTTGCATCATTTAGAAGATCGAGCAGTGCCATCTTTTTTCCTGTGTCCTATTCTTCAAGAAATAATGCATGACCCTCAGATAGCTGCAGATGGCTTCACTTATGAAGGAGAAGCCTTGCGTGGGTGGCTGCAAAATGGACGTGAAACTTCTCCTATGACAAACTTGAGATTGAATCACTTGGATCTCACTCCCAACCATTCTCTCCGTCTCGCGATTCAAGACTGGCTCTGCAACTCTTGAAATCCCTTCCGCCACTGTTAGTTTAATCTTTGCACTTTTTTTTTTTTTAACTTCTAGTATTTCTTCCTAACTTATATCAACAATGAATATTTTTGAACTAAATTCATCTGTATATTTGTTACCCAGAAATACCTTTAGAGTAAATTGAAAATAAACATATCTTCTTCTTACAAAGCAAAGATACTTTTTAAGGATAGAATCCTCAGTTAGCAAGGATGGATCTTGCGTACAAAAACATAATATTAACTATGATTACATTGTTCATAAGAAACAACCAAAATAAATTTGTAGACGAGGTTTCTACTTCATTAACAGTGTACTTAACAGGCTTCCAGTGATAGATTCATCATACTGGAAAGCAAGGAGACCTTAGTTTGATGCCCTTCATCATTAAATGGATGATCTTCTTCTTCTGAAACCACAGGCGGCCTGTAATCATTTTTCCGGCCACCCAAAAGAGAAGTTGATTCTCTTGGGCAGTCCCACTCATCTAGTTCATCTGTAATAACACGTATATCATCTTCCTTAGGTGGGGCCATATTTTCCTTCAAACTCCATTCAGCATCAAACTTTTCCATTGTTTGATTATCCCTAGAATCTGAATTCTCCAAATTCTTTTTATTGATATTTTCATTCATCTGGAGTTGAGATCTTTCGGGATTTGATTTGATGGAAGCTTCATTTGAAAGGTCATCTTCCATATTTCCATGTTCAGTATATTCGGAATGAGACCTTCGGAATTTCACCATGGATGATTCTTTAAGAATCCCTTGTTCCATTGAAGAAGAAGAAGTGGAACTTTTCTGGCAAAAGCTTCCAAATCCTTGAATTCCTCTACTTAGTTTCCTTGCCCTATCTCTCTCTTCTTTGAGGAGACTCCTTTCATTTAGTAGTTTCAAAACTTTCTCAGATTTTTTTCTAACAATAAGTCCCCAGTTGAATCTGAACTCGAAAAAAAACATAAAATATAAATATTTAAACATATACCCGAATGCCAGAAAACAGGGGATCCTATATTCCTATTAATAGCAATTTTTGAAAAATAAAACACTGCTTTCTGAAAGGGAAGATCAAAATTACCCTTTTTCATCAATATGTTGAAAATATTCCATCAGTTTGATAACATCTTTATCAGTTTGAAACTCCTCTGCAACACTCTCTGGTCCATGGGTCAACAAGTGTTCTAATAATATAACACCATTGTAAGATTCCCTCCAGTTCTTTCTATCAAACCTCACCAATCTATAACCATGATCAATGTTATTAAATTTTAGTAAATATTATAATTCAAAATAAATAAATAAAGAATTTACAAAAAGGGTAAAAAAGGAAAATTAAACTACCTCTTATGCAGAATGTCAACAATTCTCCAATAATCATCAACTTCAAAAGCAGCCTTTGAGATGATCTTCAAAGTTCGAGTATCTGGGGCCCATGGATTTCCATTTGTGGCCTCTTCCGTCAATCTTCAAACAAAACCCAGATCAACAACACTCCAAAAACTTACATCACAACTCAAGTTTTTTTTTTTTAAAAAAAAAATCTGAGAAAAATTACTTACAATTGGGCAGGGGTAACATCAGTCAAAGCTAAACGGGCAGTCTTTATCTTCTCCTTGAAGAAGAAAGAAGCTTGTTTCTTGAAGACATGAAAAGATGAAGAAGAACCCATTTTTTCATTTCCTAAGATTGACATTATTTTTGATGATATCAGGGCTTTGGTTCTCTTCAAGGAGAGTAAAATGGCTTGAAGAAGATAGATGAAAATGAATAAAATAAAACCATCTGAAAGCAACAAATGAGTCAGTCACCTTTAACGTTTGCACATGTAATCACACAAAATAAAATAAAATAAATTAATTTTCAGATTCCATTTAATTAAGGATTCAAAATGGGATCGAGTCTTAAGGCTTCATTAGATTTGAGATTCTAACTGAATTCGAGATAACCACAAGTTTAGATAATGAATAAGTCAATCTGTGAACATTTGAATTTCATTAAATGGATTAGGCATCACATTTTGGGTCTTTTTAAGTTAATAAAATGAGTCAAATTTGACATTACACTCAAAATATTTTATGACAGTAGTGCATTCTACGAAGAAATGCTAATACACCAGGTGTCATATAAAATGTCTCATTTTCATAATTTATGAGTGTGATATATTCGTATACTCCCCCCTATAGAAATTATATTCTTACTTTTTTTTTTTTAACATAAAATTATTTTTAACAATAATTTTAGGAATTTTAGGTTGATTTAATTATTCGAAAGAATATTGCCAAAATCTTGCAAAAAACTAGTTTTTTCGTAACATAAAAAAAAAAATTAGTTTTAAAGTACTAAATCTAACTAATAAGAGTGATGAACGGTTATAAAAACTAATTTTTTATAACATTTTGAAAAAACTAGTTTTTCACAAGAGTTACTCAAGAATATTTGAAAATAGTTATTGATAATATATATAATGATATATTTATAACAATTTTTAAATTTCATCGAGATAATTAAATCAATCTTAAATTATTGTTCAGTCTACTTTCGTGTTAGTAATAAAAAAATTTGGAAATATCATATTTAGAGGGAGGAAAAATAATATTATTGTTCAAAACTGCATTGATATAAATGTTAGTTTGTTAAGATAACTTTCTTATTATAATAAACGTACACAATATTGGACCTTATCATCTACATAACTAATGGTGTGTTAAACAAGAAAAATAAAAAAGGTTGCAATGGAACATTCAAATTTAGACAAAGATATGATGTCAAAAGGTGAATAAAGTAGGTGGAAAGTCAACATCTGCAATGGAATGGGGTTTTCTAGTTTGACTTTCAAATAGCCGGGGGAGGTGTAGAGTCGGCAATTTGTGATCTTTTCGTCTCGTCGTCGGGACTTTTCCATCCCGCCATACAAATTAAACGGGAGGGGATAGTATATGTCTCTTCGTCGGGACTTTTCATTCCGCCATACAAATTGAACGGGAGGGAATAGTATATTTTAATTATGTATAAAAGCGAGCCTATTTGGGACACTCCGTTTGGGAGCGTGACAAAATTTTTTTAATCTCACTTAATTTTTAGTTTTTTTTTTCAACTATCCATTATTTTTTTGTGTTGATTAAGATATTTTATGAATTTAACAAGTTTTTTCTTGTAGGATTGCAAAAAAATTACTTTTATATTTTCAATTTAATGTTTTGGCATTAGCTTGGTTAGATTTTTGACTTATAATATTAGCGTCTTCTTGTCCCGAATTGTTTCGCATTATTCCGAAGTGGGATGGGACGGGATGAAAATTTTCTGTCCCGCAAATAATTTGAGACGTCCTAATTTGAGACGTCCTGTCCCATAAAATTAAGAAATTTCATATTTTCGTACCCTCCCATCTAGGGATGACCAAATCCGGTCCGGTTCCGGTTCCGGGCCTTGAACCGCCGGTTCCGGTTCGGCGAGGAGGTGAACCTTAACCGGCCCGCTTTTCTCACGGTTCCGGTTATCCGGTTCCGATTTTCTCACGGTTTTGGTCCGGTTCCGGGCTTTTCCGGTCCGGTTCCGGGCCGGTTCTATTGAAAAACAACAAATTTTCGTTCGGTTCCGGGCTTTTTCTGGTCCGGTTCACCAATTTGGTGAACCTTAACCGGCCCGCCTCCAAACCGGTTCCGGTTACCCCGATTTCGGTTTTCTCCCCGGTTCATGGCGATTTCGGGCTTTTCCGGGCCGGTTTCGATCCGGTTTTCCGGTTCCGATCCGGTTTGGCCATCCCTACTCCCATCTCGTATTTTCAAGTATTTTCGAATTGAATAATATAGCTAGGGAATGGGGTTAGAGTCTGTGGCAAACCAGACGAGTCCGGAGAGGATGCACGCCACGTGCCCTATACGTTGGATTGGATACTAGTCAGTCGTGATTTGTACTCATTTTTATCTCAAATCAAATTTTTTTTATTATTTTTATCAGTACCATCTCAAACTAACTGAACTTTAGGACTTTTAGCTATTTTCTGTCCCGCCTCAACTCACACTTCTCAAAATAAAAATATTTTTATACTATTCAGTGCATTTATTTCCTTTTCTACTTCTCTTTTATAGTAATAACAACAATCAACTTATTACACCTCACATCGTCACACTCGCTCTTTCTCTTATTTTACTTTATTGTTATAAAACATCTTTTTTACTTTACTTTTCGTTAATTAATTATAATGCTAAAAATGTTAATACGATTTAAAATGGGTGGGAAAGAATATTGGCAATATTCTGTTGACATAAAAAAGTCCCAAAACAATTTGGTTCAAAAATAAATCTCAAATATGAGATTCTCAGCCCCTTGGCTATATAGTAAAAATGGGACATGAACAATTTTTTTTTGGGACACTTGTTTCACAGGTGTGTATCTATAAATTACAAAGTGAACATGAGAAATTAACTACCCGTTTCGCATTTCAAAAATAAACTGGTACTCTCCAATCCGTGCCATCCAAAAATAAACTGGTACTCTCCAATCCGTGCCAATGACACGGGACAGTATGACGAAAAGAAGGAAGTAAGTGAGAACAAGAAACTTCAAATCATATCTATATAATATATAAAATGTAAATTTTTACAACAATAATATTAATATTAATAATAAAAAAAACACTCACCAAGCAACCACCATATTCCCTATCTCTTGACACACATAGCATTTTATTGATTATTTACACTATTTTTTTCTCAGTTTCTAATGTTAGCCTTAACCCTTAGCAATTTAGCATGCACAACTACCTCACATTAAAACACATGCGTTTGAGTTTTCCTCACTAAACATCTATGAAGTAAGCATCAGTTTAACTATGTAACCCAACTCGTACCCTTAGTCATAATACACAGATACTCCACTTGTCCGACTTGACCTTCTCACCATATTCTATCTTGTACCCCCCTTTCCCCCATTTGTCACGTCTCTGCTGTCATTCCCCTAGCATGGAGATGATATTAGCAGATAGCCGAAGCGAAATTATCTAGAAATACTAAATGCTTATGAAGAAAAGCCAACATATTTCCAAAAACATTGATTCCCAAAATCAATGTTTACATCACTTACGCATTTTATTTATACCCGTGCTCATAAATAAAAGTGTGACATTAAGTGGAACGGAGAGAGTACACTTTATAAGCCAACAAATGCCAGCAAATTATGGGTAAAACAAAAGTCTCTTATGTTACTTTACCAAGTCTAGCATTACAGAGTGAAATGAAGAGTGAACAGACATATATTACTACTTCCGTCTCAAAAAAAAAATATCAATTCGAAGCAAGTTAAATCATAATATAAACTGCTATTCTCTTTCATTAAAGTAGCTTTCATTCATATATCGATAAACCGTCACATATTGTTGCACCTTACCCTAGGTTTGAAGATGTAAACCCCATACCAGAAAAAATAGTACATTGAAATAGAAACAAAAATCTTGAAACATATTTGGCCCATCTGCAACCATTATGTATCAAGACAAAATACAAATCCTACAATTAACACAAATAATTACTAAAATTTCAAACACAAACTGATGAAATGGATTTAAGAATTCAGAAGAAGTAATAGAAGAAAATGTTTACACAATCAAGCCTTTTGGTCTTATGAATATAGTGCTACTGACCATTTTGAAATAAAGAGAAAACAAATCAATTAGGGACAAACTGCTATATAGATAAATATAGTGAACAGAGGGAGTAATTGGTTGATGTACGAATTTATGGTAAAAATGACAATTGGAGCACTTATAATGGGTTAAATGTATGACTGCATCATCCGTATAACCCCAACTTCTTTGACAAACACATCACACACAGAGAATGAAAAAGAGGAATATTCATAAGGAAGTAAAAAATACAACGGGAATTATGAAAGTATTAACACCAAAGCAGTGTACAAAACATAGTCAATGGCTAAACCTGACAGGTCAATTCTCAACCAAAGCAGATTTTTTTCCCTCACAAAAAAAAAATGCTTTAGCAAAATAGATAATAGATAAACCACCAGATAATCAAAATTAAGCTAAATTAAATCCCTTCTTAGAATTATGAACATCAAAGAGAAACAGATCATCGGTCGGTAATCAAATTAAAGCCCTTTCTTAGAATTATGAACAACTTTCAAAAAAAAAAAACTTATGTAATACATAATTAATACCAACGCAAATCCACAAAATCCCATCGGAAAAGGGAGAAAAAGAAAGAAGAAACCCTAACTTATAGACAATGGCCGTAGCGATTTCAAGAAGTACCTGAGATTAAAGAGAAAATCTGATTTTCAAGTCCAAAAATTCAGCAACAGCATCGTCTTCTATATCTTCAATTATTTGGCTGCGGTTGCAGCGGCTAAATGATGAGAACCACAAAATAAACTGTTTAATTTGCGATCAAAATGAAACAACGGTAGAATTAAGAATGGGAAAAAGAAAACTGCTTTTCGTGTTGAGATACATAGGGTTGATTTGAGGAAGAAGAGTAGAGGGTTTTTTGGTAACCGATCAACTAAGAGAGTAAGACCAACGGTTTTGGGAGGAATGAGATCGTGGGGCGGTAAATTAATCACGATTGCAAGAGAGGGAGAAGAGATCGTGGAAGAGGAAGGAATTTAGGCCGTAGGATCAAATTTTCAAGATTCAATCTCAGCCACCACTTATACCCAGGCTAAGAGGCGGTTATGACCAACCTGTATTGTATTATAGATGTCACATTATTTTTAGATAAGAAAAGATCTTAATGTATTTTTAACATAATATAATTATCATACAAGTACAAACAAGTAAATCATACTTCTTAAAAATATTAACAAATTAAGAGTTTTTACCAAAAACTACCTAAAAAATATGCTATTTACGAAGAAAAAAAAACATGTAATTTAAGATATTATAAAAAATTACTTTTCTTTTCTTTCATTTTTCATATTTTATTTTTTTTATTTGCTTAAATAACTGATAAATGCATTTATCGGTTGTTTATAACGAATAAATTCATTTATCAGTTTTTAAGAGTATTTTGTGCTTGATTTTTTGGTTAAACTGATAAATGCATTTATCAGTTATTTGACAGATAAAGGAAAAAAAAAGAGAGTAGGTTTTTGTAATGTTCAAAAAGTTTTTTGTAATATCAGTTATTTGGGAGAGGAGGTTTATCTCCCTCCAGCTTCACGCCAACTTTAGCTCTTAAACTAGACATAATGCCATTCACATCGAAGCCTGCCTTTGAACGCGTCACTGCAACATGGAAATGAGAAGAGTCACATGGATATTAAAATCAAGAACCATATTTATGAAGAAAGACTTTACCAGACGACATCTTGGCTGGACTGGCACTGACGGAAACTCTCTCTTCCTCTCTAGAGTCTTCACCAACAAATTCAACAGGAGTGGTCTTATACTTTCGCAGGGATTCAGGAGACAGATTCAAAATCAACTCAACATTGGCAGCAGTTTCTTCCGTCGGTGGGAATAATTCCTCCAACGATGCAACTACGCAAAAAGGAAGTAAAAAACTTGTCAAAATGACAATCAAGCAAGATGTAAAGATGTAAGCCAAGCGATAAATCAACATCTACCTTGGCGGATCCAAGCAGACACCACTTCCTTGCCTCCCTCCAAACTCGCTTTCTTCACATAAAAGTAGTTGTGTTTCCACCCACTATCAGCAGCGTCTAGACCTAAAATCAAGGGATCCCTACCTAATCCTAAAGTTGAATCTACCATTCCCAAAAGCCTTAATATCATAGGTAAAGGCTAGCTCTTCTAAACCAGCAACCAGCCCCTGTTCAGCCGAGATCCTGTCTAAAGTATGCAATGTACGCCAACCAATAGGCATCAACTGGCAATACGACAATTTCGTGACCTCGAAAAAATGGGTAATCGTAGGGGAAAGGGAATTTAAAGCCTATTGTAAAAGGATATTCGTAAACATCTACCCAATCAACAGAAAAGCAATCGACACTACACGCTTCGCCGGGCACAGGAAACTCCCCGTTTGGGGGAAACGCATTGTTTCTCTTCAGCGCATCAACGTGGGATGCACTAAAGTTGCACCGTTCATCATCTTTCTTCTTTATAAACCCTAAACATTTAAAACTTTTGGGAGGGGTGACCTCAACATCAATAATCGTTTTCCCTTTACCCATAAGTGACGATTAGAAAGTAAACGGAGAAACGAGAAAAACGGTACTCACCAAAGAGAAGACGGGGATATTAGCGCCGATGAAGTGAAGATAATTTTTGAAGAAATGTGATTTTTTCCTTCAAAATTCAAATTAATATGATGAGACTGCTACAAAGCCCATAATGAGCCCTAATTCCTCAAACACTGTGCGGGCCAACCACCTCATCAACTTCCTTTCAAGACCGAGGCGACACTTGTCAAAATATTAAGACTTTCCGTATTTCAGCATGGAAAAGCCTTAATATTTTGGGGGTAATTGTTTCACCCTAAAAAGTTCACTCAACATGTTCTACATCTTGGACATCCATCTTGAGGTAATGTCTTGACCTACATCTTGGACTAACGCCTTGAAACTGTTTGTTCTATTTTCCTATTTTTCAGGAATAAAAATAAAAATAAAAATAACCCATTTAAACGACTGCATGGACTTGGTCAAGCAACAACACAACGGTCTCATCCATCAACCAAGGGTTAACGGCTGATCTTTATCAACAAATGGCGAGATTCTAGGCGGAATATCAACATGTCATTCAAGTTGTTGTTTTTTCAGTTACATTCATGCCTATATATTATTCCTAGAGCGCACCTGTACACACGTTACACATTCTTGCTTACTCTCGTACTGCACTTGTACTCGAAAACTACAATACTCAATAATATTTCTTTGGTTTAGGTAGGCTTTCCAAAAGCCTCTCGAGGTTTTTCCCTCGAATGATTGTTATAAGGGTTTCCTCGTTACATCCTTGCGTTCATCTTGTTTTGTGAATTATATTCCATTTGTACCCAATCATCCTTGATAAGACAAATTTGCTTGTTGAAATTTTGTCCAAAACAATTCCCATCAGAGCTGCTTGTATCAACTGCCGCAACATTAGCTCCATTGCGATTTGTAGGCTCGCCTCGCTTCTCATATGACAATCTGTCTTCCAATGTCCCTTCCCCTTGCATTAATTACAAATATCATCAGGTTTCATACCCTTTTTGCAAGAAGATTTTATCTCTGCTAGAACCCCTACTGCCTTTCGCAACCAAACTTGCTATCAGATTATCTGTACCACTATTATCGTTTGCCTTACGACGTAACACTCTAGTCTTGAGCGAGGATTTCACCTCTTCTGGAGTCTCCATCTCCTTACCACGGATACTAGAGTCAATATAGTGCTCATATAATAAATACAAAGAAACAAGAAGCATTAATGCAGCATCCTCATCACCAACTTTAGCATTTATATTACGCAGTTCAAGTAATAAAGATGTAAATCTATCTAGGTGATCCTTAATGGGCGTACCTTCCTGCATTCAGAGAGAATATAGCCTATGCTTCAGATATAGTTTGTTTGTCAATGAACGTGTCAAATACATATCTTCCAACGTAAGACATAAAGCACCTCCGGAATCGCTATCTGCTATATCCGCTAGAACATCATCATCTAGACACCTTATGATTTTAGAGTGGACCCTTTCATCTATCGCGATCAGATCTGCCTCTTCCTTCTCTGTTACCTTCTTCGCTTTCTCCGAACCTTCTGCTGTTGCAGTCGCGACAACAATGGTGAGAACGACTTTTGCTTTGCCCTTTGAATCCTGACAATTCCCGAATCCTGATTGCAGCAACCATTAGAGCCCACAAACCCTTGTCCCTCAACAAAGCATTCATCTTGATTTATCAAAGATAAAAACTATTCTTCTGATTAAACTTATCGACCGGCGATTCAATTCTTGATCCCATTTGCAGCGGAAAAACCCTAGACCTTCCTCAACATGATCGACTCTGATACCAATTTGTTAGAAAATAGTATATATAGAAGATAGAAAACAAGCAACAATCACACAACACACATATATACGTGGTTTACCAACTTGGCTACGTTAGCGGGCAGAGGGAAAAATATTATTATCAACTGGGAATCACATAAAACAATCTATAATCTAGTGCACGAATTCTTAGGCACAAGAATTCATGTCTGTGCAAACCCTAGATCTACAAAACAGATGAGCAAGAAAAATTACAAATATGTTTGGGGTTAGACTCTATTAATATGCCTACTCCAAACCCAAACCCTTCAGGATTTTAAACCATGAGCCAAAATCTGTCCCTGAATGGCCCAAATCCGGACTAGTGCACGATCGCCCCTTCCCCCAAATCAGTACCCGCGTGATCGCCCCAAAATGGGTGTGGTCGCTCGCTTCAGACAGAAACTTGGAGCGGCCGCGCGCCCCATGCCGTGCGGTCGCTCTCCCCAGCCCAGTTGTGTCACATGAATTTCGAATTTGCTTGTTTAATCCCCTAATTTAGGCGTTCTCAACTTAAATTACACCAAACTCAACATATTTAAAATTCAGTTTGATCCTGAAGTTTTAAATCTCTAAAATACTCAATTTCCCTACTGTTAAGAAAAAACAGATTTTCATTCTTACTCGCTCTCCTTATATTTATTTATTGAAAAATAAAGAAAATTTTAAAAAGTTATCATTAATACTCACTTTTTATGCCCCATAATGAAATTTTATTTTGTTCTTAAAATAGATGGACATGAGGTTAATTGGGCTATTTTGAAGATGTAACAAGGCCATGTGAGTTAGGGCTTGGTAGTTTCACTATATTCTAACTCGATCCAAAATGTACATACCTTTCAAGTTTCTAACCACTTGTAAACCATGCATGTTAAACAATACTCTGTCTCAATTTTCTTAGTTTGAATTTACACTAGAAAAAATAAACAAAGTAAATAATGTGATTATAAAAAATAAAGTAGGAGTGAAAAAGTTGATAAAAAATAATAAGTGTGCTGTTATCTGAGGGTAACAAGTGAATTCCATTACTCATTAATGAATAAAGAAACTAAAAAACTTATTTTTAATAAGAATAAAAGTAAAGTAAGAACCTTAATCGAGACGATTGAGGGAGTAATCACTTTCAGCAGCAACTGTAAGTACCAAAAATACTCCCTTACTAGCAAAATTATATTCTAAAATTAATTCAGTAGCTAAATTGGGGAATCTCTCAAAACAATTCCTCCGTACTACAATTTGTTGCCTATCCAACTCCAGCAATGAATTCATCTCCACATTCAAATCAGTTTTCCATTTTTTTAGCGTAAAATGTTTTTCGGAAAATGATTTCCTGCAAAATGTTTTTCGAAAAATGAAAATATTTTCCGAAAAATGAGATAAACATGTTTAGCGTAAAACATTTTCTCCATTTTTCGGTGCGAAACAAACACCGAAAAATGGGAAAAATGTTTTCCGAAAAACATTTTCCCCCAAACAAACGGAGCCTTAGTTTTAGGCTCAGTTTGTTTCACGGAAAATGATTTTCGAAAAATGATTTTTGAAAAATATTTTTTGGAAAATAAAAATGCTTTTCGGAAAACATTTTCCGATGTTTGGTGAATCTTAAGAAAACATTTTTCGAAAAACATTTCCGATGTTTGGTATTTTCATTAAAGTAACTTTCTAAAGGTAAAATCAATACAAACAAAGGAAAATGAGGAAAATATTTTCCGGAAAACGACTTCCTTAGGTAGAGATAAGGAAGTCATTTTCCTTAGAAATCAAGCTCATTTTTCATTGACCCGAAAAATGTTTTTCGTTGACTACATTTTCCGGTGTTTACCAAACATCGAAAAAAGTGAAAAACATTTTCCGGAAAATGTTTTCCCCCAAACAAACGGAGCCTTAGTTCCGTTTGTTTTGGTGGAAAATATTTTTTGAAAAAGGTTTTCCTCATTTTTCGGTATTTGATAAGCACCGAAAAATTGAGAAAATATTTTTCGAAAAATATTTTCCCACTTTTCTAAGTAAAATGACTTACGAATTTTTCCTAATTAAAATATTTTTCGAAAAATGATAACACTCTAACACACGCCTAACTTTTCATACACCCCACGTTACCCATCCTACATCAACCACTTCTGACACTCCATATCCCATCCCCTCATAAAAAAAAATTATATTAAAATTATTTTTACAATTCTCTCCCCCCACCCCCTCACCAACACACACTCCTGTTGTCGAGTAAAAAAAAAATTATTTTAAATTTATTTTTAACAATTTCCTACTCCCACCAACCACCACCAACACCTCAAGTTTAAAAAATATTTTTTTATTCATTTCAAAATTATATTTTAACTACTCCCTCTCTCACATGCAATTTTTTTTTAATTCATATTAAATTAATTTATTTTTTAACAACTCCCCCATGGCCCCACCCAACCCACTCCCCTACTCTCGGCTACCACCCTATTACCCCCCCCCCCAACACTCTCGACTACCCATCCTACCCCCACACCTACACACCCAGTGGCGAGGCCACCCCAAAGTTATGGGTGTCACATGACCCCCTTGAATTTTGAAATATGACAGTTTAGTACCTTTAATTTTGGAGAAAATGATTTTGTATCTCTAAAAATTATGCTTTTGACCTCCTTCAATTTAAGTAAAATTACACTATAGTATTTTTCGATCCCCTTGCGAAAAATTTCTGGCTTCGCCACTGTACCCACCCCAACACCCTACCCTATCCCCACCCTAGCCTACCATCATTTTATCCTTTACGTTTTCCCCACCACCCTACCCTATCCTTACCTTACCCTACCCCACACCCACCCACCTCACCCCTACTAATCCCCAACTCCTACCCTACCCTCCATCCCACCCCCACCCCCATCACCCTACCCCACTTTATCTATTTCATTTATCTCAAATTGTGTTTTTATCGAAAAATATTTTTCTTTAATTTATTAAACATATGAAAATATTTTTTAGAAATCATTTTCTTTACCAAATATTTAAAAACATGTTTATATCATTTTACAAAAGTTGTTTTACGGAAACTATCAGAGCCTTAGAGTGTGCTTGAATCCTCTACTTGGAAGACAATTGAAGTCCTCGAGCTCCAAGTTCTTTATTTCCGATGCCAAATACAAAACTTGCAATTAGAATTCTCAAACTCATTTAGAAAAAAATGTTAGACTCAAATGCGATATTTATAAAAAAATGCGATATTTATTCTTAGAAGAAAAGAGTAATTACTACTCCGTGCTATCAAGTACCCTAAAACAACATCTACTTCCCCGTCCCTTTCGAAAAGACAATTTTGATTAACATAATTTAACTTTTACCCAAACATTACTGCAAGTTTATTCATTATATTAAAATTCTAGAAATTGTAATTGAGAAATCATTAAATAATTTAACAATTACATTTTTTCAGAATTTCAATATAGATTAAATTTGCATCAATGTTTGGGTTAAATTTAACTTATGTTGATCAAAAGTGTTTTTTCGGATGATACGGAAAGGGTGTATTAGATAACCATACCAAATTTCTAACACGGCCAACGCTAATCGATCAATATTAAGTGTTACACTTTGACCTTTGTTGTCGCTTTTCATAGCATAAAACAGTGAAAATTTGTAGTTAGAACTGTTCTGAAAAACTGTCACTTGTGTGTAACAATGATCACACAAGTGTCAGAATAAATGTGTAACAATGATTACACAAGTGTCGAAACAAATAAATGAACAAATGCACACTAACATAATTAAAGTAAAAAATGCAGTCGAATAAATAAACACAAAATTTTAAACATTTTATCAAGGTTAACTTGCCGAAAAACTTTCATTATTAAAAACAACTTGCAAAGTATAAGTAACTAAAATGACTACAGTGAAAGAAAATAAAACACAAGATGTTTTTGACTCAGTAACAATTGCAAAATACTAAAAGACTAAAATTCTAGAGGTAGAACTTATGAATCTAGTCCTAAAATTCTAGATGTAGAACTTATGAATCTAATCTTAATATTAGAATAAAGAGAGTTAGACGAAGTCAATCAAAACAGGAAAGAGAGAAATTGAATTGAATGACTCAATTGATTATGATGCTAGAAATACATATTTATAGGTTTACAATGAGTATGTAATCTCCTAGGAGGAGAAGGATTCTAATCTAGGTAATCTCCTAGAAGGAGAAGAATTCTAATCTAATACAAAGATTTAGTTTCCTAATCTAATACAAAGATTTAGTTTCCTAATTTATATTAACAATATATACTTGAATATAATATAATGATATTATATTATATTCCTAATATGCCCCCGCAAGATGGACGTTCTTTGGATAAGTCCAATCTTGGAGAGTGATGAGATGAACCGGGTTTGATGATGAGTTGAAGATGTGTTCCCGGACATGTGTGTCATTTCAGAAGAGATGTGGTTCCTCGCATCCAAGGTGGTGATAGGTTGGAGCATGACTACGTCGGAGACGGTGGAGTTGTGGAGAGGGGTTTTTGGTTTTGCCGAGGGGGGGTTTTGAAGTAGGGGGAATTGATTTCGGCTAGGCCGAGGGGGTTTTAAAGTTGGGGTTATGCACGTGGAGTCACCTTGTACAAGTAGGGGTTTTACCCCTCACGCGTGAGACGAGCACGTGGAGTCACCTTGTACAAGTAGGGGTTTCACCCCTCACGTGTTGGTCATAGGGTTTTTGTAAAAAAAAATTAGGGTTTCGATCGAAAGGGGTTTTTGAGCCGAGGGAGTTGAATAACAAAAATGTTTAGGATTTCGATCAAAAGGATTTTTGAGCCGAGGGGATTGAATACCAAAAAAAAATAATTTGGGGTTTCGGTCAAAAGGGTTTTTGAGCCGAGGGGGGTGAATATCAAAAAAAATTTGAGGTTTCGGTCAAAAGGGTTTTTGAGCCGAGGGGGTTAAATACCAATAAAAAAAAATTGGGGTTTCGGTCAAAAGGGTTTTTGAGCTGAGGGGGTTGAATACCAAAAAAAAAATTTGGGGTTTCGGTCAAAAAGGGTTTTTGAGCCGAGGGGGTTGAATACCAAAAAAAAAATTGAGGTTTCGAT
The DNA here is from genome assembly GCA_022495995.1 of Adenophora triphylla var. japonica. Classification (NCBI taxonomy): domain Eukaryota; kingdom Viridiplantae; phylum Streptophyta; class Magnoliopsida; order Asterales; family Campanulaceae; genus Adenophora; species Adenophora triphylla. The sequence goes on from JAFEMH010004152.1 coordinate 107,224, forward strand.
CAAAAGGATTTTTGAGCCGAGGGGGTTGAATACCAAAAAAAAAATTGGGGTTTGAAGGAGGCGAGGGAGAAGGGTGAGGCGGTTGTTTTAGGTTGTAGCCGAGTTTTGTGTGAGGGAGGAGAAGGGGGAAGGGGTGCGGCTATTTAGGGTTTGCCGTGGGTGGGCGGGTTAGAGTTTTCCGAGATTGTTTGAAGGTGGTGGTGGTTGTTTCGGCCTTGGGGTTTTGGTGTATAAGGGTTGTCTTTGGGTGGGGCGGTTTTGATGATGGTTGGTGGAAGCTTTGGTGGTGAGGTTTGGCGGAGAAGTTCTTCTATGGATCTTAATGCTTTGATACCATATTAGAATAAAGAGAGTTAGACGAAGTCAATCAAAACAGGGAAGAGAGAAATTGAATTGAATGACTCAATTGATTATGATGCTAGAGATACATATTTATAGGTTTACAATGAGTATGTAATCTCCTAGGAGGAGAAGGATTCTAATCTAGGTAATCTCCTAGAAGAAGAATGATTCTAATCTAATACAAAGATTTAGTTTCCTAATCTAATACAAAGATTTAGTTTCCTAATCTATATTAACAATATATACTTGAATATAATATAATGATATTATATTATATTCCTAATACTTAAAATCTGTACAAGAGAATGGATCGATTTCTAACAAACATTATTCATAAATCTAGAACAATGGAAAACTAAAACAAACTTGAAGAATAAAATTTGGAGACCAAAAGACTTTAAGGCACAAATGGACTATAAGAAAATAATGAAGCTCTCAACTTTACCGTGGAATCCGTCAATGCCGCTCCAATAGTTCTCAATAAGGAGTATCCTACAAGAAAAATATAACCACTAAACACGATAATTGTTACTCCCTCTCTGTCCCTAAATGTTTGTCTCATTTTCCTTTTTTCTTTGTTCCAAAAAGTTAGTCTCATTTTCAACATTAAAGCTTCAAAATCACTAAATTTTCAAAACTTGTAACATTTAGGGACGGAGTATTACATAACGGCGGTGTATATTATCAATAATTTTCAAAGCGTTCGTAAAAATAACCAAAATTAAAGCTTCAAAATCACTAAATTAAAATGTTTAAAAAGTCAAATGGGACAAACATTTAGGGACGGATGGAGTATTATATTAGGAAATGATATTAATCAATAATACTACTCCTAAAATATAGAAACTAAAAGATATATACAAGAAATACTACTCCTAATTTAATTTAAGAATTAAGTATCTTAAAAGGTCACTTAAAAGGTCAACCTATAAATCTTTTTCTTATTGGTCATTGTCTTATTTTTGTGTACGATTTCATCACTGACCTACCTATTTAATGTATCATGTCATCATTCTGTCCACTTTCTATTAATTTCATCGTTAAGTCTGCTGATTTGGCACAATGATGTCACTAACTAAATGCTGAATTGGCACTAGAAATTTAAAATTTTGAAAATGTGAAAATAAAAGGGGTTAATATTGTAACACATTAAACTATAAACCCTAGAAAAATTGTCTATAGTATAAAGGGGCTAAAAGTTCAAATGTTAATTTATAAATAACCTCCTCTTTATAAAAATAGAAAAAAACTATAAGTAAAAAATTATATTAAAAATTAACTAATGATTTTCTTGCTATAACAATTTTATTATAAAAATAATTAAAATGCATAAAAAATTTAGTTTTTATTTTCGTTATAAATCAAACACTCTATATGTAATAAAAAAAACTAGAAAATGATTTATTAGTTTTGAAGAAATAAAATAATTCTTTAGACATTTTTATTGATAATTTTTTAACAGATTAATATTTTTGTCTAGAAAAAAAAATATTTTTTGAAAGCATAAATTACTATCTTTAGTAACTAAAATTGTGTAAATTCTAGTGACATCATTGCGCCACATAAGCATATTTAACAAGAATTTTAACAGAAAGTTGACGGAAGGATGACATGATACATTAAATAGTTAGGTCAGCGACGAAATCGTACGCAAAAATAAGACAAAAACCAATACGTAAAAAAATATATAGGTAAGTGACATTTGAGATAATTAACTCCCTATTTAAACTTACCTAAGATAGTTACAAATATCTAATTATAGGAATAAAAAGATATAATCCCTCTATACATTACAAAAGGCACATAAAACTCATTTTGATGTTCCACTACAAAAGGCACAATCATGAAAAAGAAAGTTTTCAATACTTGTTTATTCATAAAATTCACTTGTCATATTTACCTCATTTATCCCATTACTATTTCCTACCCTACTTTTCTCTCCTATCTCACTTTTTATACTAACAACACTTATTCCAACATACACTTTCCTGAATATTTGTGCGAAACCCATTTTGTTCCTTTTGTAATTGGACGAACGGAGTATGGAATATCTATAAATATTTACATATAAAACCAAGTACGACAAAAATCATTTAATCAAATCTCTCAGGAAACGTGATTTTCTTTGGAACAGAATTGGAATATCAATTTTCAGATGGTGTTGAAAAATATAGTTTCCCCATCAAGGAAGGAGTGTTGATAGTTGAGAAATAAATGACATGTTTTTATGAAATCCGATACCCTCTTCCTTCCTCTTCCTCCTAGCTAACTCCTCTTCTCTTAACTGCATTTTGCATTTACTTCAAAAATTGGTTAGAAGTTAGCAGATGGAGAAGTAAGTATATGAATGATCGGGTCAAGATGGTTGTGATCCATATCTAATCTCATTCTCTGGACTCATCTCATGCCACATTTCATCCCTCCCGCCACACAACATAATCTGACATGTTAATATATATTAGAGCATGATATGCATCATCGTTGTTAGTGCCCTCTAACTAACTGCTTAAACTTTTAGCTGAATTGGTAACTTCAGAGCTCATGGTTTAAATTAAACTAGCAGTACCCTCGTGCGATCCACGATATATGATCAAGTTTTTCTATTATGTAATTAAATTTTAACATTTAAAAATTATTTCGTTCCATAAACAACATTTGATGGATAGTGGTTTATTTGTGTAACTGTTGTTGGAACATTAACGATCCATTAACCATGAACCGACTCACAACTAGATTAAGAAGAGAAGGAGAAGAAGAAGAATAATAATACGGAAGCGTGTACCTTGTGATTCCATGATTGTGTTCTTGATCTTGTTCTTGAATAAATGAGAAAGTAGGGAAGAGTAGATCTTCTAAATGATAAGTGCCCTTAATCTCTTTAATCTTCAATTACTTAGGAAGAGTTTTTACTGAATGAGAAATGATGTAACTAGTAGATTCATAGGCTTGATGGATAGGCCTTTATATAGGAATCCAAGGGGCACTTCATTTAGGGACTACACCCTTTCATAAAGATGATGATGTGAAGTTACCATTATGCCCATCATTTAATGGTACTTACACCTAATGGAATTCTACACATTTTGTCTATACTTTAACATTATTAAATAATTATAACAAATGAAATTAAATAACACATATTAATTAATCCATGTTCTAACAATCTCCCACTTGGATTAATATTAATATGTATCTTTTACTAAATAAATTCCTTAATCATTTATAACATGAATGACAACCCTTATGTGCACGTTTATTGTCATCCAACACAATCCCGTCCATTAGTCTTATAAGTATAGGGACTAAAGGGGCAGTCGTTGTAATTGATTCGCAACTAAACCCACATTAATCACATATATATATCCAACTAAATGACATAGATTAAGTATAGATATGTAGCATGGAATATTAATGAATATATATGAAGAACGCATATATATATTCTCCAACTAGTCCTACTTAACCAAATGATGAGATCAATATCAATAAAAACAACACAAAGAAATAGAAAACAACACAAACTCCCACTGATTTAAGCATTATCAAAATTGTTTCACCCATATGAGCAGTATGCTCGTGAAACATCAAAAGAGATTACGCTTTACAAAATGGATTCAATAACATGGAGTTTGATCCTATAAGTTGTATATCTATTTGTTCATTTTATACTTATTTCTCTTCAACAAGAGACATAACCATATGATGTATTTCGACATCTTTGCATCCACTAAAACATAATCGGAATACTTAATGATCTCAAAATGATCCGATTTTATATACATAAGCATGTAGTTTAATGTTTTATAGGTACTTCATCATTCTTTTGGATGCGACTTAATATTCTTCTTTCGAATTGCTTTGGTATTGACCCAAGCATCCAAATAATAAATACAAGGTGCATGCAGTACGGACTTGCGCATACATTAAGCTTCCTACTGCCGGCGCATAAGGGATATTTTCCATATACTTGGATTTCAAAATTAATTTTAGGAAATTGCTTTAAACTGAATTTATCTCCCTTAGAGATAGGGGTGTCATGTGGTTTACAATTTTCCATGCTAAACCTTTGTAATACCTTCTCTATATAGCTCTTTTGTGATAATCCCAAAATACCTCGTGAATGATCACGATGAATTTGGATTCCCAATACAAAAGATGTCTTACCAAGATCTTTCATCTCAAATTTGTTTGAGAAATTTCTTAGTTTCTTTTAGAAGGTCCTTATCATTACTAGCATGAAAAATATTATCCAAATATCATCCACATAAAGACCAGAATTATAAATCTACTCCCATGAACTTATGGTACACACAATCTTCACCAAGATTCATTTCAAAGCCAAATGAAAGAATAACTTGGTTAAATTTTAAGTACCGTTGACGAGATCTTGGCTTAAGCCCATAAATGGATTTCTTAAGTTTACAAACCGGTTGACTAGTTTGATCCGAATTAGTCACCATTTACGGTTTCTTCATATAGATAGTTTCCTCAATGTTACCATTGAGAAAAGGCATCTTAACATCCATTTGATGAAGCTTAAGATCATAATGTGCCACTAATGCCATAATGATCATAAGAGAGGTTTTAGAAGATATCAGAAAAAATGTTTCTTTATAATCAATGCCTTCCTTTTGAGTAAATCATTTAGTAACAAGACGTGCCTTATATCTTTCCATATTACCTTGCTAATCCCTTTTGGTTTTAAATATCAATTTATAACCAATAGGTTTTACACCTTCAGGTAATGGGACAAGATCCCAAATGTCATTGTCTTTCATTGATTTTAACTCCTCATTGATGGCATTGATCCACTTATGAGAATTAGGACTATTAATGGCTTCATGGAAGGTGATTAGATCATCTCCCACTAAACCTAAGGTGTCCTAATTCTCCGCAAGATACATATCATAAATATTCGAAATATAACTTCTTCTTTCTCTAGTAGATCTCTTCAAGAGCACTGGTTCATCCTCATTTTGAGGTTGTTGAATTTTCTCATGTCCAACATTTCCATGTTGTCCGTTATTTACGGGAGTCTCTATATTAATTTGAATTGTATGTTCTTTGTTGAATTTCAGGTACAATTACTTGATTTCCAACAGGAACTAAAGTTTGAGGAACATAGAGTGGTTCCTCTAACTCTTCAAATTCAAAAACATTACTATTTCTCCCACTAAATTCAACATCCTCAAGGAACCTAACATTGTCAGTCTCGAAAAATGTTCTAGTTTTCGGGTCATAAAATTTATATCCCCTAGATCTCTCGGCATACCCTACAAAATAGCTACTAACAGTATTTAGGTCCAGTTTGCCCTCATTAGACCTTATAAGGTCTAGCATCTGCTGGACACCCCCATAAATGAAGATGATTTAAGGACGGTTTCTTATTCGTTCATAACTCATAAGGGGTTTTGTCGATAGCTTTTGAAGGTGCTCTATTGAGAACATAAGTTGCGGTTTTTAATGCTTCGCCCATAATGAGTGAGGTAAAGAAGTACAAGAAAACATACTTCTTACCATATCCTTAAGGATTTATGTCTCTCCAATATACTATGCTAGGTTTACCCGGCATGGTGTAGTGAGGGACAATCCTACACTCTTCAAAATAGCGAATATAAAGGACCCGGACGTTATTCACCCAATACGTTATACCGTCCGTAGTTTTCACTACCATGATCGGATTTAACGTTCTTAATAGTCTTTCTTATGCCTTAAAAGACTTGAAAACGACCAATGATTGAAACTTTACATGAAGAAAATAATGTATCCATAACGAGTAATCATCCATGAACGTAATGAAATATTGTTGACCATTCCATGAAGGGTTAATGAATGGTCCACAAATGTCCATATGAATTAGTTCCAAGACGTTTGATACTCTCAAAATTCTATTTCCTTTAATGTTTGTAAATTTATTCTTTAAAACACTTAATGCAAAAGTTTTATCTGGAGTATCAAGTTGTTTTTTAGGATTTCCTCCGACATAAGCTTTATCAATTCTCCCTTTGGAGATTTGACCCAAACGCCTATGCCATAGAATACAAGAATTTTCACTTGATAACTTTTGCTTAGTGCCTTTAGTTTTGGTTTCATTATTATGGGACTCATTAATAGTATTTACTGTTTGAAGTAAATAAAATTGTCATTGTTAAGATAAAGTACTAATACCGACAACCTCGGAATTGAAAATAAGATCACATTTATTATTACCAAATGAACAGGAATAACCTTCCCGATCTAATACTGTGACTGATATCAAATTCCGCCTAAATGACGGTACAATAAATGTATTATTTAATACAAAATAATAGCCAGTACTTAACAAAAATCCCTATGCCTATAACTTCAACCGGATTTCCAGCTTCCATATAGATGTATTTCTCATCTTCACTGGGGATTCGGTAATTCAGGCAACCCTGCATACATGAACTAATGTGAGTTGTTGAACCAAATACAACCACTATGTATATTAAGGAATTGAAACCAAATTTGCCTTAGTACAAACAAGACCAAATGACATACCATCCTGAATTCGCCATTTGCGATACTTATGGTAGTCGTTCTTCATGCGAGTAAGGTCCTTGCAAAAGAAGCATTTCTTGACTTTATGATCCTTAAATGATCCCTTATGCTTCTTACTTGCAACCGCAATTTCCTTCCCTCTTCTCTTAATCCCACGAGAAGAAGTAAATGATGAGTGAGTACTTTCTAATTTGAGATATTTCATCCTATCTTCCTCTAATGTCATATGTGAAAGTAATCCATTAATATTCCACTTTTTCTTTTGACATTTATAGGTCACTTCAAAAGGACCAAATTGAGGAGGAAGATAGATCAAAACTAAGTGCACGAGCAAATCTTCCGAAATCTCTAACTTAAGTGCCTTTAGTTTGATCGAAAGATGAAATAATTCAATAATGTACTCCCTAAGATTTTCTTCACCCTTGTATCGAATGGAAACAAGTTTCCACAAGAATTCAAGAAAAATCTCGGCATTTTCGATTTCGAGACATTGTCCAAAAATGTCTACGAAACCGCATTTTCCATGATCATTAGACTCACGCGGTTGGACCGTTCCCATTGCTCAACATTTTTCCGTTCTATAACGGAATTTCCTTTAGAGAGAGCAACGGGACTTGATTCCCCTAATGCGTGATCGATGTCCATATTGCCTAAGATCATCGTTATATTATTTTTCCAAGTTTTAAGTTTAGTCCCAGTAAGCAAAGGTACATCATTTATAGCAGTAGTTACGGATGAAGCATTAATCAAATCTGAAGGAGAAGAACAAGAATGAAACAAAACATATATAAGAAACTACACAATGATTAATTATATCAAATGAATTCCATCAAAATAAAAGATAATCAATATGACATCAAGACTAATCTTTGGATTGCGAATTGACTCACAATTTGATTTATCTTAGGGTAAATAAATAGCTTAAACAATACACTTTAAATACTTGCCTTCCTTTGGGCCGGATCAAGTACAAAAAGTGTCCTAAAGTTTAAGGTACTTGTTCCCCGGCAATAAAGAATATAAACAATTCACTTTAAACACCCGCCTTCCTTTGGGATGGTTCACAGCATTTAAAATGACCAAAAGTTTAGTTCAATTATTACCCCATGAATGTAAATACTTAGTCAACAACAAGGTCTCCTTTGGGAAACAAGCATGTTATCACATATCAATATTTACATTCATCTTTTAACAAGTTTGAATTTAATCAACAAGGTCTCCTTTGGGAAACAAGCATGTTAATTTTGTCCAAAAAGTTAAGGATATAATTAATCGGAAACATAAGGCCTTAAGGTAAATTTGGAACTTTAAAGGGTAAGAAAACAACGAAAATTTATTAATAAAAGACAATATCCTTTTGTTCTACCCGTCCATTCTTAAAGTTTAACAACTCTAAGAACCGCCAATCAGCGTGACTGGTGTCCAGATATCATATTTTACCAATAAATTATCAAAATTCTGGAAAAAATTTGAGACTGAAGTCTCTCTGGACGACTCGTCCCTTAAGGAACGACTCGTCCCTAAGGGGACGACTCGTCCATGAAGGAGGGACGGATGAATCAGAAGCAACCTATTCTGGAATTTCAAAGGGGACGACTCGTCCCTTAGGGCACGACTCGTCCCTAAGGGGACGACTCGTCCCTATAAGGGGGACGCCTGAATCAGAAAGGTCCCATTTCAGAAAATTGATGGGCACGACTCGTCCCCCACGGGACGACTCGTCCCCAATGCCCAGAATTACGAACAATCACTAATTTTAAACCCTTTTATGAACAGTTTTCCAACCAAATTTCCCTTTTAATGCATTATAATTATTGGCTATGAAAATGGGACAAGTTTGCACTTTAATTAACATGATTCAAACAAGTAAACCTAGATTTACACACTCCAAACACATGATGTTGGCTATGTAAATGGGGTAATCTTGTATGAACCATTGTGTCTCTTAAAACTTGATCTTACCATTATTGCCAGAAATTGAATGAAGTTCTTAATTTAATGGTGACTCAATTTTCAACCAAAGTAAGTAGATCCGCATACTCACAACACATTAAAAAAATGCGTGGCTATGCATATGAACAAACTCACAACGCATCCAAGGATGGTGGCTATGTTCAAAAAATGGGATAATCTTACATTAAGGATTGAAAGCCTTTTGAGTAAAACCAAAATTCAGAAATAGAATGAAGTTATGAACATAATACTCTTAGACAAATGAGTATTATGTACAAGAACAAAACCAAATGAAATCACATAAGGATTACAAATATGAAATAAATTAAAGCACAAGGCTCTATAATAATTTCAAACTCAATCTAGTATATGAGTAGGCTCTGATACCAATTGTTGGAACATTAACGATCCATTAACCATGAACCGACTCACAACTAGATTAAGAAGAGAAGGAGAAGAAGAAGAATAATAATACGGAAGCGTGTACCTTGTGATTCCATGATTGTGTTCTTGATCTTGTTCTTGAATAAATGAGAAAGTAGGGAAGAGTAGATCTTCTAAATGATAAGTGCCCTTAATCTCTTTAATCTTCAATTACTTAGGAAGAGTTTTTACTGAATGAGAAATGATGTAACTAGTAGATTCATAGGCTTGATGGATAGGCCTTTATATAGGAATCCAAGGGGCACTTCATTTAGGGACTACACCCTTTCATAAAGATGATGGTGTGAAGTTACCATTATGCCCATCATTTAATGGTACTTACACCTAATGGAATTCTACACATTTTGTCTATACTTTAACATTATTAAATAATTATAACAAATGAAATTAAATAACACATATTAATTAATCCATGTTCTAACAACTGTCGTAGAAAATATGAGAAAGACGATTATCTGGACCATTATCCATTGAGGATTAGAAAAAAAATATTTTCTTAATCTCCATTTTACCATTATTTTTTTTTCGTAACCACAACCCAACCCAATTAATCATATAAATAATTAATAATAATTATAATTCATAACCCATCCTGAATTTTTTTCTCAAATAGTTTTATTTTAAAAATATAAATCCCAAAATAATCCTCATTTGAAACCCACATTTGAACTAATGTAACCGGTCTTTCAACTGATGATAATGAAGTAAATGAAACCGGCGACATCACCACTAATGTGGCATCGGTCAAAGCTAGAGTAGATGGTATGGCTTTGGGGTTGGGTGCTTACGTCAACTAAGAACTCAAGCAAGGCAGTAACTCAACCGGTTACAGAATTTCAATCAATATTTCATTTTGACCCCAAGCCACAACCAGTTAATTTTTACAGTATTTTATTTTTGTTTTAAAATAAATATTTTCTTATTTACATTTTTTTTATTCCATTACTTATTAGTATGGATTTTTTTCTGAAATAATTTCATTTTAAAATTCTAAAAAAGAAAGGGCATATTGGATATTAAAGTGTTTAAAATGAGGGAGTGGGTGATTTTGAAAGTAACCGATCTCATTGTTGATTTCATGTACCCATTTACAAACTTCCACATCATCGATAGCAATCAACATAAGTAACCCATCGATAGCAACTAACTATAGCAACACACAATTATAGTAACATGGTTACCGATGTGGACTACTGATTCGTGGGTAGCCTTGTTTTTTAAAATGGAATTATTTAACTTGCATTTGACCCATTAATGTTGCCCTCAAATTTGACCCTTTAATGTTGCTCTCAAATTTAACGGTTGACTCCTTCTCAATCGGTTCACTCTTATCGATCACAATCTCGTTGATCGGCTATGTCTAATTACCAATTAATCGTCAATGGGTCTAATTTATAATTTTAGAAAGTTAAATAGTTTCAAATGTGAGTTACTTTGGGATTCATAATTTTAAAATGGAATTATTTAACTTACATTTGACCCATTAATGTTGCTCTCAAATTTAACGGTTGACTCCTCCTCAACCGGTTCACTCTTATTGGTCACAATCTCGTTGATCGGTTATGTCTAATTATCAATTAAACGCCAATGGGTCTAATTTATAATTTTAAAAAGTTAAATAGTTTCAAATGTGAGTACTTTGGAATTTATAATTTTAAAATGAAATTATTTGAGAAAAAATCAAAATAAATAATAGTTAAAAAGAAAAATAGGACGATTATGGGAAGTTACGGACGGTTGAATGAGGGAGAGAGGATTTGGGCCGTCGGATCAGATTTCTAACTTTAAATCTGAATCACCACTTATGTGGTAGATAAGAGACGATTTTTCGACCCTGTATTGTATTATAGATTTATACTATCTTTATTTCTTAGAATATTGTCATGCACTTCAATCAAAGTTTTAAAAATGATGGTCATCTTTCCCGATATTCGTTTTTATAAATACACAATTTTTTGAGACTGATAGAAAAATCGGCAAATTTTTTAATACTTTATTTACTATGATTCAAAGATTTTTTTTTTAAAAAAATTAAATAAATTGTTTGATGTATCGAACTAAAATAAACCCAATAACCATATTACCCCATCCCACTTATCAAATAGAAACCCAAACCCAGATTCATCACACTCCCTCCCTATATATATATATATAGATATGGATTATTATTGCACATGAAGATTTGGCCTGCTGGCTTGAGCTCATGACTTTCAATCTGGAGGTCATGGGTTCGATCCCCCCAGAAGTTAGAGGGAAGACTTTCTCTCCCTAGAATTTATCTCCTAGGCGCGTGCATGTGTGTGTGTGTGTGAGTAGTGGAAAAAAAAAAGATATAGATTATTATTATATTAAATAACCTTATATACCCTATAAATACACAATGATTTTGTTTATAAAAATTCAACACCCTTCCAACTCATCATCCTATATCACACCACTTTTTTTAATTTTACATTATTTATTTTTTATGATTAGTAAAATTATTATTATTATTATTATAATTAAAAAAATATTTCACACTTAATTAATTTTCACTAAAAAAATATTGAAAATTTATAAAGGAAAATTAAGAAAGGATAATTAAGAAATTTATATTTAAAAAAGATGATTTTTTTTTCTGTGACCAAATCATATGAAAATAGTCTCTATTTATAGAGAATTTTTTTTTTATGAATTTTGGTGTAAAAAAATAAAAAAATAAATTTATTATAAAATAATTGAGGTAAAAAAATTGGAAAAATAAAATCTGAAATAAAACCAGCCAATCAACTAACGCCACATGTCACAATAAAAAAAAAAACCGTGTCGGGGCGTGTATGACACGCGCCATTTTTCGCCCAAACACAGCCTGCCACTTGGAGTTTGCGGTAGACGTGGCCGGTCCGGTTTAACCACTGGTTCACGGTTGAAAATCGGCGGTTTCAACCTTGGCAAACCCTCAATCGGAATCGAATTGGATAACCGGCTAAACCGGTTACGGTTTTGACGGTTTACGGTTTTAACGATTTATTGGTTAACCTCTGGTTTATTCGGTTTGGATCTGCTCGACCGAGTCTTTGGTGTTGCTCGGTTGAGCACACCCTTTTAGGGTTTAGGGGTTGAGGGTTGCTCGGCCGAGTCTTTGGTGTTGCTCGGTCGAGCATAACCTTTTAGGGTTTAGGGGTTGAGGGTTGCTCGGCCGAGTCATATATACTGCTCGATCGAGCATACCCTTCAAAAAAATGTCAACTTTTTTGTCTCATATGCTCGGTCGAGTCTATAGTAGTGCTCGGCCGAGCATATCATTTTTCAACCTTGTAACAGTTAATTTTTTAACAGTTTTCGTTAACTTTGTATGTAGTATATTAACTTTTTTTTTTCAATTTTTTTTTTTGATAAATAAGACTATTTTAGACTTAAGTTTACTATATACATTTTTTGCAAAAAGGTTTATAAAAAAAGTTATGAATTTTGAAAGAAATAAAACTTAACAGTTTTTTGAAAAAAGTTAAACTTTTAATTTTTTTCAATTTTCTTTTTGGATAAGTAAGACTATTTTAGACTTTTGTTTGCTACATACAATTTTTGCAAAAAGTTATATAAAAAAAGTTATGAATTTTGAAAGAAATAAAACTTAACTTTTTAAAAGAAACGAAAGTATATAAAAGAAAAAAATGGACGATACCCTTAAATTTTATTAATTAAAATAAAATTACAAAGAGGGGGACAACCAACCTTACCCTTTATAAATAAGGGGGGACATTTAGGAGTCTTTACTTCAACCTAACTATTACAATTAAATAAAAATAATCCTAATCTAAAGTCTAAACTAATTTAATTAAAATAAAAATTAATCCAAAACATCATTCATTCATCACTACTTTTCGTGGAGTCCTCAACATCGTATTGATATCTTGGATCTAATCCTCATCATAAGGCAAGTCTTGTTGCCTTTTTTCCGCTTTAACCCAATCGCCAAGTAAAAGTTGATGTTTCAAGTTTTCACTTGTTAGTTGGGAACGTCTTTCATCCAAAACATTTTCACCAACGCTAAATGTCGATTCAACCGCCACCGTTTAAGCGGGAGAGGCTAAGACTTCTTTAGCAACTATGAAAAGTATAGGATAAATGTCTTTCCTTCTTGACCACCATTGTAAAACATCAAATTCATTTGAATTTGGGTCTTGGTTTAATTCAAAGTTTGTAGTGAAATAAGTTTCTAACTCCACGGGAATGTTTGATGATGATGAAGATGAACCTCGAGAAGGACCATATTTTTTACTATACAAATTTGCAAAAAAACTATATGGATCCCCACTAGTAAAACTTAGTTGAGAAGTAGAGAAATCATCTTCATGTTGTTGGCTTTGAGAAGTGTTTCCATGTAAGGCATTATACTCATTAAAAAGGTTAATCAAATCATTTTTTGTGTCATTAACAATAATTGACGGAAGTTCATTACTACCGTCACCATCGGGATATAATTTCATATAATAATAAGTTATAATGGACTCTAAATCATCTAATTTAACTCGGGAATCTAATAACTTTGCAACCAAGAAAAGAGACGGAATAGTGTGAAAATATTTAAGTCACTTTTGTCTCATGTTAAAAATGCATTGTTTTAAAATAGGGCATTCTTTTAAATTGTCAAAAATAGTAACAATTGCAACACAATGCTCTAGCACCAAAATGGAAGTTGGATAATAAACTCTCGAAAAAGCCAAAGCAGCGGTAATAAAAATCTTTAACAATTCACATAAATTAATGCATGCATTCCAATGATAAGTAAATAGAGGTTCTTGATAGCCAATTGACATAAAAAATTGCGTTAGGAGATCTTTATAAGCAAAATCATCGATTAACATTTTGTAGGTGGAATTTCACCTAGTTGGAACATCGTAAGTAAAATATTTGTTTGGCACACTTTTACTTTTTAAAAACCTTATCCATTTTTTTCTATTATAATTTTTTTTTGAAATAAATTGAAGAGCTCGTCTAATTGGCTTAACATAAGTTTCTAATGCATCTAAACCATCTCTAACACATAAATTAATTATATGACATAAACATCTAATATGAAAAAACTTACCCCCAAGTGAGGGTTGACAAACGGTAATTAAATCGGGTAAACTAGCCGTATTAGCACTTGCGTTGTCAAATGAAATAGAAAATATTTTATTTAAAATACCATACTCAAGAAAAATCTCAAGCAATTTCGCACAAATATTTTTCGCGGAATGCGGTGGCTCAAAATCTTTGTGAGCAATTAATCTTTTTTGATTTTTCCATGAATTATATATCCAATGGCAAGTAACGCCGAAATAAGTATTTCTTTGCCAATGATCACTCCAACCATTGGCACAAATTGAAACTTTATTTTCTAATTTTGATAAAACACCAATTAAATCGTTTTTATATTTTTGAACCACTCTAGTAATATCACGTACGAGATTCGTACGTGGTACTCTCGTGACGGCGGGATTTAAAGAAAGACGAGCAAAATTTTCATAAAAATCACAATCCGCAAAATTAAAAGCTAGGCCTTTAACGCAAATAAATTTGACTAGTTCATCCCTATAAACCCACTTATCAAATTTAAAAAGGACGGAAGAAGGGGAAGACGAACCTTGTGCACCCGAACCCGAACTACGCTGTTGAAATTGTAATTGAGTTTGCGTAGCGGAAATGCCAAGTTTCCCGGGATGTTTTGACGCCGTATGCCCGTTGAGCGTCCCATGCCCTCCGCCTCTTTTGAATGATTAAGACGCGGTACAATAGTTGCAAAATGCTCGAAGATTATAATCATCATCGGCATTAATTTTCTTTTGGTGAAATGGATGGCGAAGGTATCTGATTGCGGCGCTCTTTCTGTAGGAGGTTGTCGTTGTCTCCGACCAACTCCCCTAGTAGCTCGGCTGCCCCTACCCCTCCTAGCACTACCACTACCACTTTCAATTTCAACTTGTTCTTCTTCCTCATTTTGTTGAATATTTGAATTTTGATGATCAAAATCATCGTTGGGGGAGGAAGAACCAACATGTGACTTGCCTAAATTGCTTCTTCTTTGATTTCCAGTCATTTGTGTAAGATAAAATGAACTTTGGAAACGAAACAGAGCTTAAAAATGGATGAAAATGAAGAAAAACACTAATTTCGTTAGAAAACTAACTGAAAATTGGACAATATTTAACTGAAAATTGAATGAGAGTGAGAGTATATGTGAATATTTGAGAGTAGAAGAGAAAGAGTAGATAGAAATAATGTGAAAATAAAATGGGAGGAGGGAGGTGATATTTATAGTTAGTAAATTAGGCAAAAAAAAACCTTTTTTAAAAAAAATTTTGTCAGGCCCCAGTTAAAGTTCTGACGAGTATAACGGCTAGTTTGAAAAAGTAGCCGTTGGAATGGGTTCTGGCATTCTGCTCGACCGAGCAACTCATATGACTCGGCCGAGCATGACCGTTATTGGAAATTTATACACTGGAATGACCCCCTCGACCGAGCAACTCATATGACTCGGCCGAGCAACTCATAAATCGGCGGTTAATCGGCGGTTGACCGGTTTTTTAAAAAGGCAAACCTTAACCGAACCTCCCATTTATCGATTTCGGTTAGCCGGTTCCGATTAACCGGCGTTGACCGGTTTTGACCCGTTGAAAATCGCTCGGTTGACCGGTTCGGTTTATAAAATGAACACGTCTAGCTTGCGGAACATATCTTCCATTTTGCCATAAAAGAAAATGACTAAAATGCTCTTGAAATTTGAGCGCCAATCACTTTTTATTGATTGGATGACTTATCTATAACATATTACTAATACAATCACCGCATATGTCATCCTTTGCCACATGTCACTCTCTCCTTCAATTTTTTCCCGCCAAAACATTTTGCTGACATCATTATTGTATATAATTAATTTAAATAATTTAGTTAATAGTATATATTTAAATGGAAGTATTTATTAGGACTCTTGGGTAAATCAAAAGTCACTTAAGATAATTAATAGTAGCGTGTGGTTGTGTACTGCGACATTTAATTTGGCCTATTATTTTTGAACAAATTATAGACCTATGATACACGAAAAGGCGGATGACACCCGACGCTAATACCTGATTCATGCTACTTGAAGGTCTCCTTCATTAAGGCTCCGTTTGTTTGGGGGGAAATGTTTTCTGGAAAACATTTTTTTCATTTTTCGGTGTTTGTTTCGCATCAGAAAATGGAGAAAATATTTTACGCTAAACATGTTTATCTCATTTTCCGAAAAACATTTTCATTTTTCGGAAAACATTTTGCAGGAAATCATTTTTCGAAAAATATTTTACGTTAAACAAACGGAGCCTAAGTTTTTCTTTTCTTTTCTTTATTCTTTCTTTAGTCATGTTATTTTGTAATAACTTGAGAGTTTAATATCAAGAAAAACTTAAATAAAATTATAGCTTTTATCGGAATCATACTTGAAGAAATATTAATTTGAGCCATAATGGTCAATTTCTTTGTCGCATAATAAATGGTATATTTTAAATATTTTTCAACGAAAAGTTTTTCAAATGTAATTATTTTCATGAGTTCTTAAAAATTGCAATTATTAATATTTTTAATGGAGTATCAAATATAATTTGGTTTTTTTATCTGAAAGTAATTAAGTTGTTATTAAATTTGAGTAAAGCTCAATAAAGTTGATTAAAAAAAAGAGGATGAGACATTTATTATGGGAAGTATAAAGTAAAACATTACTGTGCTCTATAACTTTTATACTATTAATTTAATGGTAAATGTGATCAAAATTGATAATGGACGTTAATGTTCTTAATGGGTGTATATTTTTTTACAGTTGTTTATTTATATTAACGACCATTAGTTTGGTGCATTAATAATCATGATTTTTAAGAACTTTTCTATTTTCTATGATTTTTTTTTCCCAATTTTTTCTTGACATGTTTTTTAAAATTACAATTGAATTCGACTTATCAATTGATACTGATACGTACTATTTTTGGAAAAAAATGTAGCTAATGTATGACACTTATAAGTAATAGATGAAATTAATCTATCACAATTATTTTATTTTTTTTGAAAAAATAAGGTAATTATTTAGTAAGAATGTAATATAACACCACTTTAAAGGGTTTTTTTTTGTTTTTTTTTTACAATCAAGTTAGCTTAAACATGTTAACAAAAATAAACTAATGTCATGTATAGAAACTATTGTCCATTAACAATTTAGTTCACATTTCCTATTAAATAAATAATGCGATTATCACATTTCTAATATTAAAAGTTTGATAACTAAATTGAAGATGCCAAAATTATATCACTAGCAAGCAGTACACCCGTATAACACAAGATTTTGGGGGAAACTAGATTCTCCTTAAGTTATAGAAAGTCCTGTTTTATAAACTGTTCCTAAATATTCGCTAACTACTTGCAAGTAAAAAAAAAGTAGACTTTTTATAATTTATAAAGAAACTAGTTTCTCCCAAAACTTGCTCCCCGTATAATGCATGTCGTTAGCATGATTCCTTTTTAATATGGATATAAACAATTATAATGTATAACTATAACTATAAATGAAATATAAGTGTTGGAGAAAACAATGATACAAATAAAAAAATGAGAATTTTCTTAGAATACATATTGAGAATACAAATTGAGAGTACGTATTGAGGACATAATTGAAATAAAATTCATCAATTACACATTTTGAGAATTTTCTTAGAATCCATATTTAAAAAACCGTGCATCGCACGGCCTTAATCTAGTTTTAATATATAGATAGAGTCATGAATGAATGTTACAAAGAGTGTTAATTGTGGAGCTTGATGACAAGATTTTGCCACACATTTCATTTTTCTGAATCAATGACTATATTTATTTTATTTGGCGTGGGTCCCATTTTGTGTAAAATTGATCTCTACCAGCAGGAAAACGTGGTCAAATTTGGGCCCTTATGGGGCGTTTGGTTCAGTGGAAAAAAAGTGAAGGAATGGAATTGTCAATGGAATTGAATTCCTTAAGGAATTGGAATGGAAAAAAACTGGTTAACCCCCTCCGTTTGGTTGGCACGGAATGGAATGGAATTGTCATTCAATTCCTTGGCAAATCATGTTTGGTTTGAAAATACAAATTATAGGAATGGAATGAAAGCATATAAAATGACCAATTTACCCTTTTAAAAAAAAAAATTTTTTTGGAGGGGGGGTGGGGGTAGGGTGGGGGGGGGGTGGGGGTGGGGTAGGCGGAAAAAAAATTAAAAAAATTTCGTGGGGGTGGGGGGGTAGGGGGGTGGGGGGTGGGGGGTGGGGGTAGGGGTGGGGGGTGGGGGGTGGGGGTGGGGGGTAGGGGTGGGGGGTGGGGGGTGGGGGTAGGGCGGGGGGAGGGTAGGCGGAAAAAAAAATTTAAAAAAAAAAATTTCGTGGGGGTGGGGGGGTAGGGTGGGGGGGGGGGGTGGGGTAGGCGAGAAAAAAAAATTAAAAAAAAAAAAAAATTCGTGGGGGTGGGGGGGTGGGGGGTGGGTGGGGGGTAGGGGGGGGGGGGTAGGGTGGGGGGGAGGGTAGGGTAGGGAGAAAAAAAATTAAAAAAAAAAATTCGTGGGGGTGGGGTAGGGGGTGGGGGGTAGGGTGGGGGTAGGGTGGGGGGGAGGGTAGGTAGAAAAAAAAATTAAAAAAAAAATTCGTGGGGGTGGGGTGGGGGGTGGGGGTGGGGGGTGGGGTGGGGGTGGGGGTGCGTAGGAAATTTGGGTAGGAAATTTGGGTAGGGGTAGGGGTGGGTAGGGTTTGGGGGTATTTTGGTCAAAATTTTTTTTTTTTTTCCATTGCCCTAAGGAATTGAACTTTCCATCACTTTTGTGAAGGAAAGTTGAATTCCTTCATTTGAAGGAATTCAACTTTCCTTCGGAATTTTTTTTTAAAAATCCTTGAACCAAACAGGGGAAAGGAATGGAAAAGAGGGAGTTTTTCATTCCTTTCCCCCACTTTCCTTCCAACCAAACGCCACCTTACAGTAGAAAGCAAGAGCATTCCAAAATGTCAAAATCTTTAAAAAAAAAAAAAAGAAAAGTTTTTTCTTGTTTTCCCCGTTATATCAGTGTTAGTGTAAAAAAGTGTCAGTGTTAGTATAACAAAGTGCCAGTGTAAAAAATGTCAGTGCATATATATTAAGTGTCAGTATAAAAAGTGTCAGTATTAGTGTAACAAAGTGTCAGTGTTAGTGTAACAAAGTGTCAGTGTAAAAAAGTGTCAGTGCATGTATATTAAGTGTCAGTATAAAAAGTGTCAGTGTTAGTGTAACAAAGTGTCAGTGTTAGTGTAACAAAGTGCCAGTGTAAAAAAAGTGCTAGTGCATGTATATTAAGTGTCAGTGCAAAAAAGTGTCAGTGTTAGTATAACAAAGTGCCAGTGTAAAAAAGTGCCTATATTAGTGTTATTAAGTGTCAGAGTAAAAATAATTTTTTCTAATCTTAGAAAAAAACACATTTTTTGTAAGAACAACTCTTCCAAAATAGGAGCGGTGGCAAATCCCATTATTAACTATGTCTCCAATAAGTTAAACTTTTAGATAAACATGATATTCACATTCTTACTTTTCTCAATCAACAATGTGGCTGTACATTTCCATTATATGTCTAATATCCAAAAGTGAAAAAAGAAAATTAGGAAAGAAAGAAGCATTTTTTGAGGATAGGGTTGTGAATTTTGAAAGGTTCTCCTCCTCTTGTGGGCTCTCCTTAAATAGTTTGGAGTTGGGAGGAAGGTTTGAATTAATGTCAATTCTTAGAGTATTCTACTCTCAAAAGGTCAGACACTGTGATTGAACTGAATTGACTGCCTCCTCCCCCTTTATTTTAAAGATATCTTCATTGACTTACTCCCCTTTCTTCTCTACTTCACTTTTCCCTTTCTGCAACAAGAATATTGTGATATTTTCTTTTACTTGGAATATATTTTCACACCAAGAGGACACTTTCAATCTACAAAATTCTCATCAAAAACACACTTTTTCTTACTCTGAATCAATACAGAATATAATCTGTTTTTATTGATTGACTACGGATTTGGAGCCACTGTGAAAAAAAAAAAAAACTACGGATTTGGATATATTGACTACGGATTTGGAGCGTATGCATTCCAAATGCAAATGACGAGTGAGATCAGATATCCATACGATGGATGCCCTTGGTATGGGGTGGGGGGCTCAGCAAAATGTGTGAAATAACCCATATAGACGTGAAACGTTGAGATTGAAAGAAACATATAAGATTGGGTCGGGGCCAAGTCCCCAGCAGTGATTGTACTGCCCCCGGATCAGCTTAACTACAACTTAAGTCATTACAAGAAAAAGTATTTATAACTTTCCGAGTTTGAATGTTGCTTACTGCTTCAAGCCTTGCTTGGTATATGATGAAGGACAAACTTTTCCTATGAGCAAATGTCATTTATTAGAAAATTGTACAATTTTCTATGACTGTTTTATAATCAACATTGAGCAAAAGTTTGAACACCTTTACAATCCTCATCACCAAGTAGTACATTTTACAACCAAGTCTCTTTGGTTGACTTCCCAAAGACTTAATTGGTATGTTACACAGGGTAATTTGGGTAAAAAGAAAAAAAGAACATCAAAAATGGATCCCCAGATGGTTGTTTTTCCCCGGCGACATTGTCCTCTATATTCATATGTATTTATTGTTTTTTTCACACACTTACACACAGGATCTCCATATTCTTCCTTCCAAAGAAATAACAATAATCGATATATCATCATGGTAACGCCGCCTATCCCCTTGTGGTATTTCCAGCAGCTCATGAAAATCTATTCCTGCAATCAACCAAAACAAAGTACATATCATAAAAAAGCAATCTTTTTTACAAACCCTAATAATAGAAATGCGATAAAAAGTTTTTCTTTTATTATATATACCAGCTTTCTTTGCTGCGCGAAATAGAACTTCCTCAACAAGATGCTGAGCAGGATCTCCTTCGGGCGACCACTGAATGAAAAGTTCAACTTCTGAAACAGCGTCTTCGTTAGTGAAATACTGATAGAGCCCATCTGATGACAGTATCAAAAACCTGTCTCTTGGCCCTAATCTGTGATGGTATAGAGATGGCATACAGCTTATATACGGTGAATTTCCCACGTAGTCTATTCTAAACATCTCTAGAAGTGCATTGTTCCATTTGGGCTGCAGAAATGGAAGGTAAAATTAGTTTCAGACGTCCGAATGAGTAAAAGAACATACTCTCTCCGTCCCAAAAAGAATGCCCAATAACTTTTCAAATCTGCTTTTGATCAAAGAGCAAATTTGAAAACTTTTTGGACATTCGTATTGGGAGGAGGGAGTACATGGTTATGTCTGAAAGATGCATAAGACAAGCAATGTCCAAAAATTTGCAGGAGCAATACATATGATCAGCATTTGTTCAAACAGGATACTTGTAAACTAGCTAGTAAGAGAAAAACTCCTTTGGTCTCAATGGGAGTTTGTATGTTAAATGTAACCTATTGATCTAAATCTTGAAATGGTGAGAAATCGGAAAGAAAAGTGAGTCTTTTTAGCAAGGCGTTCATGCCGTCTACGGATACTAATGTCAACTAACGAGGGATCAATGAATGTCTAAAAAACATAGTAATCTCCTACATTGGTACTATGAGTAATCAACTTTCACATTCTTAAAGTTCTCAAGTTCACATCGAATGAAATTAGGGTGTCAACATAAAGTTACCAGAGGAAATATGCTTCCCAACTTAGAAAGCCAACTTGCTTTCCTCTGATTCGAAGGACCACTTCAAAGTTAAAAGCGAAGCAATTTGCTTCTTAACGTAGATATCATATACCCTTTATTTAGTTACTAGATTTTTCATGTTCATACAACCATTTGTAGAATCTACTTTTGTCCAGGCATCAAAGAATCGAAAATATCTATATTTTTCAACTGAGCCCTATTGGGGAGCGAAAAAAACAAAAGAATGTCGATTATACCTGCTTGAGAAAACCAGCACCAAAAGCTCGAGTGACCTTTAAGGAACCTTTCACGCGATCATTCATCAAAGCACACGCATCATCCAGGTGTTCACTTTTTATTCTTTGAATTTCCTGAAAAATGCAGCAAAATAGCAAATGTCAATAGAGCAATCCACAAGAAAACTGCAATTACAACCTTAAACATCTAAATATCAAACTAGGAATCGTATTAGAAAGAAGCAAAAAGCTACTTTACCTCTTCTATTGAGGTACTATGATCCTTAGTAAGCTGAAAAGCAGTTAAAGGAGGATTTGTACTCGATCCATCAGTATCGCCAACTTCAAGATCATACAATGTTTCTTCATTAATCCTCTCTAAATCTTGTCTCCAAAGATCGGGCTCCGTTTTTTGCGCCAAAACAGCTCGACTATCGCCTACATTCATCACATATACATCTTCCCCTTTCATCAACATGACTAATACACAAGAGCCCATCAAAGCTAACTCAGGATTTTCTATAAGCATCTTATCTGCAATATCCAAATAAGACTCCTCTGTCTTCTTCAGCCCTTGTGACAAAGCTTTCAAGACATCTGCATGATTAATCGAATTAGACCCATTTGAATTCAACTGTTCTTTTAATCTTCTATCCAATTCCAATCTTTCCCGATCAAATTCGCACTTCCATCTTCTTTGATTCTCCTCCCATTTCTTCGTCCCGCGATTTCTAATCTTTGGATTCTTCCCTCTCTTCTTCCTGAAATCATCAGTCACACTTGGATAATTATCTTGCTCAACTGATCGTCTGAAATTGAAATTATCCTCTCGAGATCGATCTATGTTGCCTTTAATCAACTCCGAATCTAAAGGTTGATCGATATTTGATTGGCCAGAACTATTACTAACATTTGATGAATCAAATTTATCATCCCATAACAAACCTTTAAGCTCCTTATGAACAGCTGGATACAAATTAGACAAAAGATAATCTGGCGCATCGGGGCCATTAAATCCATCATAAATTCCAACAAAAACCCAGCCATGTTCTTCAGAAACAACAACATGGACACGATCTTCGCCAGCTTTCCCCTGCGCCCACTGAAGATTTTGACTCTGACAATACTCATCATCTTCCAGGTCTCCTTCACTGCTCATATTCAAGCTACTGATCGTCAATTCATTTGCCTTTTTCCGAGCCAACAATCCAATCTTGTTCTTTCAAGGAAACAGCGGTCTTGATTGGAGTTACAATTGAATGTTGGCCACGAGTCAGTGTCTTGGAGATTGCTCTTTGGATGACCCGAATCAAAGACCCTTTTCTTGATCTGTGTCTGAAAGCAAAAGTGTTGTGGGAGTAGCTTCTTGGGAACTGATCATGGCTACCCTTTTCGAGGGGGCCGGAGAAAAGTGGTCCGGAGAGGAACCCACGTTCAATTGGGCCGGATAAGAAACCCCGTTCAATTGGACCCGAAGAGGGGATTAACCCGGCGGTTGTCAAAGGGCCTGAATTCATGGAGGTCCGTGGTAACGGTTGAAGAGGGATGGAGGCAAAGGAGGTGGAGCATTCAAAAGCGGAAGCTCTATCGATGCTATTGTAAGAATAAAGATCAATTAAAGCTGTGGAGAGAGGTGTGGAGGTATTGGCGCTGACGGAGGCGCCGGAGATTGACCGGAAAGCTGTCGTGTTATTATTGTTGTCCTCTGAGTGGACTTTGGAGGAGGAAAGACGAGGTGGTTCGGGACGAACGTAGCAGAAAGAGTGACCCAGATCATCTAATGGGTCAGAAGCAACAACGGCCATGTCTTTACGGCGGCGGACGACATCGCCGCCGGTAAAGCAGACTGTCAGCTTGCCTACACCGTTACCCATTGAAAGCAGCGTAAGAACCTCGGAAATATCGTCCTAGACTTGAATTTATCTCAGTGATTCAAATTCATTTAGCTCTGTAGTATTTGAGAATTTTGAGAATCAGATAGAGAGAGAGAGAGAGAGAGAGAGAGGAAGAAGGAGATGGGAGAGAGAGAGGGGCGTTGACCTTGAAGGCGGAGGTTTTCGGGAAATCATAAAAGCACTTTAGGCATTTGTTTGTTTTTCTTTTCCTTGCATAAATTAATTAATAAATTTATTTCCATTTGATGTTTATGATTGGCGTTGACTAAAAGAAAGAGTGGAGGGAAGGGTCGGTTGAGAAAACTTAATAAAGCGGGTGAAGGTCGGGGGATTGAATGCGGAATGTGAACACCTCGATGAGAAGCGTTTGATTACACGCGCTGTTGCATGTCGACTTGTAATATGAATTAAGTCCACATTTTGACAAGTTTCACTAACTATTTATAAAATTTGAACAACTATTATTATTATATTTAAATATTTTATCAAATTATTTTTAAGTAAATAACTACTCCCTCCATTCCTGAAAGATTGTCCCATTTACCATTTTGTCTTGTCCCAAAAAGTATATCCCATTTCTAAACTTGGCATTTAACGTTAAGACAAATCTACTAAGCGATGCTAGCTAAACTCTTTCTTAATAATTGCAAAATGTATAACAGGACAATCTTTTAGGGACGGAGGGAGTATTTAACACTAAAATATTCATTTTGTTCAATAGAAACTGATCAAAAGAAGTTGGAAAATAAAATTCGATGCTGCCCAAATTGTTTTTTTTTTTAAAATAAGAACTTTTATTAATTACAACAACACATAGTTAATAGTTGGCTATCCACCCAAATTCTATTATTTCGTTCCTTCCAAAGAGACCATATGAAATAGAAGTTGTTTATCTATTCAAAAGGTTAGCCTGAAAAGGAGCAGAATGGTTTGCTAGTTACATGTATTTTTCTTTTCTAGGCTTACCATTTGGTTGTACTATCCAAACTGCTGAACAACAATTAATACAATTATTTTGATTGTCAATTTGGTTTCATTGCAAAGCTTAAAGGGTCGAAGAACAGGGTCGACCTTAAGCACAACTTACTACCAAAGCGACCGCTTCGGATCCCCAAAAATTAATATATTTGGTGCCCAAATTTATACTACCTATATTAATATCAGACCTCAAATATATATATACTAGTACATATGCCCGTGTCCGAGGACACGGGTCTTTTTTTTTTTAATTAACTTAAACATTTATAGTTACAAATTATAGTGATTTTTAACATATAGATTTTTATGAACATAAACATTATGCCCTTGTTTACAAAAAGATAAAGACATAAATTAACATCTAATTAACATATAGATTTTTAACCACTTGAAGTAAAGATGTTGTCTCAATCGAAACAGATATCGACTGCGCACGTTTACGTAAAAGCACCTGAAATAAATAAAAAATGAAATCAATATATTTTTATATTAAATTAACAATATAATAATTAAAAAAAAAAATAATTACCTTATTATGCCCATTCCAAGCCCTTGTCGTAGGTTTGTGCAAGCGTCTATATTCTTTCACACACGCATCCCATGACTACAAATATATGATTCAAATATTTGAGAATGATGATAAAAAAGCGTATCATTTAAAAAAATTGTTTAAGTTATTTTATAATTACCTTTTCATAGTTATACTATAATAAAACTTCTGGGTAGACAATGTTTGTTGTAGAATTTATGTTACTTTCAGAGAGAAGAACATTAATACGCTCTGGAGATGTGCATCTAGAAAGAGCAACGTACAGTTGTCCATGACTAAAAACAGGATTGCGCAAATCAATACCCACAAATTTCACTGACTGCCCTTGTGATTTGTTAATGGTCATCGCGAATGCCGTACGAACAGAAATTGTCGCCTCGTCATGTTGAAAGGCAATTCTCCTGATGAAGGAGTTAGTGATATTCTTGGGATAAAAACTAATTTTCCAAATTTTATCCCCGGCCAAAATTTGAGCTTCAAGAACGTGCGGCGCACATCCGACGATCACTAATCGTGTGCCATTACAAAGACCATCATTCGGAGCAAGATTTCTCAATAACATAATGGGATGTACCCAACTTTTAAATCAAGTTTAAAAGGTGGTAAGCCCTGAAGGATTTAGTGAATTGAGATACTCATTTGGATATCGATTTGTAATGTTCCTACTGGATTCATCATCGTGGCACATTTTATCGCCAGCCTAAATAAGAAACTGCTTCACCAGAAATATGTGAAGTGCCCTTTCATTAATAGAACTAACATCGTCATTTCTTGCCGATAAAATTGTGCGTTCGCAAGGAAAGATGGGTTCGCCACGCCCGCTACCCCAAGTCATGGGTAAATGCTATCTAATAACTCAACGGGATTTTCACAAATCCTTATTGTTGACGGTATTAATATAACTTCTTCAGATCGCTCCCAATCAATTTTTAATCATGGGAAAAAAATTAACCATTTTAAAACACACATATGTTAAAAGATTGAAACACAAATGTTGAAAATGTTAAAGTAATTAAAAAATACCTTCATCGAAAGTTCGTAAAATCCACCCGTGAATTATTTGTGTTGTCTGCACGCATGTTAACATTTAACGTTAGGATATTAATGGCACCATAGAGGTGAACGTCTCAATGTTGCCCCAACTATCTCGTGTTCGAACACCCCTTGGAACTACAGTAGGACTTGTCGAAAATCTCCTCCCAAAACAACGGTGATGCCTCCAAATGGTTTGTCATTACTATCCCGAATGTCACGAAGGGTGCGATCGATGCCTTCAACACAAGATCGATGTTGCATTGGCACTTCATCCCATATTATGAGTTTAGCTTTTTGAACAACTCAAAGATGTATAGATTGCTTAGTAAAGCCACATGTTGAATTTCCATGAACATCAATCGGGATACGTAAGGTCGAGCGCGCAGCTCTACCACCAATTAACAAGAAGGATGCAATACCGTATGATGCAACAGCTTATAACAATGTGGTCTAGAGAACGACATTTAAGTGTTACCGTGTTGTACAGAAAGTTTTTCCCGTCCCAAAGACCACCATTCAAAAAGAAAGTTGTTCCACGATCTTCAAGAACAAGAAAGAATTGAAGAGTAAGCAACCCGCCGAGCATCATTTAGAGAACCCACCCTAGTATCGACATCATGTTCTTGCGCTTTGATGTTTAACTCGACGGTGTTCCCACATCAACTTATTACCCGTGAACTCACTCCAATTTCTTGTAGGCAAGGGCATCGGTGGGAAGTCACCAAACTTTTTCCCGTTTCTTGAAGTAGCCGATTAAGAAGATACAACCCATAATCTTCGACAACCGAAATGTCGGGGTCCTGGAATACCAAATTGTGTACGTATCTTATGAGCAAGGTCATCACAAATATGAAGACAAAATTGTTTCCACAAATCATATGGGTTTAACTGAGAACATTGGCTAAGAATTGTACTAAACAATCTTCGAAGCCGGTATCCAGCCGCATAATGTATGCTTCTTGAAGGCATTGTACCCACTCTTCATCATCTTCTACTAATCCATAAGCAACACATGCTAATTTAAAAGTGGGATACAAAACACCACCGACAATACAAGCAAGCTCGAAATGAAGATGGACCTTTCGACATGGGTGAGTAGCAACCGCAAGTAAAATCTCTCTCCGTAATTCTGGGAAGCAAAGTACATTCTACCAATAGAGAATCCAATTTGTCTCGGTTTCCACTCCTTCTTGTTGAAAACGAAAAATTGAGGAAACTTCATGATATGAAAATTTGGGTGCATTCGGATTTGTGTGTAATATGCAAAAAAGTCGTTAGAGTCGATGCTTGATTGGCGCTTCTTGCAGATATATCTTCACCGTATCTTCCTGGATTAAAATTCACGTGATGCAATCCTGGTAAATGAACAAACCTAACCGCATGACCGGTGGATGTTCACCATGCATCAGTGTTTCCAAAGATGCGCCAAAGAAGCTTCGTGGGGGCTAATATACCTTCCATTAAGGTACCGTTGGATCTCATTAACTCCTCCAATAATCATTGTAGTGCAATCATGTCCTTTGTAAATGTACTTATTGATATACTTAACACAAACCAAGCCTGCACAAACTTCAACATTTATGTGGCAATTGAACATTCTCGAAAGATGTGGATTGTATGGCACAACATGTCGGTTATCAACTTCTTGTCCCCCGACCGTATAAGTTCGACCAAGATTCCTTCGACGATATGTTGGATATCCATCATCCGCCATGGTCGTTGAATCCGCATAAGCCTTCGGATATCTTTTAGTGCGTACATTTTTTTCCAAACACGAAGATCCACACGGCCCATGTATCATACAACTCAAGACTGTTTCATGTAACACGGATCATCTCTCTCGTCCTGGAATTTCAAAGACACACAATCTTATCAACTTGTGCACATGTCCCGATTTTGTCTCTTGCAGAAGAAATAAAAGTAAATGCATATGTGGAAGTCCGCGCTTTGAAATTCGATCGTGAAAACATGAGCAACTTTAGTACCAAAAACCCCATTCTTCTCAATTTCTTTCATTAAAGCTTTACGTTTCAACTCGAAAACACGCGCAACTAAATCAGACGATCGCTTGCCGATTGATTTGGGAGCAACGCTTTAGTAATTTCTCGGCCACTGGGATTAGCAATATGGTAAGGAAGATATCCGGTGGTGGTGGTATCGTGTGATTGCCATTGAATCTTGAAAAATTTCAAACATATATCTCGGACTACCCAAGAAAGAAGATGGCAAAATCATTGGTCGACCCACTTGGTTTGGATCTCGTGCCTTCTCGTACAATCACTTCGCAAGGTCCTTATAAAGTTCACTTCAAGCTTACTCGATTCAATATCATGTAGGTCAACCGATTTTGCTCAATTGCAAAGAAACGCGTCCACCACAAATTCCTCGGTTTAACCTTCCACCCCTCAATATCGTTGAAAATTCACCCTTACGCCGAAAAAGACGGTAGCTATAGTAATCCATCCGGGTAATGCGAGATGTAGATGGACAATTGGCATCGACATTCCATCTTTTTCAAACCGGGTTCCCAAATGAGCTCGCCAAATGGGAAGAACAACACATAATGCAAAGGTAAGTATGCGAGGGTGACACTCATTAATTCGCATTAATCCATTTTGCCCTCGTAAATGTAAGAGTATGTCCCTCATACCACTCGGATCATCATTCCCATCACCGGTAAAATAACCGCAATCTCATCTGCCGTAGGTAAGTTGTATCTACGACGATCCCGCGCAGAGTCAGAATGTAGTCGAACCGGAATGTTTGCATCACCTACTCCAGTTGACATAAAATTTCATGAGCTTGACGGTACTTTGCCGGAATGGGTTGTGCTCCAAGAAAGTGTCCTGGATAATCTTCATCACGTCTTCTCTCAAATGTGGATTATTACGACACCGATATTGCAAAGCGGTATCCGGATCATAAATGTACAATTGCGCGTAACCGGTTCTTTTTCCGGTGGATGCATGAGAGATCCGGTTCGATGACGCAATTCACCGTGTATGACAAAACTTGGAGGACCTCTCCCATCGACAACCCTTTCATCAAGTTGAGCACCCGCACTCGTAAAAGCATGAGACGCATTATACCGTCGAATGTATTTCGAAATGACTTTGATTGAGCATCATTTCCGTCATACAAAGATTTAATTGCCGGAGGTGGCGTTTGAGTTCAGAAGTCTAACCTTTCCACTCGACAACATGTCCCAAAAAGAGGACGTGTTTTAGATGATTTTGCGAGTTTTTCATCCATCCAATGTAATGCCCCACAATGAGGACACTCAACATCCATTTCACCGAGAAAGTGACGAACCGTATTTCCAGCTATTGAGAGGTTGGTGACATCATTTGGATTAGTTGTTGTCCTACAAAAGATTTTAAAAATACTATTTAAATCAATTTCTAAAGTATAATAGAGTATATATATCTCTAGTTATGTGAGCTAAGTTGAAAATTTACCCATCAAGTGTAACAACAACAGGAGAGGTAGGAATCGTTGAGAAAATTCATCTTCAAGGTTTCGACGGAGAGGAATGATATTTAAATCAATATCTTCATGAATAATGGTTGCCGTTACCGCATCATTCTCGGCCAGGAGTTCTTTCACGACGCAATGCACCTCAAGTCTGGGGTTCGTGGGGAAAGTTTCGCCCGACGTAAATGATCTCAATCTTTTGATCCTATAAGATGAGTCGACGGTGGCACGCTTGTGTTCTTCGCCATCTTTTCCCTCAACATACGTCGTTTCATGAAGTTAAACTTGATTCGTTAACCTAAAAATCACATTATTTATTATATTTATATTATTTATATCTATAGTATAAATGAGGCCCGTGTTTGCTACCGTTCTTGCTACGGTTCCAACAGTCGAAATTCCCATTTTGCCCTCACTATTTTGTCCCTTTTCCATTTTGCCGTTAAAAAATTAATTTAAAAAAATTAAAAAAAAAATTTAAAAAAAAAATTACGTGGCCTTGGTCACGGCATGTGCTAGTGTTTAATAAAATTATTATATGTTTATTTGGAGGAGGTACTTCGTTTAAGTGGAAAAAATTGTAGGCACAAACTTCAAAAACATTAAGGCAAAGGAAAGACAAAATAATTATTGACGAATTATAATAAATTATAATAAATTAAATTAAATTACATGCATTTAAATTATAAATAAACAATAATAAATATTTAAACCGAAATAAATTAAATACCAAAGGGGCAATGCATTGTCGGTAGATTTGTTAGTCGATTTTGGTCCTAATAATGAATTATAAATATTAGTCAAAAAATCTATATATATTCGTTAATTAATGTAAATACAAAAAAAAATTAAAAAAAATTAATTTAACATCAAATGTTTACCCTTATCATTTCATCGTGTTCAAACGGTTCTCGCATGACAACTGAGACATTGTTTCTTCTCAAAATGTCAATCTAAAAATCACATTATTATCACAATCACATATCACATATATCACATATAAAATAAAAATCACATATAAAATGAAAATCACATATCACATATAAAATAGTAATAGTAAAATATTAACTTATCTTGTTTCGCTTAAAGCCGAATCACCATATCCATAAATGTTCAATGTTCCCCGACTGCGTTCATTTTTTTTAAACCTATAAAATTAAACACAATATTTAAATAAATGTTCAAAATAGCCAATTTCGTCATTTGGAAAGGAGGGACCAAATTCAATATTGAAACACAAATTTATTTCTCAAAATAAAATAGCCAAATCACACATTTATTCTTCTCACTCCTCTCTCTCTCTTTCGCTCTCTATCCGAACTAACCCCTCTCTCTCTCCTCTCTCTCTCTATACGCAGAGAACAATTCTCCATTGTCGTCGTCCCTCGAAGCTTCCCGACTCCGCCAAACCTTCACCCAAATTCCACCCCATCTAATTCTCTCTCACCGACTCTCTCTCTACTCTATCTCTATCTCTAATTCTCTCTCTCACTCACACAGAACGGAAACCCACCAAATCCGGACCTCCGCCACCGCCTCCGCCTCCCCTTCCCTTCACCACCGTGGCTACCCCACCCCTCCCACAATCAATGGACCTTCGGAGCAATCAATTTTTGGAGACGAAGCCCTAAATCACGCAAACCGTCCGCAATTTGCCTGGATCCGCCTCCAAACCGTCCGCACCCGCCTCAAATCCGGCCGCAATTCGCCTTCAATCCGGATTCAAGGTAATTTCCCTCCGTGCAACCGCTTGTCGTTGTTGGTTTTGTTGTTGTTTTGGATTGAAGGTTGATCTAATTTCCCTCAATTCGTCGTTGTTGGTTCCCTCAATTCGTCGTTGTTGGTTCCCTCAATTCGTCGTTGTTGGTTCTGTAATATTTTTTTTTTTTTAATTTTTAATTAAAGAACATAAATTAGTTAGTTTGGGTTCTTTGGAACACTACAAAGGTTGTTTTGAATCTTTTGATTAGCTTCTGGTTCAACTCTTAGCAGTTATGTAGAACTTTTCTTCATGATACTTTTCTTCATGTACATCGGAGCAATAAAGGTTGTTTTGAATCTTTTAATCTTTTGAATCTTTTGAATCTTTTGATTAGCTTATGATACATTTTTGTGGTCTTGACTGTCAAGCTTGACAGTTGAGTTCTTCATCTTTTGGATGTACATTTGTGCTGTAGAACTTTTCTTGTGAATGGGGTTTGAAGAATTGGGGGTGGGAAGTAAATATGAAACAGAGAAAATAAACAGAGAAAATAAACAGAGAAGATGTGTATGAACATTTACCTTTTGAATTTTGAAGTTTGAATGCTTTTTTGTAGATGATTGAATTTGAAATTTGAAATTTGAACTGTAAAAAGCTTTTGCCTGTGTAAAGTTTTGGGGTTTATAAATGAGAGAAGAGGCCAGAGGGTGTGGATTTTTTGACTGAAATTCAAATTTCAGGGGGGAAACTGAGGACGGGAAGATGATTTTTGAATTTGTAATTTTTTTTTTTTTTTTTTAAGGGCAAAATGGGAAAGGAATTAAAAAGTGAGGGCAAAATGGGGATTTCCAGCCTTGGAACTGTTCAAAGCACTGTTGAGAAGGCAGCCTTGATTTATACTATAGATATATATATATTAAAGTTGGTGAGAATGCCTATGAATTTGACAGTAGGGGATTTATTGATCAAGTCAAATATCAATAAGCCAATAGCAAAACCGACAGCAAGGAAATTGAATCAGGAAAACACAACAGAAACAAGTAAACAAATGATTAGAAAACTTATCGTGATTTGATCGAGTCGCCTTAGGAAGACTGTCCTAAGAGAAAATATTGCCCCCAATTGGTGCAACTCGGGTACATGCAAATTTCTCCGAGTATAAAACGATCACGGTTCCATCCGGTTTCAGTTTCCTTTTGAAGACCCACTTACATCCTATCGTGCTACAACCAGGAGGGAGATCGACCAGTTCCCATGTCCCATTAGAGACAATAGAATCCATCTCACTCTTAACAGCATCCTTCCACTGCTTGGCATCAGGAGTGGCCATGGCAGCTTTGAAGGTTAGAGGATCACCCTCGACATTGTAAGTGATGAAATCACTTCCAAAGTCCTTGGTGGTCCTTAGCCGTTTGCTCCTTCTTGGTTCAATCTCATCGTCAGAATGAGTTGCACTGGAATCAACCCCCACATTTGTCAGCTCCTCTACTTGAGCAGGAATGGAATTAGTGGTTGGGTTAGATTCCTTAGAAAGTCCGTCTTTTATAGGAAACACATCCTCAAAGAATGTTGTATCACGTAACTCAACTATAGTGTTCACATCTATGCCAGAAATTTCAGATTTGATAATCAGAAATCTCAATGCATAGCTTGTTTCAGAATAACCTATAAAGATAGCATCAACAGTTTTAGGTCCAAGCTTTTTCCTTTTATGTGCGGGTACAAGTACCTTTGCAAGGCACCCCCACACTTTTAAGTGTTTCAGGCTAGCCTGTCGACCTCTCCAAAGTTCAAACGGACTTTCCTTTCTATGTTTAGGAGGGACTCTATTCATAATATGGCAAGCCGTATTCAAAGCCTCTCCCCACATATATTTGGGCAGTCCAGAACTTATGAGTAAACTGTTAATCATATCAGTAAGGGTTCTATTCTTACGTTCTGCAACACCATTAGATTGAGGGATGTAGGGAGGAGTCTCTTCATGTACAATTCCATTTTCGTGGTAATAATACATGAATGGGTTAGACTCATATTCACCTCCTCTATCAGACCTTAACCGTTTAAGTTTCTTGCCAGTTTGTGTTTCTGCTTCATTCTTAAATATAATGAATTTATCCAATGCTTCATCCTTAGAATTAAGCAAATAGACATAACAGTATTTACTAGCATCATCAATAAAGGTGAGAAAGTATTTCTTTTTGTCTTTGGTCAACATGCCATTAAATTCACAAATATCAGTATGAACTAAATCTAGAATTTCAGAATTTCTCACAACCGACTTAAACGGACCTTTTGTAGATTTAGTTTCAACACATACATGACACTTAGAATTTTTATCAATAACATGTTTAGGAATAATATCTAAATTCATCATTCTTTTCACAGAATCATAATTAATATGTCCTAAACGACCGTGCCAAACATTTGAAGATTCAATGGAATAAGAAACAGGATAATCAATAGAACTAAAATTATTATGCGAACAAACATCAGTTTCAACTCTAATTTTAAATAAGCCATCCGAGGAATAACCTTTCCCCACAAAACTATCAGAATCCAAAATTATGACCTTATTACATTTAAATGAAATTTCAAATCCTTCCCTAACTAAACTAGAACCACTAATAATGTTGCGACGAATATCAGAAACGTGATACACTCGATGCAAGGTAAGAATGCGCCCATTAGGAAACTTCAGGTCCACGCGTTCAGTCCCAAGCACCTTTGCAGCACTAGAGTTTCCCATCGTCACTGATCTACCACGCTCAGGCTGGTAAGACACAAATAGCAATTTATCAGCACAAACGTGCACATTTGCCCCAGTGTCAACTAGCCACTCGTTGGGTTCATAGACAGTAAAGATTTCAGGATAAGAGGTTACATACTTTGTAACATTGCAGTCGAGCGTCAACTCCAGGTGCGTCGAGTTAGGATCATCATAATCCTTTGGACCCAACACCATGTTGACAGCGGGATGGTCATCGCCAGAGCCTTGTGGTCCTTTTCCTTTCTTGGACCGGGCAAATCCCTAGAAAAGTGTCCACCTTCTCCACAATTCAGCGGATTACTGTTTTGCTTTTGGCTTCCTAAAGTTATTTTTCTTAACTCTAAGTTTATCATGATTTTCTTTATCCTTAGAGTGAGTTTTCACACCTTTTCCTTTAAACTTGCTTTTACCGGTTACCATATTAGCGGCAGCCTCCACATGTACGCTAGATTGGTTACCATTATGCACCTCCCGAATCGCAACCGCATTCATCGCCTCATTGAGTGTCAAGCTTCCAAGACGATGCTTGAGGGTCATACCGAATTCCCCCAAGATCGAGGAAACTTCTCAATAATAGCCATGACAAACAACTTATCGTGAAGTCCCGTATCGGCATCCTTGAGCGATTGCAAAATAATTTGGAGTTCGTGCACTTGGTCGGTAACCGAGCTTTCCCTCACTCATGCGATAATTCAGAACTTACCCACTTGGTACTTTTTCACACCGGAGTCATCGGTGCCGTACTTCGTGGAAAGCGATTCCCACACGACGCAGTTGAGCCAGAGGAGCAGAGCTATAGACATCAAAGAGTGCATTCGACAAAGCCGAGATGCATCCTCGAACAACATCGTCCCGCTTCCTTCCACTGTTTAACAGCCAGCCACACTAACTAGATCATCGGCTTTCAGAGCGGGACATTTGGATGACAAAGATACCGGGCATGCCCTTAATTGACACGGATCTTCACGCGTTCGGACCAACGCTTGAAGTTCTTTCCAGCGAACTTCTCCGAAAGATCTGAGGTGTCAACTAGGGACTTAAAGGGAGAACTAGAGGTACTACCAGACATGGTTCAATAAAAACTATTTTCTCTTAGACTGTTAGAAATTAATTTATAGCACCACAGATTAAACAAATAATTTAATCAACAGTAGGGGATTTATTGATCAAGTCAAGAACGTACCAATAAGCCAATAGCAAAACCGACAGCAAGGAAACAGGATCAGGAAAACACAACAGAAACAAGCAAACAAATAATTAGAAAACTTATCGTGATTTGATCGAGTCGCCTTAGGAAGACTGTCCTAAGAGAAAATATTGCCCCCAATTGGTGCAACTCGGGTACATGCAAATTTCTCCGAGGATAAAACGATCACGGACTACGTACCACAAATCAGCACACAGGTAGGTAATCACCGACGGTCCTATCTTAGTCGCCTTGAATCTCACGAACGAATCTCTATGAACGGGGAGTAATTTAACAATGAAATGAAGCAAGAGAATTGATTTTCTCTTCAATCTCTCATTAAAAATTCGGATGGATGGAGTATTGTTTATATACATATGGTAAATTAGGGTTTTAGGGTCTTACTTAGGCTTAAAGACTGTCCAAATTCGGCCCAGAAAACCCACAAACCCGTCACTAGCGCGGTCGCCCTAGGCACAAGCGCGACCGCCCTAAGCAACAGGAAAATCTCATCGAGTTTCTGGGCACAAGCGCGGTCGCCCTTGGCATAAGCGCGGTCGCCCTCCTTGGCAGAAACTCCGACGTGTTTTCCCTTGGTCAAATTCAGTCCAAACCCACAACACAACAAGGTTATAAAGCTATAGACTTCAATACTACATATATCAAATATTCCAACAATACGTATATCAACCCAACTAGAAACATACCAATACTAAATGACTATCTCACAAGCCTAGATGTATATTTTAATGTCAAAATCACATTCTTAAAAATATAAATGGCATTTTGTGTATCAACATCTTTCTCGTATCTACACAATCTAATTATTATTATTTTGAGCAATTCAACGGTCTATCTTTATACTCCCTCCATTTTAAAATGTTTGTTTTATTTGACTTTTTTGTTGAACTTTGATTACAAATTTATGAGAGATTAATCATGTTCATGAAATTCTAAAAGTTGTTGTTGATAATAATATTAATGGTAAATCAATAGAAATTTTTAAAATTTCATGAACATAATTAAATTATCATATATTTGTGGTCAAAATTCAACAAAAAAATCAAATGGAACAAATATTTTGGGAGAAAAGGAGTATAAAATTATTGATAAAAAAATTTATTTATTTATTTTTCAAAATTCATTTTTGAGAGAAAGGTGTACACATCAACAAAATTGTTGATTACCCTTTGAGGTATACTGTAGTGCAGTGCAGGAGGAGGCTTCCTGAGTTCAAAGTGTTTTTCATTTCACGAAGTGGCTTGTCGCGTTGTATGTGATGTGATGCTCAAAACATAGGAAGAAAGGAAGGAAATTTAAGGCCTAGAGACGCGTGCCAGGATCACCGTTGGATCAAGAGCTAATAACTAATGATGAAGCTATAGTCAACTAACACGTGGAATCCCCACAATTGCTACTCCCTACGCCCTTGTCAACTTTAAGCTTCCCTATGTTTCCACTCTTTTTCAAGCTTCAATTACACTCGATACACGTTCCAAAATAATTGTATTTATAGCACTTTTGCACACATATATTAAAAAACATAATGCATACTCCCTCCGTTCCATTCAAGTGTGCACAATTGATCAAGACATGCTGATTAAGAAATATTATTAAGATAATGAAAATGTGTGATAGAAAATGAAGAGAGTGAATGAGTGGAGTAAATAGTAGGTTGGTTGAATAAATTATGTGGTGAAAAATGAGTGGAGTTAATGAGTGGGTGAGGTAGGGAGAATATAAAATATTAAAGGAAATACTATTTATGGTAGTTCACACTGAGCTGCGACGGATCAAAAGGGAAATAAGTGTACACCTACCGGTATTTATGGAGGAGTATTAAATATAAGACTTTTCTATTGTGTGTCCATAGGTACATGATAAGGATTAAAGATTTTTTTGTAACGTGTATCAAATTAATACTTGACACATATTACAAGAGAATCTTTGAATAAATTTTTTAAAGATTCTCTTGTAATGTGTGTCAAATTAATACTTGACACACATTACAAGAGAATATTTAAAAGATTCTCTTGAAATATGTGTCAAGTATTAATTTAACACACATTAAAAGAGAATCTTTAATCCTTATCATGTGTCCATGGGCATACAATAGAAAAGTCCTTAAATATATTAAATTATTATTTGAATATTTTAATTATATAGACAATTAAATACTTTTACAGTAACAAAAAATATTTTAATTGTGTCGAGTGAGATGATTAAAAGTTCCAGATAGCCATTCGGTTTTTAAAAAATTTATGAAAAAATGTGAAACTGCCAATATTTTGTGACAAAAAATATATTCTAAAAATGCAAGTATTTTGAGAGAAGGGAGTATAAAAATACTTATTCATTCTGGATTTGATTTTTTTTGAAACATTCATTTTATAATTCTTTACTATTTAAGAAATTATAAAAAACATTATTAATAAAATAATATCATTAACACAATTTAGAATATAAATTAAAATTAAATAAAATTAAATTGATTATCAAATTGTATTAGCATTATCTTTTCGATATATATATATATATATATATATATATATATATATATATATATATATATATATTAGAGTTTTCATATAGCCAACTAATATGGAAATAATTATAAAAGCTAAAAATATTATTTCGTCAATTGTAAGATGGCTAGTACTTAAATGCCCGTGTCAATGACACGTGACGGTATACATGGTGATCAAGCAGAGAAAATATTAAAAATTTCTTTCAATTTTGTATTTCCCACAAAAAAAGAATGAAGCGATGAAAAAATAACTTTATAATTAATAAATCAATGGAAAGCGTTATACGCCTCAATTATTTTGAAGAAAAATAATCATAAATCATTAATAGAATAAGAAATATAGAATTAACATTCACTATTTCATTAATAATAAAACACTAATCTGTTGGTTCCTCTTCAACGACATTGATAGCTACGAAACCTTCGACTTCAACCCTTCTAGCTAGTTCTTCATGCGCTTGGACAAAAACATATATTAACCACATTTAATTAACTATAATTGATGCAATATATTCGATTATATTTTTTTAAAAAAAATACTGCTTCAGCAACAAAAATTGGATCATCCCATATATCTTCATATGTCAACTGTGGTGGAGTCATTTGTGAATAAGTTGGAGCTTCAGTATATTGCAAATATTCTGTCGAACGCCCGAAAACCTATTTAAAACATGCATTAGATCAATATATACACACATATATAGTTATATATAAATGTGTCATCTTATCGATATTAGGTCCCGCCATTTTGTTAGTTAGTTATCCATCCCATTATGAATATCTTAACTTTATTTTTTAGTTAATTTAATTGAAATTTAACAAAAAAGTTACTAAAATTCATTTATTCATAAAGTTTTAAATATTATAATTAATACAACAATATTTTAAATTTTATAAAAATTAATTTTTTTATTAGTTCTTGATCATATTTAATATGAAACAGCTGAAGTATACTAATATCACGAAGAATAGAGAGAGATTGTACAACAATATTTTAAATTTTATAAAAATTATTTTTTTATTAGTTCTTGATCATATTTAATATGAAACAACTAAAGTATACTGATATCACGAAGAATAGAGAGAGATTGTGATTGATAGATTTAGGGATAATTTTAAAAATCGCTTAATGAGAGTCGTTGGATTAAACCATAGATAATTAATCTTACGGTTAGATTTGAAAAATAAAATAAATTATCAAATGACAGCCCTTGGATCGTAGCGGTTATGGATCGATCTCAATCGCTATTGTCTAAAGTCAATTGACGGTTATGAACTGAGGTGTTGTGAGTGGGTAGGAGAGAGAAAATGAGATAGAAAATAGTAAGACGATAGTCATTATAACTATTAAAATTGGGTCCCATTAATAAATAAATATTATATACTTTTGCTCATAAAAAATGAGAATTATCAATAAGACGCTCTAGATGACAAAATGTGTAAGATTATTCGGAATAGAAGTATAGGGAGTATTGTGTTAAAGTAAGATGAAAATATGCATTTTGACTAATGAAAGTTAGTCATGAAACTAACTCCAGGTAATATGTCATGCGAAATGATCAAATTGTCCCTTAAAAATAGATGTCCATGATATATGACTTGAAAATATAACATCGTATTTTTTTTTATTTGCAACAGATTATAAAAACAAATGCTCCCTCCGTCTCGAAAAATTTAGATCACTTTGACTTTAATGGTCAACTCAATTATAAAAACAAATACTCCCCCCGTCTCGAAAAATTTAGATTACTTTGACTTTAATGGTCAACTCAATCAAATTTTGACCGTAATTTTGTGAAAATTTAGATATTTTTATACAATTATAAAAATTGTTATTGTTTCACCATTAGAAATACTATCAATAACAATTTTAAGAATTTCATGAAAATATCTATATTTTTCTATAAAATTATTCATATTTTTTTTTATAAAAATATGTAAAATTTTGATTGAGTTGATTATGCGAAATAAAGGGAGCGATCGGATCTACACACTTTTATTTTTAAAAAGTAGATTACAAAAGTAACCAAAATCCATATTA
The DNA here is from genome assembly GCA_022495995.1 of Adenophora triphylla var. japonica. Taxonomy (NCBI): domain Eukaryota; kingdom Viridiplantae; phylum Streptophyta; class Magnoliopsida; order Asterales; family Campanulaceae; genus Adenophora; species Adenophora triphylla. Next base: position 147,583 of record JAFEMH010004152.1, read on the forward strand.
AAAAATTTAGATCACTTTGGCTTTAATGGTCAACTCAATTTTAAAAACAAATACTCCCTCTGTCTCGAAAAATCTAGATCACTTTGACTTTAATGGTTAACTCAATCGAATTTTGACTGTAATTTTATGAAAATTTAGATATTTTTATGCAATTATAAAAATTTTATTGTTTCACCATTAGAAATACTATCAATAACAATTTTTAGAATTTCAAGAAAATATCTATATTTTTCTATAAAATTATTCATATTTTTTTTTTATAAAAATATGTCAAAATTTGATTGAGTTGATTTTGCGAAATAAAGGGAGCGATCGGATCTACACACTTTTATTATTAAAAAGTATATTACAAAAGTAACCAAAATCCATGTCAGTTAAATTGTAAATTGAGAGAAAGTCAGACAGTTGATACACACAATTAGACCACTTGCTTGTTTTCTTTCCATTTACATTTGAATTGAAAATCTTGGTAGACGCAAATTTTCAAATAATAATTATGTATACTATTACTACATTATTATACTCCCGTCCCGTCCCATCCCACGTGAATGAAAAATTTTAGTCAAAGTAATGTAACTTTAATCAATAATTTAAATGAAAAATCGTGATTCTAATAAATAATTTTTTATTATAACATAATTAATAATATTTTCAGTAATGATTTTTAGATGTTTATAAGAATTATTATTTTCTATTTAAATTAAGTTAAAATTATTGCAATTTGACTAAAAGTCTCGTGATGAAGGGAGTATATATTGAAATAGAAACCGTCAATCTACGGTCGTATGATCAAACAAATTGAAAAGAAATTCAACGATTGAAAATAAAAAAAAATAAAACTGATTAATAATAGCCCTAGTACTCTCTGACCCGTGCCAATGGCACGGGGACAGTATGCATGGGTGATCAAGTGAAGAAAATTAAAAGATAAACACCATTATAAGAATCCAATGTCTCAAAATTCATGAAAATAGAATAGCAAACAATCAAAAACTATAAACTGATATTGACTAAGTTTATTCTTAACTTTTGCATCAACTTGAATGTATATTAAAATTCAAATGTTAGATTGAAGTATTAAACTGAAAATGTGAAATAATCTAAATGTGCACAAATAATAACAAATAGAGTAGCAAATAATCATAAACTACAAACATACATTGCCTAAGTTTATCCTTAACTCTTGCATCAACTTGAAAGTAAATGAAAATTCAAATATTAGATTGAAGTATCAAATTAAAAATGTGAAGGAATCTAAAAGTGCACAAATAACAACAAATGTTCAAATTTATGGTATTTACCTTAAGGGATGAACATTGCTTCACCGTTTTTTAAGTTGCAAAGATGGATTTCTCCATAAACCGTTCCCACATCACTCTCCAATTCCATATACATATCAATCTTGGACTTTAACATAACTCAATTATGATTGAAACAGAATTGTGCCAGAAACAAAGTACTATAAGCAATCACAAAATTACATCAAAAGCCCCTATCCTCACCATTACCTTTCCACGATACTTTCTCAACTTCGCTCTTGTTACAAAATAACAAAATCATGCAAGTAAAAGAATCATCCCATATATCTTCATACGTCAACTGTGGTGGAGTCATTTGTGAATCAGTTGGAGCTCAGTATCTTGCAAATCTTCTGTCGAACGCGAGAAAACCTATTTAAAACATGCATAGATCAATTTATATACATATATATAGTTATATATAAATGTGTCATGTTATCGATATTAGGTCCTGCCATTTAGTTAGTTAGTTATACATCCCATTATAAATCTCTTAACTTTATTTTTTTAGTTAATTTAATTGAAATTTAACAAAAAAGTTACTAAAATTCATTTATTCATAAAATTTTAAATATTATTAATACAACAATATATTAAATTTTATAAAAATTATTTAATACGAAACAACTGAAGTATACTGATATCACGAAAAATAGAGAGATATTGTGATTGATAAATTCAGGGATAATTTTAGAAATCGGTTAATGAGATTCGTTGGATTAAAGCATTGATAATTAATCTTACGGTTAGAGTTGAAGAAGATAAATAAATTATCAAATGACCGCCCTTGGATTGTAGCGGTTATGGATCGATATCAACCGTTCTTTGTGTAAAGTCAATAGGCAGTTATGAACTGAGGTGAGAGAGAAAATGAGATAGAAAATAGTAAGACGATAGTCGTTATGAGTATTACAAATGAGCCTCATTAATAAATAAATATTATATAATTTCGTTCATAGAAAATGTGACTTATCAATAAGATGCTCTAGATGACAAAGTGGGTAAGATTATTCGGAATAGAAGTAGAGGGAGTATTGCGTTAAATTAAGGTCAAAATATGCATTTTGGCTAACGGAAGTTAGTCATGAAACTAACTCCGGATAATATGTCATGTGAAATTATCAAATTGTCCCTTAAAAAAAGATGTCCATGATATATGACTTGGAAATATAACATCATATTTTTTTTTATTTGCAACAGATTATAAAAACAAATACTCACTCCGTCTCGAAAAATTTAGATCACTTTGACTTTAATAGTCAACTCAATTGAATTTTGACCCTAGTTTTATGAAAATTTAGATATTTTTATGCAATTATAAAAATTGTTATTGTTTTACCATTAAAATACTATCAATAATAATTTTTAGAATTTCATGAAAATATCTTTATTTTTCTATAAAATTATTCATATTTTTTTTTATAAAAATATATCAAAATTTGATTGAGTTGATTCTGCGAAATAAAGAAAGCGATCGGATCTACACACTTTTATTTTTAAAAAGTACTCCCTCCGTCCCACGTGAATGGACACTTATTTCCTTTTTGGGACGTCCCACGTGAATGGACACTGCCCAAAATGGAAAAGAATATTCACTATTCCCTCCACTCATTCTCTCTCCTACTTCACTTTTACACTCACAACATTCTCTCTCCTAACTATTCCTCCCACTCATTCTCTCTCCTATTTAATTCTTCATACTCACAAACACCTCCTCCACCTATTTCTCTCTCCTACTTTTCCTTAATTCCCACACCCAAAAAGTTGGTGTCCATTGACATGGGACGGAGGGAGTATATTACAAAAGTAACAAAAATCCATGTCGATTAAATTGTAAATTGAGAGGAAGTTAGAGAGTCGGTACACACAACCAGACCACTTGCTTGTTTTCTTTCCATTTACATTTGAATTGAAAATCTTGGTACATGCCAATTTTCAAATAATAGTTATGTATACTAATACTACATTATTATACTCCTGTACCGTCTCACGTGAATGAAAAATTTTAGTCAAATTGATGTAACTTTGATCAATAATTTAAATAAAAAATAGTGATTCTAATAAAATTTTTTTTTTTTATTATAACACAATTAATAATATTTTCAATAATGATTTTTAAATTAATAGTTAAAATTATTGCAATTTGACTAAAAGTCTCGTGATGGAGGGAGTATGTATTGAAATAGAAACCGCCAATCTACAGTCGTAGGATCAAATAAATTAAAAAGAAATCCAACAATTGAAAATAAAAAAAGTTAAAACTGATGTTGGAGGTGAAAATCAATCCTGACCACTCTTTGTCTTTTCTGAAACACAATCCTAACCAATCATTGTGTGACGATTATTCTTGACCTCTATTATATTATATTATATTATAGATGATCCATTTTTCTTTTGACCGCTCCGAACCTCCTTTCTTAATTAATTACTTTCATTACCAGCGGGTCTTTTTCTGCATGATGAAAAATTGACATGTTAATACTAAATTAATACTTGCTCTTCTAGTAATATCTAGTAATATCTACACGAAATAAAAGAAACAAGTCATACACAACGATTAAATCCCAACACTTCATATGTTATTAAGACAATAATGTTAAAATGGGTCAATCCAATTCATATAATATCAATGGCCCAACGACAAAGATCAGTTGACATAACTCATTGTTCGACAATTCTTGATCCCAACCTAGCTTCGTTTGACATACGATCATCTACTTACACAATTTCTATCTGGCTAATGCACAAAGTCGGAACGACCTCGAATACTAAGGCGATCTTGACCTATAGATACATGCGTCTATCTATGACCCAATCCGTAACCGTCTCATACAATTACGAGGATCGTTACGCTTACATTCTCTACACGATTTAAGTGATTCGATACGATCCTACATCAATACTATATACTCCCTCCGTCCCACGTGATTGCAAACTAACTTTTTGGGTGTGGGAATTAAGAAAAAAGTAATGTAAGAAAGAGAAAAAGTTAAATGTTGTGAGTATGAAAAATTAAATAAGAGAGAGAATGAGTGGGAGGAATAGTGAGGAGAGAGAATGTTGTGAGTGTAAAAGTGAAGTAGTAGAGAGAATGTGATGTAAACGCAGCGGAATAGTAACGATAATTAGCCTAAACTAATTAACCTGCAAGGATTAAGGAATCCCAAGATAACAATTCAATGAATTCTACAAAGAAGACAAAGAACTTTGATGAACTTGCAATTGCAATTCAAGAGAAAATAATAGTAATCAACGTGTCTAAAACTAAAACTAGGGAGGAGTATTTATAGCTCATACTCTCCTAAATCCCTAAGAAAACATAAAAAGAAAATATAGAAACTCTCCTAAATCCCTAAGGAAACATAAAAAGGAAATATAGAAAATCCTAATAGAAAAAGGAAAACAAAATAAAGAAAATCCTAAACCTTCTAGAATTACTCCTAACCTATATGGTAACTAAATAAGACTCAAAAACTAGTAAATCTTCTCAAAATCTATTCTAAAACTACCTATAATCAACCAATTAAAATTAAATCCGAAAATACAAATGAAATAATAAAAGATACAAAAATAATTAACATCCCCATTTACATCATTCACCACCACTTCAAAAGAACTCGTCCCCGAGTTCTCATCCGATGTTTGGAAGCTGCCATCCCATTTAAAAAGATACTTCGAATAAACTCGACTTCTTGGCATCGTAAGATATAGAAAAATATTTTCAAAATCAAATAATATACTTCCATTATCCGTTCCATATTCTTCATCAATTACCTCCACTTTCTCTTTTTTCAATCCAGCGCAGTCGCGTAAATAACCGGTTAATCCTCCTCCGGATGCTCTAGCACTAACGCGGACGCCCTCGAGTGTTAGTGCAGGCACGCTATTAGGCAGATTTTTCGCCAAATCTTCCAAATCATCATTAAAAATCTCCTGAATTAGTTCATCCTTTGCACATAGATCCACCTCTTTAATGCCCAAATTCCCCTCTTCAACATGTTCTTCTTTGACCTTATCAACAATCGCTTCAGCAACAATATCTTCTTGCGCATGAACTTCTTCAATAGACAACTCACCATTAAAGACAGGAATATCCGCCCTAATCTTGGGGTCGTTGATCTTGAGGAGGCACTGCCCTGGCCTCACCTTCAACATTATCCGAAGTATCCCCGCCTATCGGATCATCACGGTGGAGATTTTCCCCGCGAGGACTAGCCCGATTTCGTGGGTTGACATCACCACCACCACCTACACGCAATCCGACCAAAGCTGCCATGAGTTCCGTATGCTGTCGATCTTGGGCTGCTCTGCGCTCTCTAGCCTCTTGATCCAAACGGTCCATACGTTCCCTAGTTGCTTGATCCTGACGCTCCATACGCTCCAAGATTGCGGTAATAATGGTTAGGTTGTCTCCGTTGTCTCCACCGGAATTGGCCATCGTCCAAGGATCTCGCCTTTTCTGATACCAACTGATGTAAACGCAGCGGAATAGTAACGATAATTAGCCTAAACTAATTAACCTGCAAGGATTAAGGAATCCCAAGATAACAATTCAATGAATTCTACAAAGAAGACAAAGAACTTTGATGAACTTGCAATTGCAATTCAAGAGAATATAATAGTAATCAACGTGTCTAAAACTAAAACTAGGGAGGAGTATTTATAGCTCATACTCTCCTAAATCCCTAAGAAAACATAAAAAGAAAATATAGAAACTCTCCTAAATCCCTAAGGAAACATAAAAAGGAAATATAGAAAATCCTAATAGAAAAAGGAAAACAAAATAAAGAAAATCCTAAACCTTCTAGAATTACTCCTAACCTATATGGTAACTAAATAAGACTCAAAAACTAGTAAATCTTCTCAAAATCTATTCTAAAACTACCTATAATCAACCAATTAAAATTAAATCCGAAAATACAAATGAAATAATAAAAGATACAAAAATAATTAACATCCCCATTTACATCAGAATGGGTGGTGGAATAGTGAATATTCTTTGCCATTTTGGGAAGTTTGCATTTACGTGGGACGGACCAAAATAGAAATAAGTTTGCATTCACGTGGGACGGAGGGAGTATATCAGACAATATCTAACGTTAAAAGTTAATGTATTATTGGCTATTTTGAGATTACGTCGTTTAATAAAGTTTTATAAAAACTTATAACACCACATCTCATAAGCACGTCGGAGGGTATTAGCCGTATACTAATATAGCTAGTCGTTTTTTCATGGTTTCAGGTTTTATTTGATAGGAATCAACATATTGATGGAATAATGTTGTTTTGGATCATTTTCTACGTCATCATCTACTATGGTCAAATAAAAAATATATAGTATTTATATTGATAATTTAAATAATTAATTTATTAGTAGTGGAAGTAATTTTTGAAGGAAACAACGGTGGAGTAATCCATTATTTATTTTGGTGAGGTGGGGTGGTTGCAAAGACTAATTAATAATGCATTAAATACAGCTAGATTGTTTTAGGTCTTGACCCATATGCCTGTCTTTGTTTTGACTTATACTACTTATTTATGGTCTGAAATTTTGCAATTTTTGAATGGTAAAATCAAGACCAGGGTTTATGTGGGTACCACTATCCCTTCATTTGTCAATGCATAATTATAATCTTACTTCCTTCTTTCAAATAATAAATATCTAATTATGATAATGTATAATTCTAATCTTACTTCCTCGGTTTCAAAATATATACTCCCTCCGTCCCAATAGTAGTTGCCCAAAATTTGGGGTGCACGCAAATTAATAAAATGAGGGAAAAGTAAAAATATTGTGAGTGTAATTTGAAAATAGGAGAGAGAATGACTGGAGGGAATAGTAAATTATAATGGTGTTGTGAGTATTAAAATAATGTAGGAGAGAGAATGAGTGGAGGGAATAGTAAAGATTCTTTTGTCAAAAAAGGAAAGTGGAAGCTATTAACGGGACATCCAAAATGGCAAAATGGGAAGCTACTATTGGGACGGAGGGAGTATTCATTTTTTTTCTTTTCAAATTTGCTTTCACGATAAAGAGCTTTTTTTTTTTTAATATTTATTTTGATACAAAAGTAATACACAAGAAAACTGGATTGATCAGTCTCACCGAAAATTCACATCTAACTAATACTCTCTCCCCGTCCAAAAAATGATACTAATATAAATCTAAAACTTTTAATATATACACCATCAACAATACTATTAATAATAAGTTATATTTTTTATTAGAATAATTAAATCAATATACAATAATTGCTCAAAATTGATTCGTAATAATGACAAAAAAAGTGAAAAGATCATTTTGAGACGGAGGTTGGGACGGAGGGAGTAGTTATCATAAGTTGAATTCAATGTCAGCTCAAATTATGAACAACCTTGATTAATAATTATAATATGTTTGCAAAGTCAGAGCTGAGCTTTGAAGTTAAGATCTTTGATTCTTCCGGATCTTTAGACTACAAAACATGTGCAAAATTTTCAAATGCTATACCTAGTCATGTTTCATGAGATTTAGCTGTACACACTCCAGTAAAATCTTCTTAATCCCTCCTATAAATGGCTGAGATTTAGAACTTCCGTGATCAATCTGTTGTTCTTTTTTTTTTTTTCTTTTTCTTCTTTAAAGGGGATCAACACATTTCACCGCTCCCCGATGCGCACTTCACGAGGCGCCTAGCTATCTTTAGGGAGGCAATGTCATTCACTCTAACCACTTGGTGGGAATCGAACCCACGACCTCCAGGTGGAATCCTAACCATCTGTAGTATTTCACGTGCATCTGTTGTTCTGTTACATTGATCGGTTGCAATTTAATATGTTGTTCTGTTACATTGATTGATTGTAATTTAAAATATGAGGTCTATTTCATACAATATTAAATTGAAATTAAACAAGCGTATATAAATTCCGTAGCCTAATTTACAACCAATCACGCAAATTGACTGCGGCTGCAGATTCAAGATTCAGATCCCTCACATCTGCTGTCCTTCCATTGCTTTGCTTAGTTTGTGAGTCAAACAACTTGGGATAAAAGAAAAACAAAAAACTGTCGAATGAACCCAAAGGTCTTGAAACCCTCTTGCTATATGATAAGTGAGGTCAATTTCTCTTAGGTGCATGGCAATTTATTAAGCTATACTTTTTTCGCCTCATTCAAATTAACAAATTCTGCTATTTTGGACTGAACATTCGAAAAAGGATTACCCAAAACGGATTTTTTTTAATTTAATGCATGAAATCCACTTTCACACTCGCAATAATTTTCCACTCATTATTCTCTACACTACTTTTTATCTCCTATCCCGCTTTTCATACTAATAACACCTATCCCACTAACGTGCACCTTTTCTTAATTCCTATGTCTAATTATTTTAAATGAGACGGAGGGAGTATAAAAAAAGAAAAAAGAGGAGAAGATGATAACAAGGATAGAGACCCTAGTGAGGTTGTAAATTAGTTAATAAATTAAAAAATAGAAAAGCAAAAAATGTCCACATATATAATAATATCCTAATAGAGAAATTTCAAAGGCATGATGATAGAACAAATGCAAGTGGAGATCCCTCAAAGCCACCTTCTCCACAATATATTTGCTTGACCCACCCACCCCTTATTTTCTTGTCTTCTTCAACAGCTACTTATTTTTTTTAGATCTTAGATTATACAATAGACATGTTGATGTGTACAACTAATATGTGTGTAATTATATATGTAATGTAATCATATTTTTAAATAATTATTATCCATATGGATACACAAATAATGATTTTAAGCTTCATCTTTAATTCTTTATATTGAGTGAGACTTTGAAATTATTCATATTGTCTCCAATAGAACATGCTCTGTTGACCTAATATATTAAAGGATACGATTTGTGAGATCGAATTTGTCATTTGTAAACCCCACGAACAACCTTCAGCATGAATCAATAATGCCCAATTGGTATATTTTAGTTTCTACAGTCTCCGTTCAATAATGAAAATGATTTATTTTAACATTTATTTTGAGACTGACGTAATTGTTTTTAACTTTTGTCTCGCAATGTCCCGTAGTAACTGTTCATTTTTGTTTTTATCATTAAAAAAAAAGATATTCCTTTTGTCATTAAATTGTAGTAATAAATGTCTTTATTAAAATTTGTGAAAAAATCTAAAAACAACAGTTATTTTGAACAGAAAGATCATTTCGTTTCGAAACGAGAGATGATTGATGAGATACTCCGAGGATTGTTTTGAAACACAAAACTCAACTCAAGCTTTAGGAGGACACGGCGCCCTACCTACTCAATCATTAATACGAATGACAAAATTCTTCAACGGAACGACAGACAGAAAGGGAACCAAACAAAAGAAGACTAAAACGTACACTAATTATTTTAGAGTATTATATATGCAGCTTCTTTTCTTGACTTTTTAGCAATTATAGATTGAACAATTATGACATTTCTTGAATTTTACACAAAAAAATATTCATATATTCATGAATAGGAATAAAGGATAATAAACCATAAAACCAACTACTTTCTTCTTCCTTTTCTATATGGCATGGGATATGGAGTTGCTTTTAAGATAAGTGAACTGAAACCAAAACTTTATCGAAAAAATGTCAAAATTATGATACAGTGATATTTTTCCTTAAATTAAGGTGGTTAAAATTTCAAAATACTACTATTTTTGGGTAAAAATATTATTTTCTTAAACTTAGCGATAAAAATGATAACTTCAAAATCAAAGGGCGGTTTGCTCGTGCAGCGAAAAGTTCTAGTTTGACAAGAACTTAATTTCCTTTCGTAGGATATGAGGTTGATCTTCAATGTCAATGGTACCAATCACATGAGAGCGAATAATCGATCAAAAGATTTACACTACAAGAAAACAACAATTTAGTGACGGAAAAATCCGTCGCTAGAGTTAAAAATCCGTCGCTAAATTCTTTAACGACGGATTAGTGACGAAAAAATTTCTTCGCTAAAACCCTCGTCGGTAAATTTCTAACGAGGAAATTAATGTCTGCCGGTAATAAAGAGACGGATTTTTCCGTTGCTAAAAAGTAAAATAGGAGAAATAATGAGTGAAAAAAATAGTAAAGATTTTTTTTCATTTTGGATAGTCTCCATTAAGCTAGAACGGATCAAAAAGAAAATAAGTCTCCATTAGATTGGAACGGTGGGAATATTCATGAATAAAGGATAATAAACCATAAAACCAACTACTTTCTTCTTCCTTTTCTATATGGCATGGGATATGGGAGTTGCTTTTAAGACAAGTGAACCGAAACCAAAACTTTATCGAAAAAATGTCAAAATTATGATACAGTGATATTTTTCCTTAAATTAAGGTGGTTAAAATTTCAAAATACTACTATTTTCGGGTAAAAATATTATTTTCTTAAACTTAGCGATAAAAATGATAACTTCAAAATCAAAGGGCGGTTGTCTGCGGCAAAATAAAAGTTCTAGTTTGACAAGAACTTAATTTCCTTTCGTAGGATATGAGGTTGATCTTCAATGTCAATGGTACCAATCACATGAGAGCGAATAATCGATCAAAAGATTTACACTACAAGAAAACAACAATTTAGTGACGGGAAAATCCGTCGCTAGAGTTGAAAAATCCGTCGCTAAATCCTTTAACGACGGATTAGTGATGAAAAAATTTCTTCGCTAAAACCCTCGTCGGTAAATTTCTAACGAGGAAATTAATGTCTGCCGGTAATAAAGAGACGGATTTTTCCGTTGCTAATTAAAATTAAGGGGCGACAAATTTTACTAGAAAATATTTCCAAATCCGTCAGTAAAGATTTTTACCGACGAAATATTCCGTCGATAAAGTTATAATATCCGTCGTTAAAAACATATTCTGCATCAATTTTTTTAAATTTTAATTTAAATAGCGACGAAAAATTCGTCGCTATTCCGTCGTTAAAATTAGCAAATTTTTTAATGTTCATTTTCTTTACTTCCCACCCCTGTACCTAAATCCAAAATACCAAAAACAACATAGACTATTATAAAAAAATGAACACTTATTATTCCAAGTTAAAACATAGTTCACCAAAATAAAAATAAGTATCATCAACAAGTAGCAAAATATCAAAATAAAAGTAAATATCATCAACAAGTAGCAAAATATCAAAATAAAAGTAAGTATCATCAATAAATAACAAGTAGCTAGCAAGATTAAACCCTTCGAGCCATAGAATTCATGAGAAGTTGTAGCTTCTTCTCTACTTCCTCCCGATATTTTAAATCTTCTTCCATCTTCTCCTCCATTTGTTCCTTGTATTTCTTTTTCCTTTCCTCCAAATCTTTTCTCTCTTCAGCATGCTTTTTCTCCATTTCTTCCCGACATTTCTTTTCTACGTTCAGCTTCTCATCTCATTCTTAAATTCAGTTAAACTAGCTTCAACCATTTGCGTGTTAGATTCATTGCTAGTACCATCACTAGCCAATGATGAGCCAACTGAACCAAGACCGTACACCCGCTGTTTCTTTATGCCGACAACTCTCAAGTATATCTCATTTTTCTCCTCAACAGTTAACTCAGTTTCTCTTTCGGCGGATGCCACCTCTATTTCGCGTTGATAGTCCTCCTACAAAATATAATATATATATATACATATATATATATATATATATATATATATATATATATATATATATATATATATATATATATATATATATATATATATATATATATATATATATATATATATATATATATATATATATATATATATATATATATATATATATATATATATATATATATATATATATATATATATATATATATATATATATATCATTATTAACATACATGAATAATATTTTTTAAATTTTTAAATTTAAAAATTTAAAAATTTTTATATATATCATTATTAACATACATGAATAATATTTTTAAATTTTTAATTTATATAGTGACGGAAAACATCCCTCGTTATTTTTTTTAAAATCCGTCGTTAATTCCATCGGTAAGTTGTCGGGAAAAAAACCCGCACTTTTTTGACGCCAGTATTACGACGGATATAGCGATGGAATATATTCCGTCGTTAAATCCGTCGGTATATTTGTCAAAGACATGTTACTTCGTTTTTGTCGGAGATCCATCGCTATTCCGTCGCTAATTCCGACGAATTTTTTTCCGTCGCTATTTGACAATTTTCTTGTAGTGTTTGCCTTTAATTTGGAATTGCTAATGTGAGCAGTATTTGCATATCACAGGAGACTGTTGATATCATTAATTATAACAACAATTTCAAATCAACCTTTTGATCTATAATCTATATTAAAATAAAGGAAGAGAATAATCGAATCATAAGTGATGATCAGGATTGAGTTTTACAAAAGACAAAAAAAGGTTCAGAATTGAATCTAAATTCTAACTTCTCAACAATGGTTTATAACAATTAAGCCGCACACTACCTCTCTTCACCTAAATAGGCTCCCTCTACGCATCCACTCTCTTTCAATCAAAATCTCTAACTGTAACGACCCCAATTTTCATAATTCATAATATTAATAATAATAACCCAAAACATATATAATATCCATAAAAGGCTCCAACGGTAATCCTAGAGTATTACATCAATAAATGTCATTAAATCCCCAATGGCTAGTACAACCCACTAGCTCTAAATAATAATTATTGTCTTTGAAATAAATATAACTCCATGATTGCTAAGCCGCTCTCCATGCAACCATTCCACTCAATTCACTTATTACCTGGGAGGGGAAAGAATAAGAAGGGGTGAGCGAACAATGCTCATTATGTTCATACGAGATCTCTTCGGTTTCTAGGAAGAGATGACCGGAACAAACAGAGTTCAAACGAATACTCAACGAAAAATCAGCTTATACAATGAATGGTTCAGATACGAGAACAACAAGAATAATACTTTTCAATTACAAATAGTGGCACTTTCATAAGAATAAATACGATGAAGACCGTATACACATAATTCGTCAATTTCAAGTACGATACACCTTTTCAGGATGTTTCTTAAATAAGAGACTTTACGCTTAATCAGGTCTCTCCCTTATTAAGATAAGAGACCTTACGCCTTTTCAGGTCGCTCCCTTATCAGAACAAGAGACCTTACGCCTAATCAAGTCGCTCCCTTGTTAAGATAAGAGACCTTACGCCTTTTCAGGTCGCTCCCTTATCAGAACAAGAGACCTTACGCCTTTCCAGGGCGCTCCCTTGACAAGATGTATCATGATAATTAAACTACTTCATCAAGTAGTATAATATGATAAGAGACCTTACGCCTTTACAGGACGCTCCCTTATCAAGACAATCAAACTACTTCATCCAGTAGTATAAAAGAGTCTAAATCCCTTTCCAGTCAGGCTAGACTAATTCTCATAAAGTCCTTTTCAATCGGACAATTCTTGTTAAGTCCTTTTCAATCGAACAAAGCTAGCTACATCAAGTTTTAAATAGATATAGCAATATCCACATTTCTTGTTCATAGGTACAAGAACACATAATAAATCCAATCATCATGGATACCCTTTGAACAACACATATCAAGGGTAGGAATATTTCAATAACGTTCAAATTAAAGAATATTTAGAATAAGACTACCGGCCACATTGATAGTAAACAAATATAGTTCATGGAATTCTATCTCAAAGAAGGGTGCTTCAATTACTAAAGAGCGTAATCCCTTACCTCGTTTGATGCATGCTCCTAGCAAATATCACCGCACAAATCTACAATCATGCAACGCATAACTTAGGGTACAAGTAATACACATTTACTTAACCCAAACTATTTCCCTTAGTCTTGTTAACCTACGAGTTATCTTCTTTAACTCCTTTTTAAGGTTAACTCTTACCATTTTTAGGTTTCCCAAAATAACTCTAGGGTTTCTAAGCATTTAATCCTTATTCAATCTCTTATATTTAATTTACACATACTAAACACACCTTTCTTAGCACACACAACACACACAAACACACACACCCTAACCCTAAACTACACCCACACAGCACACACACACACTTGCTGCCACACACGGCAACAATACACACACACACACACATTCAGCCTCTGAACACCCAGTAGCAACACCCATACACACACAGTTTACACACACACACACACACACGGCACACCCTCCCAACACACAAAATTCTAATTTTCTTTCATAAACCTTAGCATGCAACACCTTAGGTTACACCATTGATTACATACCCAAACCTTAATCAATTTTAGATTTTCAATTAATAATCCTTTATAAAAAATAACATTAATGAATCATTCTTAATTAATCATCAATATCATAAACCAGACCCTAATTAAATCTCAATAATTTTTTAGGATTTTTTTTAGATTTTAAACCCAATGACAATAATTAATACTATACGAATCCTTACTTGGTTTGGTCTTGATAGTCTTGCACCAGCTTTTCTTTCTTCTCTTCTTCTTCAAGCCACGGCAGGCTCTTCCTCATACACGGCAATTCCAAGGTGCCGCCTCCCTCTCTCTCTATTTTCTTTGTTTACGAAAATAATGGGTAACCCTAGGTTTAGAAAGATGTATTTATAAATAGGTTTCCTAATTCTAGGCCCAAAGGTAGTTCAATTCAATTAGATAATCTAACTCAATAATAAATCAAACCCAATTCACAATCCTTTTAACAAAAGATAACTCAAATAATTTATTTAAAGAAAACAATTTAATTAATAACACAATTATAAATAAAAGGGAAATAAATAAATTAATAATAATTAAAAATTTAGTGTTACTACACTATTTAACGTTCTTATGAGGAGACAACAATAGATGGAATGTATTTACTTTTTTGAAACTCGCAAATTGGTGGAAAGCATATTTACATTGGGTTTGTGCCTGATCAGAGATAATATGGTTCGAATCTCGGGTGAGACCTAGATTAGTAACTAAGTTATGCACTACTACAATCAAAAAGCTGTGTAGTTGTCTTAAACAAAATTTACCAGGAAACTATAAATTTCATATTAACAAGATGAATTGAGACCATCTTGAATGCTAAAAAGGAGTGAAATTATTTAAAATAGAAAACATACACACATTTAAATGATGCCCTCCTTGCTATTAGAAAGGAGAACAAAGAGAGAATTGATTTCTGGGGCGACGAAGTCAGTTTTATTCTTAATCACTGATAATTGTCTCAAACAAAAGAAAAAAGAGGTGAATGTTAGTCATAGAGCAATTAAACATGATCTAGTAGATACATTACCGACTTGAAACCAAAAATCCACGGCTTGCAACGGTTGGCTAATGCGGATTCTTAATTTTTAGTGAGTGTGGGCCAAAAAAATTAACGTCACGAATTATCGTTTTTGTTACATAAAAGTATTTTATATCTAGTAAATTAACAAAGTATTATCGAAAATCACATCTAAAATTACTTTTGAGACTTTTTGCTAGTTATATTTTTAACAATATTTTATTTTTCAAGTAGTACTAAAATCATTTTGATTTTATAATCACAAAATTGAATACAAAAATTAAGAAAAGTAAGTACTAACACGTGACAAAAAACTTTTCAAATTTATTTTGGATCAATAATTTTTTTTAAAAAAATAAAAATAAAAATTGGTTTTGGATTTTATACAGGAGTACAACGAAGTATCCCTAAACATTTTTGAAAGTAATTGTAGTAACTTGAAAATGAAATTATGAAAATTTCAATCACAAACTGCTACAAATTTATTGGAAAATCAATGTAATTATTGATATCAAAAATATGAATCGGAGTTAAAGACTGAACTATCTTATTTTTGTGAATAATCAATCAACAAAAAAATCTTATCCCTTGTTCCAGTATAAGGTTCATATACTTCTATTTTTTCATCTCATGAATAATCGGTTATTAGCTTATGATAATATTTCCTTTATAAATAGTATTTTGGACAATGTTAGTGTCCCACTACAATTGTTGACCCATTTATCTTAATTTTATAAAAAACGTGTAAAGTTAAACTAAAAACTTTAAAATGGCATGAAGGAAATATTACTAAAGCCTAAAAATTATATAAAAATGGAGAAGTTTAGTGTTGTTTATCCTGATTTTTAATTTATTAATAAACCAAAACCAAAAACTGTTTTTTTTTTTTTTTTGAAAATTCAGTGTGGGCTATGACCCACTCTCGCCTTAACATAGCACCGCCACTGACCACATATCCGGTTTTAGATAACAAATGGTAGAGATATATTTGATCAAGTTCGATCATTTGGGTCTCACATCTGCTCAATATGAAAAATTAAAGATGTGAATTCTACCCGACAGTTGTAGCAACGTTAATACTACAACGGTTCATGTCGAAATATCACTTTCTGAAAAAAAACTTAAACAAGGGGTTATGGTTCAATGCTGCCACTATGTAGTTGATTATGTTTAAGTTAGTCATATTTTTAAACAAATAAATCCTTGTTAATATTATCAAGTTTGAAAACGATGAATTTGACTTTTGTTTTCCCAAAAATTGAGACACGGTTTTTAATATTTTCGTATAGTCAAGGATTGAATATATGACGCGTTCTAGAACTTGAATAATATTGTTACACGGCAGAAATGCAATGTAGCATTTGACTCAATTCCAACTTGCTCATTTATGCCCATTTTGGCACGTTAAATTCACCTTAAGTTTCTATCTCTAACAAATATATAACTCTGCTACTACTGGTGAGAGAGAAAGGTCAAAACGCAACCCTAACAAAATATTTAACAAATCGAAAGTCGATTGTTGTGCTTTTCAGCTGCACCGATTTATTGACTATATCATGGGTTACCCTCTTGTCTTTTGAGCTATTTCTTTATATTTGCCTGCAGATTAATTTTAGTATAACCTAAAGTTTGAATTTGTCTAACACCCTTATGTAAGTCCAAACTTTAAGTTTTTGAAATATAAAACTCAAACTTTGTGTATGCTCGAGTCATTAAAATGGCCATTGACTCCAAAGTTATAGACTTCTTTCTTGGGCCTTATAGCCATGCCTGAAATATGATCTGCATTCCTGGGCCAAAAGTGAGCAGTTTGGGCCATGGCCATGGTTGAGGGTCAACATAGACTTGGCCCATTTATTTTACAAGCCCAGCTAAATAAATTATTGAAGCATACGAATTGTGGAGATAAAGGTGGACCCTACAGACTTTCTAGCCACTCTAGACTGTTTTGCTAAAACTTAGAATTAAACTTTGAAAAATTAGCGCTGAAATTAGGAATGACCAAAATCGGTTTTGGGCCGGTTTCAGTTCGAAATCGTCGGTTTCGGTTTGAAAAATGTATGACCCTTAATCGGTTCGGATTGCTCACGGCTCCGATTAATTCGGTTCCGGTTTTCTCCCCGGTTCGTCCGGTTTCGGGCTTTTTTCGGTCCGAGTCCGGTCCGATTCTATTGAAAAACAATGAATTTTCGTTCGGTTCCTGACTTTTTCCGGTCCAGTACACCATTTTGGTGACCCTTAACCGGCCCTGCTCCAAATCGGTTCCGGTTATCCCGGTTCCGATTTTCGTGACGTTTCATGGCGGTTCCGAACTTTTCCGATTCGGTTCCGATCCGATTTTCCGGTTCCGATCCTATTTGGTCATCCCTAGCTGAAATCACTAAATGACTGAATTATAAAAATTTAATTTTGTTTGATAATAACAATTCATATATATCTTAACTCAATTAAAATTTCAACTAACAATAAAAAAATTGCTTGAATTATTTTCTTATTACTTACTCCTTCCGTTCAAGTACATACTTCACGGTTACTGTTCACGCGTGGATTAAGGAAAAAAATAATGATATAATGTTGTGAGTGTAAAAGTAAAATAGGAGAGAGAATGAGTGGAGGGAATAGTAAATTATAATGGTGTTGTGAGTATTAAAATAATGTAGGAGACAAAGTGTGAAGTAAGTAATTGGACGCCCAAAATAGAAAGTGTGAAGTATGTAACTGGACGAAGGGAGTATATTTGTTTTTCATATTTTCTATAATAAATAATCCTTTTTCTTAAAAATAACAATTATAATATTTCAATAGCTTGAAAATTATAAAATAAATAAATTATCATTTATAAGAAGTATTTCAATTATAACAAAATATAAATAATTTGATACTCCCTCCTTCCCAAAATGTTTGTCCCATTTAATTTTTTTGTTGAACTTTGATCACAAATTTATGACAATTTAATTATGTTCATGAAATTCTAAATATTCCTATTGATTCACCATTAATAATATTATCAATAACAACTTTTAGAATTTCAAGAACATGATTAATCTCTCATAAATTTGTAGTCAAAGTTCAACAAAAAAATCAAATGGGACAAACATTTTGGGACGGAGGGAGTATTTCTTTACTAAACAAGTTTAATCTAATAATCTCATAATCTATTAAGGGGGCGTTTGGTTGGGGGTAAAGTGGGGGAATTGAATGCCCAATTTCATTCCCCCAATTCCTTTGTCTTGTTTGGTTGAAGCTTTTTAAATTTTTTCATTTCGTTGAAATGATCAATTTTTTGGCTTGATGGAATTTGCCATTCCCTCCATATATATGGAAGGAATGGCAATTGGCAATGGAATTCAAAAAAAAAATTATGACCAAAATATCCCCACCTACCCCTCACCCCCTGCCTACCCCCCCAATTCAGCCCCCACCCCACCCCCCCATCCAGCACCCCACCCCCTCCCCCCCCACGATTTTTTTTTTTGCATACCCCCTGCCCTACCCCCCATCCAGCCCTCACCCCCACGATTTTTTTTTATACCCCCTGCCTACCCCCACATCCAGCTCCCCTCACCCCCACAAATTTTTTTTTTTTTTTGCATAC
The DNA here is from genome assembly GCA_022495995.1 of Adenophora triphylla var. japonica. Classification (NCBI taxonomy): domain Eukaryota; kingdom Viridiplantae; phylum Streptophyta; class Magnoliopsida; order Asterales; family Campanulaceae; genus Adenophora; species Adenophora triphylla. The sequence continues at coordinate 166,699 of JAFEMH010004152.1, forward strand.
CCCCTGCCCTACCTCCCCATTCAAATTTCAGCCCCTACCCCCTCCCCCTCCACAAATTTTTTTTTCATACCCTGCCCTACCCCCCATCCAGCCCTCACCCCCACGAATTTTTTTTTTTTTTTTGGCATACCCCTTCCATACCCCCCATCCACCCCACCCCCCCTCCCCACGAATTTTTTTTTTGCATACCCCCCGCCCTCCACCCCCAACGATTTTTTTTTTTCATCGAAGGGTAAATTGGATATTTTACATGATTTCATTTCATTCCTCTAATTTGTATTTTCAAACCAAACATGATTTGTCAATGAATTGAATGACAATTTCATTCCATTTCGTGTCAACCAAACGGAGAAATTTGACCAGTTTTTTCCATTTCAATTTTTTCAGGAATTCAATTCCATTGACCATTCCATTTCTTCACTTTTTTTTCACCGAACCAAACGGCCCATAAATGTTTGAAATTAATTAAGAGTTTTAATTTGGTTATCGAACACCCACCCGTGTCAAGGACTTTCGGACAGTAACTGCGGTGGGTCACAGTCGGCCAGCAATTAAAAATCTACCAAATTGACATCCTTATTATTAGAATCCAAACAAGATTCAGTGTGTGTGAGGAAATGTACTTGTAATGACTGGCCGAGTTCCCCGCCGGTGATATGTACTTTCAGTTGCATTTTAACTAAAAAGCTTCACTCATCAGAAGCATATCCAATATCAGAGATAAATATAAATAATTAAGAAAAAGATTAACAAATTGTGGATTATTTTAAGGGCTAATTTCAAATGTGAAAGTATATACTCCCGCCGGTGATATGTACTTTTGTGACTGGAATCTCGCCGTTGGGGGAAGATCGGCGAAGGCCGCGTCGGTGGGGACGAATAACGTGATTCCGGCACCGCCCTCGTCGGCTTCGAATTCCTGCACGACTCCCGATGCGGCCAACATTGAGGCCGCGACATTGAAATTGTGGCCGTTGGTTAGGGCTTCGGTGATGTTGAGCCCCAAAGGGGGGCGAGTGTCCGATGCCATTAGATCGAATCCGTAAGGGACGAGGAGGGAATTAACGGAATAGATGGATACATTGTAGGGTAAGGTCTTGATTAGGGAGAGCACGGTGGCGTTGGAGGAAGAGTAGGCGGCGGGGGAGCGGACTGAGATAGTATTAGTGGTGGGATTGAAGGTAACATTGACGAAGCCGAAATTGCTGGTGGCGCGGCCGGTGGTTTGGAGCAGGGTAGTTATAAGTTTGCCGGAAGGTGGGAAGCGGTGGAGATCAGGTAATGAGAGGTATTCCAATAGGACATGGTAGCGGAGTACATCGCCGAGGTTGGAGGGAGAGGAGGATTGGTGGAAGATGTCGGAGGAGCGGAGGAAAGAGTTGGGAACGGCGAGGAGGGTGATGGAATTTCGCCTAGAAAGATCGGAGGCGACGGAGGTGGTGGTTAGAAGGTCGGAGAAGTCGGAGAGATCAGAGAAAGGGGATAAGAGATGGGTGATGTTAATGGAGAGAATAGGGGTAGAGGAGGAAGTGAGTAAGAGAAGTAAATAGAGGAGTGTGGTAGGGGTAAAATGGGAAAGAATGGAAGGAATGGCCATTCTTGGGTTGAGAGGAGCTTGGAGAGTGAGCGAGTTGAGTTAAGGAGTGAGAAAGAGTGTGTAACTGTGTGCGTGGGAAAGAGAGAGAGAAAGAGTGGCATGGGGTGTGGTGGGATCCGGTGGTGATGATAATAGGACAATTTAACTGTTGTATTTTCATTTTATCATATCATTTCAATTTAATTTCATTGAATTAATATTAAAATTTTGTAAAAATATTTTACTTAATCTAGCTAAGTCCGTAAAAAAACTATAGCTTATGGCATTCGATATTCCTTTTTTTTTTTATGAAAGGTCATTGATTGCGCGAAAGCGTCTGCCTCGCTCTTGTGTCCAAGAAATGATTGATTAGCTCCTGGGATCTCGCACAAGACAAGAAATGAAAGGTGAAACCTGCGCCGGGTCTTCCTAGCAGTTTCTCCCCGTGAGAGTAAGATTATGGTCTGGAAATATGGTGTAAAATATTGCAGAGTGCGTGAGTATGGAAATATGCAGAAAAGCATTACCTTGTTCCACGTTATTACTCTCTTATTTATAGTAGGAAAAGGTGGTATTAGGGTTTTTACCGTAACCGCTGGATTGGATTGATACCACGTAGTAGGATCGCTCCATCTCCTAGGTGTACACGTGTCACGCCGCATTGGTCCGTCTATGTAAGGACACCGCAACACCCGACATCCGGATAAGTAGTTTGCCTTATAAGGGAAAGTCAACCTCGTACCTTTTGTAGTTATTACCGAATGCATGATTGCACATATAACGAGGCACCTGCAAGCAGTCCGTCATTATCCCAAATTAGCTAATTAACTAAGCTTGTTGAGGAAGCTTAATAGAGGAGACGACACGGAACTATACGCCCGGTTGGGTCGTCTCCTCGAGTTATGATTCGCCGAGCGAGAGTTGGCCGTTCAATGGACGGCGAAGTCGTTCAATGACGACGAGCCGTTCAATGACGACGCTTACTCTTCTTGGATGAGTGCCACTTGGGGTCGAAGGAAGATTCGTCCGATTGAAGGACGGCCACCGATCAGTGGTGTGACGACGCAGGCCGGGAGTTTCGCTTCCCCATTAATGATCCGATGGCTCGTCGTTTGGATGGCACAGTCGCTCGGTGGCGACGACGACGACCAACCAAATGTTAGACGGGCGTAGCCGGTGGCCTTGATTTGATTCTGTGGTTGGTTTCTTGGTGGGCCTATTGGGCCCCCGGGCTCGTAGTAAACGTTGGGCTCGGCCCGTCACAGATTATTCCGTTCAGTCATGATTCTATTCGGGGGCGTATTTAGTGTTATAGGTACGAGTGCATGTGCATCTGTTTAAATCCAATTTCTTGTTAAAAAAAATAAAATTTTTGTGTGAATATATATTATTTGTGCGTACATTGGACACATTTAGGACAGCAGCTTGGTTGGTTTTGGTGTTAAAACACACCTTAAAGAACCCGTGTTCAATTCTTGCTAGCTATAATATTTTTGAGTTTCTTTTTTTTTTTTACCTTTCTCAAAGTTTTTCTATGTAATAGTAGGTCTTGTGAAAAACTAGTTTTCTCAAAATGAAAATGTTATGAAAAAACTAGTTTTTAGCATTATCCTTCCATCTTATTAGTTAGGCTTAGTATTTAAAAACTAGTTTTTTCTTAACTTATGAAAAAACTTGTTTTTCAAAGGATTTTGACAAGTTTTTCTTGAATTCTTTTTAATTATTACCCTGAATATAATTTTTTTTATTTACTATTCAAATTATATTTTTTTGCCTCTATTATGATGTATACTATATATTTTTTTTTAAATCTTATACTTAAATTCTTTTGAACATCACTTTAATCGACATAACTAATTTTTATTTATTCATTATTTATTTCATCATTTACTGTTTGAAATTATATAGTATAAATTGTGCATCCGCTGGTTAAAGGTTCTAGATCCGCCACTGATTTTCCACCCTACACTTTATAAAGTGTCAGAAAACTCTAGTTTTTTGATTAACTGACTAAGACTATCAACAATGGTTTTATTACCCTTCTTCATTTCATTTAACGTTTTTTATATTTTTTCTCATTCACCTATTATTTCATCCACCCATTTCATTTACCCCCTACAATGGCTAACTTAAATTAAATTTCAACTCCCTCCAACTCATTATTCTATACCTCACCACTTTTATTTTATTTATACTCCCTCCGTCCTAATAATAAGTTCACCATTTTGATTTCGGCACACAAATTAAGAAAATTGGTGAGTGGAAAAATGTTGTGAGTGTAATAGTAAAATAAGAGAGAGAATGAGTGGAGGAAATAGTAAATTTGAAAAATGTAATGAGTGTAATAGTAAAATAGGAGAGAGAATGAGTGGGTGGAAATGAAATAGTAAAGATTCTTTGCCATTTTAGAAAATGTGAAGCTTTAAACGGGACACCCGTTTTGACAAAAAGTGAAGTTATTAATGGGACGGAGGGAGTATTCTCTATTTTTATGATTAGTAAAATAATAATAATTATTATTATTATTTATAATTAAAAAATATTTCACACTTAATTGAAAAAATATTGCATCAATTTATAGGAAAAAAATATTTTTTTTTAAAAAAAATAAAAGCTAAAATGAAAAAGAATAATTGAGAAATGAGTGTTTTTTTTGTGTCCAAATCAAATGAAACTTATATCAATTTGTAGAAAAAAATAAAAGATGTATTTTGGTGAAAAAAAATTAAAAAAAATTAATTTACTAGGTGATAATTAAGCTCAAAAATTTGGGATTAAAAAAATTTCGAAAATTCAACGAACCAATTAGATGAAGCCACGTGAAAAATCAAGAAAAAACAAAAAAAAAAGAAGGGAAAAGGCGAATGCCACACGCGCCATTCCTGGCGGTGTGGAGCCCAATGGGAGACTGTCACGTGTCGTATAAAGAGAAAAATAATAAAAAAAAAGCCTTTCAAATGAATGAAAGTTTTCATCCTGCCATTTAGGGGTGTGCAACAAAATCGAAAAACCGAAAAAATCGAACCGAAATCGAAAAAATCGGATCGAAAAAATCGAAACCGACAAAACCGAAATGTTAATGGTTTTAACCATTTAAAAATCGAAACTTTTGGTTTCGGTTTCAAATGAAAAATCGAGTCGATAAAATCGAACCGAACCGATATTATTAAAACGACGTGTCATTTTAATATATACTACCCTCCGTCCCATTACAAAGAGAAAAGTTGGTCAACTGTGTGAATCTTTGACCAATGATTTTATGAATATCTAGATATTTTTTTGTAATTTTAAAAATTGTTATTGCTTCACCATTAGAAATACTATCAATAACTTTTTTTAGAATTGCATAGAGATATCTAGACATTCATAAAATCATTGGTCAAAGATTTACACAGTTGACCAACTTTCCTCTTTGTAATGGGACAGAGGGAGTATATAAATTTCATCTTCTCATCTTGCTTTGGAGATAAAATTATGCTTACGGTAGTTTAACTGTTATTTGTAGTGGCAGGTGGAACACTTAAATTTGTCATGAAAATCTTAAGTACTTTAGTATTGCATCTTCTCATCTTGCTTTGTTAATGAGGGATTAATAAATTTCATCTTGCTGAATGTAATCAATATATGCATGTTCTTCTCATCTTGTTGAAACCGACCGACACCAAACCGAAACCGAATAAAACCGAAACCGAATAAAATCGAAGCTTAATGATTTTAAAATACAAAAACCGATATTTTTCAGTTCGATTTCGATTTTAGCCTAAAACTGAACCAAATCGGACCGAGCACACCCCTACTGCCATTTCATCCGGCCCATTTTCAAAAAAAAACCCCCCCCCCCATTGCACCACTTCAACTACATTTTCAACCCCCCGTTGCAAACCCCATTTCATCCCCCATTGCTCCTAGTCTAACTGCTGAAGAAATAAAAGGGTATTTCCTTTGTCCAAAACGTGATCGAGAGCAAACTTGAATTTTTTTTGATCAATCAATATGGCTGCTTTTGATCCGCAAATCTGATTTTTTTTTTTTCATTCATTTTGGGACATGTTGCGGCAGAAAGCTCTTTCTTTAATTTATCTTCCTTAGCCATCTCCGTTCAAAAAGGTTAGTCAGTGGTCTTCTCTTTCTTTCTTTCTTTCTTTCTTTCTTGCTCATTAGGTGTTCGATGAAATGACTTCAGTAGACTATTAATTCCCCTTCTATCCTCATCTTGTTATTATTGTTATACCATCAAATTTCAATTTTCTTCTTCTGGGTTTTTGGTATTTTATCTTATTGTTTCACTTGGTAAGCTTTTATGTAAGTACTGTATACGAACAAAGCTCCAATTTTTTATTTTTTTTAGAAATGATTCATTTTCTCTCATGCTCATTGATTGGGATTTTGTTTTTTTAAAATATCTTAAAAATTATCTAGGAGTTTATGTTTGATGGTTTTTAGCAATGACAGCGAAAAGTCTAGATTTGACTACCAACTAAATATTTAAGGAAGCACTTGTTTGGACACTGTCAATTACATGTAGTGTGCTTGTTTCTTGAGATTCTTACTGCTTGTCTGGTATGTAAGAATCCAAATTCATTTTCGTGTTATTTACACTATGATGGAATTGAATGGGTGATTTCAGATATAAGTTTTTTTATTAGGTGTTGTAGACAGATGATTGTTGTTTGACATGGATTTGTGGTGTTTCATCAGCTTGTGAAGGTTAGCAGAAAATTGAAATCTGTAACGGGTTTGAAGGATTATAACTATCTCCTTGGGTGATTTGGTGTTTACAAATGGGAACTCAATTGTGGAATGAAGATGATGAGTTACTCCAGGGTAGTTGTCCTGGATGCATGTCGGGCATACTTCATGCCCTTGTTGACTACCATCAATGGCACTCTAATGTCAAAAACATGCTACCTTACAGAAAGCAAGATTTGGTTGGAAATGGAAAACGTAAGCACATTTTGTTCGTATAGTCCATCCTTCTCAATAATTTCTTGTTTCATACACCTATCCTGTTCAAATTGAACGTATAAATGCTAGGCAATATCTTATGGATTTCAGATCTTTTCTTGTTTTTAGGTGATAGAAGTCCCAGAAAATCATGGAACGAGAAAACTAAGAAAGCTAGCTCAACAAGCAAAAAGTCTCTCAGAGCTCGTATTAGAGCATTAGTTTCTGAACAAGGACATGATCTAAAATGTCGAGTTCCACGGTTAAAAAGGACTCATTCAATCCATCATTTAGAACCTTCAGCTGACTGGGGACATCCAATTATTTTCCTTCATAAAAATACGGACATTGGTCCCTCAAAATTGATGGATTATAACCCGTTTGCAGAAAACCATACTGATCAGGAAGAGAAGCCTGGGAAACTGATAGAGGCTTCTGTGAATGAAGAACTCGTGCAAGAGAGAAATCTAAGGAAAAAGGCTGAAAGACCACGAGGATAATAATTATGTGGATATTTTGGAAATGCTTAAGGTGAACAAAGACCTATTCTAGAATGTTTTACGGAACACAGATGGTCAACAAAGTTTAAATACAAAAGCAAGATTGACCAAATCTGGGTCATTTCCTGCTGCATATTCTTAAACTGTCAAAAGTTTTAGGCCTGCCAAACTCGAACACAAACAGACTGAGATTTTCTTTTTCTCGAAAATAGAGAAACTGGCTTCTGATGTTCGGCCACCCAAGTTGGTTTCATCCAAATCAGGACCTCTGATAACTGATGGTTCTGCTCACGAGCTCAACAAGGGTAGTTTCATCCATATCAGAAGAATATCTTTACTTCGTGAATCAACAGACAGATATTCTCAGTTGTTATTGTTAGAGACTAGCTTGTGCAGGTCACCTAAGTTGCAAATGTCTAAGAGCTTAAGATTGACAAATGAAAATGAAATCCCATCCAGCTCTAATGCATCAATGTTCTTTAGAAGGTTTCTCTCCTTTCCTCATCTTGAGAATTCTTGTTCCACACACAGTCAAGAATCTCAAGATGAAAAAGAACCAGGAGGTCTACCTGTAGCTCCAAAGAAATATATAGGCATTGATTATGAAGAAGGTCCAGACGATGTCAATAGCATAGTAGAAATAGATGAAATCAGACCGAGAGCTGAATATTCAGCTTGCTCAACTGAGGGCATGTGGGATATGATTTATCCCGAAATCGAAGCAATTTCTGAGGTACCCAGTGAGGAGACCTCTATAGAAGCTCAACCAACTGCAGTTTTTATTCCTGAAAGCTGTTTCCAAGAAGAAGTTAATATCAACGCAGAGTTTCACAACTCAGAAGGTAACCAAACAGTTGTCCCTTCAACATGTTTAATTTTTTATTGGCTTGTGAAAATATTTAATAATCTTTTCTCATTCTATTTTTCAATTTAGGTCCAGATTTCAGATGCAATTCTTTCGACCATAACGAATCTGAAGTCAGCTCGTTAGACATTTCTAGTGCAGAAATTTTACAACATTCTTGCCACAACGAGCAGCCTGAGAAATTTGATGCTGATTTCATTTATGTGAGAGATATTCTTGAGCTATCAGGCTTCATCACAAATGGCTTAAACGAGACATGGTATTCATCTGACCATCCATTAGACCCTTATTTATTCGAGGAAATTGAATATCGATATCCTTACGAACCAGAATGCTATGAAGAGGGGATCGCTGCATTATCTCATCACCTGCTTCTGTTTGATTTAGTTGATGAAAGATTGTTTGATATCTTTGAAAGATCATACACATATTACCCAAAGGTCTTATCCTCTTCTTGCCACATTCGTCCAGTGCCTATGGGACACCATTTTCTTGATGAGGTCTGGGCAAATATTAGCAGATCCTTGAGGTTTAAGACGCTGTATTTAAATTGTGCCATCTCGCAAGATTTGAGGAAGGATGATGGTTGGATGAACCTCCAGTTTGACTCTGAGTCTTTGGCACTAGAATTGGAGGACTTGATACTGGATGAAATTTTAGGAGAGATTTTTTGTTGTTGAAGCATCAAAGTCATGTTGAGATGGACTAACAGATTGGCTGATTACTACTTTTTCATTTTATCACTTAGAGCATTAGGTTTGTAAAAACAGAGATAAATATTTGTGTGCATAAGTAGAAGCAGGAAAGAATAGTAGGGTTCTCAGGATTTCGGTTTTTCTTTGTATAGAAAATTTTGTGATATATCAGCGAATACAGATGAGTTTTGCGCAATCTATCTTTCTTGCTGCCAGAAATTCCAACTGTAAGGTACTAAATTTTCGTGTTCAGAATCTAAGTTCATTAACAATTTTCAATTCAATTTATAGTCTTGTCTTTGCTTTTAGGAAGGGTGGGTTCGCTTAAAATGTATGGCTCGTCTTCTGATCTTTATAGTCTGGCTTGTATGTTTAACAACTGGGGATGTTTGTGGATATTGACAAGACCCAAGAGCTCCATTAAGCATTTTATGCCTGCAGAAAAACTACACTAGGGTTTGTTCTCAAATTTTCAGTGTTTTCTATTGATGCATAGAAGGAAATAAGCAAGCAGCCATGTTTGCTTTCAAATGCTATTTGGCTAAAACAGTCCCAAAGTTGGCCTGTGTCCTTGCCACTGCTATAAGCCTAAGAGTTCCTACTTCTTGACCATGAAATTTTGGTTGCCTGCTGTTGCCTATGCTGATTGCTTAGCTATCTGTAGCGGGTACTAGTGCGATAAGGAACCTCTACAACCAGGCCTTTGGTGAACTGCTGAAGCGATGGATGGGAGCAAGACACGTCCTCTTTGGTTTAAGGAATGAGATTCATTTGACCCATATGGGACCACCTCAAGACAAATGAAACTCATCCATTAGCGTTAAAGTGAGAGCGTGAACAAATCTATATAGCTGCAGCAGCGGTGCAACAAAAGCTTGACAACACCGAAATGCATAATTGTGCTATTTGTTATATCCCACTAAATCTAATTATAGCAAGTAAAAACTACTCCATATGCATCAAAATAAATATTGGTTTCTATTTTTGGGTTTTCTCAAAATAAATGTCATTTTTCTGAAAAAAAAAATCTTTTGTAATTTTATAGTTGTAGAAACAATGTATAAATAAAGAAAACACCAAAAAAATAAATAAATAAATAAATATATATATATATATATATATATATATATATATATATATATATATATATATATATATTGTCAAAGTTCAAACAATATAAACTATGACATTTTTGTATATAATATATCAAGCATTTGCATGTGCATTGCTATAAACAGAAAATCTATGCTCGCTCTTCCCGTTATAAATCGTGGGGGGTTTGGGCTTCAAGTGCTTAAGATTTGATCCTATAAAAAATAATCACTAATCCTGTAGAGCTGTATATATTCTATCTAGTATTATGAGAAATCAAACTTAGGGTTTCCATTCTCTCAGTGAGGTCATCAAATCTACTAGTGCCGCCGATATCTTCTGGACCAAATCCTTAGCCAGGTAGTTATTGCAGATTCACAGGCTATTCTCTGTTTGATTAATTATGCGGGCAAATGGCAACATGCCCGCCATCTGTTTGCCAAAATGCACTGCCCTTCCTGTCCTTAGCTGCGTGCCAACTGTTCGATAAAATGCTATCCCCTTTCTGCATTAGTTACTGGATATATGCATGCATGGCAACTGTTTGATAAATGCAATTTTTCTTTCCTACGTTAGTAATGCAACTGTTTGGATATAGGAATGCATGCCAACTATTTGATATAATGCGCTCCCCTTCTCACACTGGTGTTATGTTATGAAGGCTCTGTTTTAATTTGTCTTACTAGCTTGAAGCTTGTCAAGGCACAGTTTTTATCCTTTTTATGTTCTTTTATTCTGCTCACCTCTTTGAGTTGGCATTTTCTTTATATACTCCATTAAAATGGCTTTCACAAGTATTTTAGTGTAGATGAAGAGGTGAAGTGATCTGGGTGTGGATTTAGTCCACTTTGCCTTCTGAAATCTTAATTATGGTTATCTTTTCCCTTTTTCCCGTTTCAGTGATTTTCAGATTCTTAGAGTATTCTAGCTAATAATTTGAGTGGCGGAAAATGAGAAAAACAAATTTTATGTGCTGAAATATAAATTGTTCGGTCAACATTCCACTGGCTGGCATATCATCTTTAAGTGCATTGTTGAGAGCAGATGTCCTCGTCATGCACTTCGAAAGAGTTATAAGTTCAAACTGAGATTCGTAATAACCTTGTTGTCATGTGGATTTATGGAATTTATGAGTACCTCTGCGATTTATGGAAAGTTCTAGCTTTCGCCGCAGTCGGCAGGAGCGTCGTGGTAGAGCTGATGGTGAGCTATCTATGTTTTAATTGTCTAATACCCAAATCCTCTCTTAATATTATCATCACATCAGATCTAGCCACTTATACTGTCTTGTTCTTACTGAAATCATAACTAATGTGAAATATGACCTACAATTGATTTCTATTTCCAGATTTTCCCTTGTTTTGAGGGATACATACTTATCTATTAATTCCTTTCATAGTAGTTTTTAGATTTCCTTGATAACAAAAATTTGATTAGTCGGTGTATCCAATAATAGATTGAGTAATGTGAAATAAATAACGATGCGCCTTTGGTGTTTTATTGATTCATGAAATTGCGTAGGAGCAAATGGTGGAAGAGGCGGTGATGTGATATTAGAAAGTTCTCCAGCACTATGGGATTTTGGCAGCCTCCAACATCACGTTGTGGGTTATCTTTTTTCTCTCAATTTTTTAAATCCGTTCTCTTTATTCCTGGTTTTCACTTTTCTCTCCAGGCCTCCATCTCTGCGATCTCAATTTTCTTTCTTTCACAGAATACAAAACGAGGGGGACATGGAGAATCAAAAAATAAGATCGGAAGCCAAGGGCACGACAAGGTTGTAGCTCATTTTCTTGCCTCATTTCATAAAATTCTACGAGTATTATTTTGCTTTTTGTGGTGGTCTAGCTGACTGATAGACTAACATCGTTTATCAACAACTTTTTGTTTGTTAGGTAGTTCTAATACCCGTTGGCACCGTCATCCATCTCGTAGAGGGTCAGATTTCCTATGTAGTTGAAAAGGCTTCCTCCGAAGCTTTGGACCCTTGGGAGATTCCTGGTACACTAGAGTTTCATGAATCAGAATCTGGTCAGCAAACCCCTCCATGGACAGTAACGTGATGGAGAAGTCAACTAAAGTAAAGGAAGGCTCTTAAGTTTCATCAAGTGGTATACTTCCTAAGTCATCCCCTCTTAATAGCAAGTCCAGAGTTCATTTAAAAGATTTGGACTTCTGAGAAGAAGAACACTCTAGATAGTGGGAAACTCTGCGGATTAATGATGATATGTTTGAAGCAGACTCGATCGAGGAAATTGAGGAAAAGCAGAAGATCAAATAAAATGTTGCGGAACTAACAGAGGCAGGTCAAAGGATAATTGTTGCTCATTAAAACCGTGGACTTGTACATGCCTTCCTGCGCCATATTGAACGAACAAAAGTTCTTGCGTATGTGCTAGACCTGGCTGCAGGATTGGATGGTTGAAAAGGAATCCCTACATGGGAACAGCTGAGAGATTTACTTTTGGAGCTTGAGTTTTACCGGAAAGGTTTAACGGATAGGCCAGCGTTGGTCGTGGCTAATAAAATCGATGAGGAAGGGACGGAAGAAGTCTGTGAAGAATTGAAAAGACGGGTGTCAAGTGTTCCTATTTTTCCAGTGTGCGCAGTTCTACAGGAAGGGGTTCTGGAGCTAAAAGATGGTCTTAGGATGCTTGTGGGCGGTGTGGACTCGTACAGGCTCAGTATAGATGATATTGAGGTTGATGCGGGAAATAACCCAACATATATCCTTGAGATTCATTGTTGATGGAGGGGGTTTTCGGTTCAAGAAACTATTGAAAAGATCGATTTGATATTGTAGTCTAAAAATAATAAACACCAGAATTTTGGGTCCACTTAAAGGGCATTCTGGTAATTGAATATATATTTCCATCAGGAGTATTATATACCATTGGATGGATAATTGAGTCTAGTTTCATACGCAAGAAACGGATCATCATTCCGAGTTTTCTACATCAAGTTATGGCCATTTTACTAAGTGTTGTGCAGGTGGACAGATTCATCCGAATTTTGACAAGTCTTTTGATCTTTCATATTTCTAGTCAATATTATCATCAAATAATTAATTCATAGTTTATCTTCTTAGTATTTTTAGTATTCCTAGACTTGGAGGGATGTTCCAAGAGTAGTATAAATACCCTAAAACATGCAATTGTAATGGATAGTGAGTTGAGTTTTATATAAAAGATTAAGTCTTTTGACTTTGTTTTAGAAGATGGATTTCTTCTAGTTATCTTATCCCTTAGGTTGGGTGCCTTTGGGTGGTGATTTGGCTCATATTCTTAGGTGGATTCCTTTGAATATCGAGTTCGATAAACCCTTGTTTGTTCACTTGTGTTACCTCCGATGACTTCTCCATTTTTCCGGCATCAGAGGTTGACTAGCATGCCATTAAATTCAACAAGGTACAAATAAGTAAAGCATGATAAAAGCACATTGACTTGTCAAATGATACATTTTTTTATTCATTTTTTTTCCTGGAAACCTTGCCTCCGATGATTGGTCCAACTGTCCCTTCATCATGACATCTAGTCAGCAATTGACAATTTCAAACTCCATATTTGGAGGGATATAGATAATCCAAGCTAACTCTTCTACTAACTCCACTAACTGAGTGAGCTGATAATATCATGTTAAATGCATCTCCTTGCCGTTTGCTAGTAACTGATTTTGACAGGCATCAAATTTTTGCTGAAAAACAATAGAAGCAGTTCAAATTTGCCTTCCCCTCCCCTAGTTATAAACCAGAAGTCCTTTTCCATCACTTGTCGAGATCCCAATCACGAGACAATTTTCTTTTCAACAAATGCATGTATAGGCAGAAAACGATTTGATTAATAAGACAAAAACATGTTTCTAAAACCTTATACATCTGAAAACTCATTGCATTAGAGATAAATAAGGTTTTGAATAATAAATGTCACTTTCTTTAAAGATACCTTAATCTTAATCTAGGTTTTCTTGAGGAGGATCCGAGGAAGGAGTTGTCCATAGTAGATGATCGATCATTACACGTGTATGGTGGATTGCCTCCTTGAATCTCCTCTCCTGCTCTACAAATAGAAGAAAATGATCCCCCAAATAACTCAAACCAGAGCGTCTTAAGCAAATAAGAGCATCAAGTAAACCTTTCCTTTAAAAAAGTCCCATATTTTTCCTTGTCAGAGTAATATGTCTAGCTGCGGATCAAACTGTGGTTGTGGCTCTGACTGCAAATGTGGTGGCAGCTGCAAGGGGTATGCGAATTTCATTTCTCCAATGGCAATGGAATTAGTTTCCGCCCTCAGTTGGAAAAACATAACACAGTTAATTAGAATGATAATATACTTTTATTGCCATCATAGAAACCGATTACTTAAAAAACTTTTTTCTTCTTCTGGAATATAAGTCCGCGACAAAGGTTTTTCTGATATGTTGATAATATCTGTTTCTTTCCTTGCAGCTGTGGTATGTACGCTGACATTGAGAATGCCACCAACGCTGTAACCATCATTGGCGGGGTTGCACCATTGAAGTCGTATGTACTATTGACATAAATGAACCAACTTTAATGTTTATTATTTAATTTTATTTTTTTAAGGTTAAAAAATCTGATGAAAGTCAACATGGAATTATAGGTATACCGAGGGGTCAGAGATGAGTGTTGGAGCTGAAGGAGGGGATGCCTGCAGCTGCGGGTCAAGCTGCACCTGCAACCCATGCAAGTGTTGATCATCAAATACAAAGTCAATCCTTAAAGCAAAGCAGCAATGTTTCTCCCATGTTTAATACTGTCAAATACTTGTGTTTCTGTTTCTGTTTGAGAAATAATGTAAGAAAGGTTTGTTGTAATAAGACTTCCGTGCTTCATCGGACTTCTGCAAATCTATTTTCTTGATTGGATTTGTTTGATTTTTTGTGGTCATGACTTCTTGGCGTGTTACGTTCCATAATCATCATTGTTTTCATTGAAGATTTCAAACTTTTTCTATGCTGGAGTGCAGAAGTTAAGCTCAAAATAGTTTTGAAAGAGTCTTCCCGCCTCTTCAAAACTCAAGAGCTGTTCTTATCTGCACATAAAGCAATTATCATGGCAAAAAAGTCAATGAATAAGGTTTTCTATCAAGAAATGTTCATTAAGGATGAAAGAAAACAAGGTTAAGTTTAATTAGAAGAATTTCTGCATTGGCTTGTGCTGCGTTATGCTTTTCCGTGATGGCTAATTAAGGCGAATCCCTAAATGAAACAGCACTGATAATGTTCAATTGTTGCTTTAAAAATCCTATTCTACAATAAATGAATGAACTGTACTTGGTATTTTTATAAGAACTGGAATAATCGAGACTTTGAAGTTTATCAATCAGATGAATCTACGCAGTGGCGTATCTAGGGGCATAACACAAATTACAAAAATTAAAATTAGAGCAAAAATACACTTAATAATAAGAGTTGAGCTTAGTAATTTCTTGAAAAGGAGGATCTTAACCATTTAACAACCTAACATTTATTGTTCAAACAAGGTTTTAAGTAAGTAGGTGCACTTGCACCCACGTGGTAAGCCTCGTATCCGCCCGCCCCTGAGTTACGTGGTATATATGATTGGACCGACCATCACATTATCTCATCTAGTCAGCAATTGACAATTTCAAAATTTTATTTTGGAAGGATAGATAAACCAAATCATCAGCAAAGTAAATAAGATAATAATGCTTCTTCTTGTCTGTTTGTATAGAACTAACTGATCAAGAAAGGCGTGGCCTTTGGTAAAAAACAATAGAAGCAGTGAAAATTTGCTTTCTCCTAGGTATAAGTGATAAGGAAGAACATTTTTTTTTTCTTCGATGAAACTTGTTTTTGAAACGAAAAGTCGCTTTCCATCAGTTATCAGTATCCAGATCACACGACAAATTTCTTTTCAACAAATGTATGTAGACAGAAAAGGTTTGATTTATACGAGGAGGGAAACATATTACTCTTAACCCTAATTCCCTTTATTCAAAAATAAGTTAAATCTAGGATTAGTAGAGACGGAGGAACTGAGAAAAGTTTGTTGCTTGTAGATCATTGATTTCTACACATGTACGGTTGATTATCATCTTCAATTTCCTCTCTCGCACTATAAATATAAGCAAGTAATTAGCCAAAGAATTCAAACCAAAAGTTATCTTTGCTTATATAAACATCCAGCGAAGCTAGCTTCTTCCTCGAGTAGTGTCCAAAAGTGTCTTACTTGAAAAAAATGTCAAGCTGTGGAGGAAGCTGTGGTTGTGGCTCTGACTGCAAATGTGGCAGCAGCTGCAAAGGGTAAATCTTTGTTTGTTATCAGATAATCTGAATTATGTATATAAGTACTAAATAATTCAACAAAAAACTGATCAAGGCTTTTAAGATTCTTGAAATTCTGCTTATTCTCATAACGAAATATTGCTTTTTTTTTTTTTTCTGATATCCTCATAATATTGGTTACTTGCAGATGTGGGATGTACCCTGACGTTGAGAGCGTAACCAGCTCCATGACCATCATTGATGGTGTTGCACCAATGAAGTCGTACATGTCATTTAAAGAACTCACTTTAAATACTTTTTTTTAAATACCTTTTTATGCTAAAGGTAAATTTAAATTAAATTGAATTGGATTGGATTATTTTCAGGTACATGGAGGGGTCGAATACGAGCTTTGGAGCTGAAGGAGGGGATGCCTGCAAGTGTGGATCCAGCTGCACCTGCAACCCATGCAAATGTTAACCACAAAACTTGGTCAAAGAAGCTATCGATCTGTGTCTTAATTTCCCTGTTAATGTAATAATTAATAAAGCTTCTTGT
Source organism: Adenophora triphylla var. japonica (assembly GCA_022495995.1). Taxonomy (NCBI): domain Eukaryota; kingdom Viridiplantae; phylum Streptophyta; class Magnoliopsida; order Asterales; family Campanulaceae; genus Adenophora; species Adenophora triphylla. Next base: position 183,175 of record JAFEMH010004152.1, read on the forward strand.
AATAAGACTAGCCATGCATGGTGGACTGATTTGCAAATCTATTTATTGGATTTGTTTGATTTATCATGGCCATGGTTACTTGGTTTTCATCCTGTGAAATAAAGTTATGCTTTGGCATCTTTGCATTGTGAAACGTACGTACACTTTCGTCTGTGTGAAGGAGTTGTACAAAACAGTGATCAACTAGTCACACCAAACAAACATAAAGAGATCCCCTCGGCTTTCATTTCAATAATCAAAAGTTGAAAAAAGTGTGCGGTTCTGTCAAATCTGATAAAGAAGAAAGCCTAAGAAAGAGAGGTCGAGCAAGAACGAAGTCCCACAACCATTCTTTTCCTCAAAAAGTAAACACTACATGGAACCCCCCATTATAGCAGGAATCTCATCCGGTGTCAAACTTTTCTAAATATAATCCCTCCGTCCCATTGGACACATTTGACTTTTAATGGTCAACACAAGTGAAATTGAGTATATTTCTGTAGTCCAAAGCTAGCCCTCCCCATTTCCTGATTTACCCTTATCTGATCATTCAGTGGATAATATTGAAACTGCAATGAAAAGTTCCACATTCATTTATTGTTGCTATATTTCTGGCCTTATCAATGCTGCCATTGAAGATTTCAAACATTTTTCTGTAAGGACCTCGATCAGAAGGTTAAAATATTAACCTTGTTGTTTAACTATACACATATTGCAGCATTATACAAAGTGATTATCATAGCGGGCGTGCGTCAGAAGATTTTAAACAACTTTATCTTTTCCCCCACACGTCGTTTTCGCAAGGACAACGACTTCCATTTTATAATCTACTCAATAGTCAATAGCTGATATTTTTCAATTAAGAGATATTTTTTAAACTAATTACAACAAAATCTGCATTACTAATCTTATAATATCATGGTAAGTGTATGCAATCTTCTTTTATATTATGGTAATTGATGAACAATTAAAGATATAAGATATCCAAACAATTGATTTTCCACCATTGGTTGATGTAGCACATGGATCAACAATGAAGTTTCTGTTGTTGAGGCGCCAGCCTCATTGGGAGCCCGACGCTAGCCTCAAGAATTGGAATTGCTTGAGGTAGCCTGCAGTGGTAGCGGCCACCACCTCAGGCCCAGTGGCGGCCGCCTCACTGTGGGAATACCATGGCCTGGATTACTGCCCGTGAGGTGCCAGTCTCGCCTAGATCCAGGCCGCCTCACTTCAAGTCTAGCACGTGAAGCTTCAGGAAAGTCTTGTTTTGGTTTTATTATTATTAGTTTGTTTTATTTTGGATTCGCCTCGTATTATTATCGTTATTATTTATTTTAGTATTTTTAGACGAGGGGTATTTTAGTCTAGGGTTTTAAATAAATCATTAGGGTTCTTTTATCTTTTCCTTTATTGATTAGGTTTTTTTTATTTCTTTTCTTTTATTTATTTGGATTTGCAAGTATAAATAGATTGCTAGGAATTTTGTAATAGAAGATCTTTTATCAATTAATTTCTTTGCTAGTTAAGTTATTAATTTGGCTGACAAAAGAATTGATTTAGGCCACTCTTGTTTAACTAGTCCGTTGCGTTTATATCATTGGTATACTGATTACAACTATTATTATCATAATTTAAACAAGATACTCGTAATTTAATGTTTATAATATTTCAGTTGACAAGGAGATCTCCGAAATGAAAGATCATACGCAACTTCATTTTGATCCATACACGTGTATGGTAGATACACAACCATCCTCTCCTCCCTTGCATTATAAATAGGACCTCATGACTTGCCTCAAGAACATAAGCTAGCTCAAGTGTGTTTTATTTGAGTTAAATATCCATTTCTATCTATCCCCAATCAATCTCCATCTTCCTTCAAGAAAAAATGTCTTGCTGCAATGGAAAGTGCGGTTGCGGCTCTGACTGCAAGTGCGGAAGCGGCTGTGGAGGGTACGTTTTTCCTTAGATTACAACTTAATAGCCTGCTAAATTTATAATCACACACACACACATTCATGTATCTATAGAAGAATTCTTGATCTAAATATTTTGAACTATGATTGCAGATGTGGGATGTACCCTGACATCGAGAAGGTGACTAATGTCGCAACCATCATTGATGGGGTTGCACCAAAGACCATGTAAGCACGCCCATATTTCATTTCAACACGAGCCATGAAAATATATACAGACACACACACGTATATGTTTATGTATATATATATATATATATATATATATATATATATATATATATATATATATATATATATATATATATATATATATATATATATATATATATATATATATATATATATATATATATATATATATATATATATATGAGATTGATTAATGATTTATTACAGGTATGCTGAGGGTTCAGAGATGGGCTTTGGAGCTGAAGGAGGAGATGCCTGCAAGTGCGGCTCAAACTGTACCTGCAACCCTTGCAAGTGTTGATGATGACAATAATCAAACTATATTGGAGCTCCTAAAAAGAGCGGAATCAACTATGTTAAATCCAGTTGTGTCTTTTATGTTGTGTTTATAATAAAAACAAGACATATATATATACATGCATGCGCAGAGCCATGAACACTGCAGATCTATCATGTCGTAGATTTTGTTTTCGTTACCATGGCTAGGCTACTTGATTATTTATGTCTTTGTTGAAATCGTTTGCTTTTTGGGTTTGATTGCAATGATTATATGTATTTTATGTCGTCGATTTGTGTACTATCCCCTTAAATTGTGCTTAATTTTGCTTTAATTTGTTATTGTGGTATGAATCAAATGCACACGGTCATTTGGATGTTCAAAATGGTTTGAAGATTGTTTAATTGATTCTTGAACTGCAATTGACAAATTCTAATTCTAATTCTAATTGTACAAACTGGTTCATAAATAGTCGAATAAATTTTTTCCTTCCGAAAAAGTAAACAAGATCAAGAAAGAATTTAGGCCAGGGCAGCCATGATTTTGCATAGCATTCGGGTGTATTGAACGCAAATTCTTTGAAGCCATTCGTCGAGCACTTTCCACCCCTTGGTTTCACAAGCGAGTGAGAATTCGTTCAACAAAAGTTCCGGAGCACAGGAAGAGGGTGAAGAAAAAGAAGACCCCTGTATTTTATGTGGGAGGATAGAGAGAGAGAGAGAGAGAGAGAGAGAGAGAGAGAGAGAGCCTCCAAAGAGGAGAGTCCGTCAGAACAGCCTTTCGGATGTTTTAACATGCCTGATTTGGATGTTTTCAAGCATAGATGACATGCTCATAAACTGTTTGTTTAAATGCCTGATAGAGAATTATATTACTAATTTTCTACTACCTGTCATACTCCCAAATATTAGATCACTGATTACATAAACTTGCGCCTGATATTTAATTAGAAGACAGAATGTTTAGGGCCTGAATCTTGGCAAGTTGTTTTACCAACATAAGAGATAAATTCTCTACGAGCCTGACATAAAAATGGGAAATGCTGGAAAAATAAAAGATGAACTCAGTTGAGATACTTGAGGAACTCTGCAGCAGTGGCAACTGCACCTCCTGTGATTGCATCCATTACAATCTTGTCTCTGTTGTTGCTGCTGACTGCAGATGCAAGTGCCCCAGTAATTGCACCACTGATCATTGCATTCTTCTGCACATTGTGTAAATGAAACATACAGTTAAAATACACAGATACATGATGAAGGAAAACACCAAAACAAAAAATGATACTCTCTCCGTCCCGAAATGAATGACCAAAAAACTTATGGTCATTCATTTTGGGACAGAGGTAGGATAACAATAAATTGCAGTTCATTTGAAAATTACCCAGTCCCTAGTGCCCCTGACGCTCTCGATTCCATACTCCATTCCAACATATACTCCAGCAATAGCTCCTGTTAAAGTGATCACAAAATCTTAACAGCATTCCTCCATTATCAAAGCAAGATAAACAAAATAAATAAACTAGCTGCTTGACTTAATATAAATTGTCTATGAAACTTACCCCAATAGGCACCTTCTTTGCACATCTTCGTCAACTGCAATGAGATGACAAGTTAGAATTACATTTCTTTTGCCTTACATTTACTTCAGCAGCGAAGCCATAAACTTTTGGTAGGTAAGCGGTTCAAGATTGATTGAGGACAAAATTACACTTATCATATAAAAATTTGGAATAAAAGGGGGTTTAGGGTTTGCCTACATTTCACCCTTATGGTGGGAACCCTTCACCGGACCTCGCTACACGGGGATGCTTTGGTGCACTGGGCTGCTCTTTTTTTATATAATAAAATTTGGAATAAAAGGGGGGGGGGGTTAAAATGATATCATAGTACAAAAATTTCCAAAATTCAAGGGTGGTCAAAATGTTATTTTTAAAGAAAAATTAAGGTACTAAATTGACAATTCCCAAAAGTTAAGGGGGTCAACCCCCTTGCTCATAGACTGATTTACTTTACAAAACAAAAATCAGAGCAAGGATATGCTATTTCAAGTTAAAATGGGCTGAGATTTATCACTCTAAAAAACAATTTAATTATGAAGAATGCGGATACACATCCAAGAAGATCCAGAATATTTATAGAAGAAAGGATAACTCTCATAACGATGTCTCTTAAGGCATTCTACCCCCAGTATTAGTGACCTTAGACAACATAAGCTAAAATGCAAATTACAGCACTGTAGCAACATAGGATACATAACAAGGATTTTTATTGGGAAAAAAATATATTAAGACAAGCTTTCCTAATTGGCAATTTAATGGCGCCAAGCCAAGTGGTCTGCATGCTTGATTCTAGAAATGGAGGTTCTACAAGCCATGGCGAAGCTACACTTTAGGGAAGGGGGTCACTTGACCCCCCTCCTTAATTTTTATTTATAATTATTATTATTTTTTGAGCAAAACAGCTTTTCACTATGTAATATAACTATATTCCTTTAGTCCCACTACAAATTACATTTTTTTGGACACAAAGATTAAATGCAAGTGTGAAAATGTTGAGTATGAAAACGAGTAAAAAGAGAGAAAATGAGGTAGAGAATAGTAACTGGATAGTTGTTGGGAGTATAAAAGCGAGTCTTAATTTATTTATTTTTTAAGTAAACAGTGAGTCATATTGAACAAAGAATTATTAAACATTTTCATTTTAGAAAAATATAATTTTTAATGAGACATTTAGTAAAGAGTTTACTTTTAGTGGGACGAAGTAAGTATATTTGTAATAACCCGAATATTATTGCATTTATTTGATATATTTTTTTTCTTTTTCTAAATTTGTTATTGGGTTATTTGATTAATTGGGTTATCTTTTTTATAAATGGACTAAGTTAAGTGGGTTAGTTTATTAAAATTGGGTTAGATGAGTTAAATCAAGTTGGACTAGGTTAAGTGGGCTTGATTAATTTAATTTGGATTATCTTTATTTAATTGGGCTAGGTTATCTTTTGGGCTTTAGATATTAGAGACCCAAATATATATACATCTTTTAACAACCTAGCAGCCTTAGTTGTTCTTCACGTAAATAAGAATTAGAGAGAGAAGCAGTGTTGTGAGAGAGGAGGCGGCAGCTTGGGAGAATTAGAGAGAGAAGCCGAGACCGTAAAGAGGAAAACGGCGGCGGCTGCTATTGATAAAACCCATTGAGGTGAGTGTTTTTCTTTGATGATTTAATTGTCAAAAAAAATCAGTAATGTTATATTATGGTGTAAGAGCAAGTATTATTATTATTTTATTAGTATTTCAAGGACAACTTTGAAAAGAGAGAAGTCATGATTAATGTAAAGAAAGGATGGAATCCAAATGAAATTATGTGGGCCATGAGGAAGTCAACGAAGAAGAGAGAGAGAGAAAAATGACGTGTGTGTTAGTATGTGTGTGCGTGTACTGTAGTGTGTGTAGAGTGTGTTTGTGTGTGTAGTTAATTGCTGTGAATAGTGCTTTAGTGTGTGTCTTTTTAATGCCGAGAAAGGTGAAATTAATGTGTGTAAATTTGTTTTTGATTAAAGTAAAGGGAATAAAAATTTTAGAAACCTAAGAATAGTTTGGGTAAATTCTAGGGGTGTTTTGGTATTTATGTGAAGAATATTTTGGAAAACTCTAGAAGTTGAAAGCAACTTGAGACGGAGTCAAATAGAATTAACTCATAAGTTAGTGAAGTAAAATAAAGTTAAGTTGGGACGGAGTATTAAGTAGTTAATCCGTACTTAACGGATATTATTTATTTGTGTAGATCCGATCGGAGTTAGCAATTGTTCGAGTACAAACAATCGAGGTAAGGGATTATACATCTTTAAGTTAATTGTTCTCCGCTCCGTTTCATTGTTTAGGCTTCCGCATGTTTCTTGGCGATGTACGTTCCTTTGATACGTAAAAGCTGACCTTGTGTCAATATTTGTTTTGACTCCCTCGTTTACCGTTATTTGCTAATCTTTTGTTATTCGTTTGCTATATCGTCCTTTTGGTTTCGTAAATACAGAATTTTGTTGTTAATATGAAAGTTCGTATTCTGTATTAAAAAATGAGTTTTGATATGATATGATTTTATTCCATTAATGATCACTAAGTTAGACAACCTGCTTTAGCGGGGTATATTTGATATTTTGGCCTTCGGACAAACTTAGTTCACCGCTTCAATGTAGTTGTGGTGGAGTGTTCCGGATAAACTGTTTAGGACTCTGCGGAGTCAACCTTAGTGCTCCTTGTGGGCTTTTGTTCCCTTTATGGGATTTTGATTTGATAAGGTCAGTAGACCACTTATGTGATCATGATGTCTGTGAATGATTTGATTATCTACAGCTGGTATGGGACAGTTGTAGATAACTAGATCATTCGAGTCAACTTTGTTCAGCTTATCAGTCCTTTGAAATTCCTAAAAATCTGTGAGTGGTTTAGTTAGTTAAAGCTGGTATGGGACAGTTTTAAATAAGAAAACCATTCGAGTCAATTTGAATCGATTTCGTCATCATTTGGAACTCCAAAATATTGTCAACTCAGTTTGTGAACCGTTGAGATTTTGAAAGACATTTGGTTTGAGATTTGGTAAATAACTATTTTGAAATTGTGTTCTGTTATGTATTCGATTGTTATTTGAAATTGTATCGTTTGATATTCCTTCAGGTCAACTCATCCTTAGTAACCGGAAGGGTTGTATATGAACTTACTGGGCATTGTTCGCTCACCCTTTCATACTCTTTTTCTTCCAGATTTCATATAGGAAGAATGTGAAACGGTTCGGGAGCACTTCGTAAGGAGTTCAAGGATCATTTTAGACTCTTTAGTTAGTTATTTCAGTTATTTGAAAGTTGTAAGACTTTAAAAATTGTGTTGAGCTAGTGGATTGTACTAGCCGTTGAAATTATTACCGTTTTCAGCATTTAAGTTATTTCAAATTGTGGTTAGTTTTTAAATTATGGTTTTAGTAGCCGTTGGAGGTTATCTTATTATCAATTAAGTATTATTTTATTGTGAAAATTTGGGGTCGTTACAATATTTTAATGTTTTATATTTATGATTTTCTTTTGATATGATAGGTGTGATTTGTACATTGAACAATTATATATGTTGAACTTTTTGGTATGTGTAATTATGTTATACGTTTGTTTAATCGTATAAAAGACAGATTGTATTATTGTCACCATTAAAGTAGGTACTTAACTATGTCTAAAGTTGTATTGTAAATGAAAAAAAAAAAACCCAAAAAAATTTTAGCGGGCTATGCTTCAAATTTTCGTGCCCCCCCCCCCCCTCGCTAAATTACTGATGACAATGAGAGAAGTTGTACACAATGCAAATTATGAGAACAACCAAAAGTGCACATGCCTAAACATGGCCATGTATGCAAATTAAAGATCAACCTAAAGAGAGATCTTACCGCATCCTGAAAGTTGTGCTTAGAAACACTCCCTGCAAAATGAAATTTCATAGAACAATTAAATCCAGACTAAAAGAATATACATACAGAGTAGATAAACAACAAACAAAACATCACAAAATAATGTATTTTACCTCCACAATACCACAATCACTCTCTCTCTCAATGTATATGAAGAGGTTAAATGTTAAGGGTGAAAAATGATCAGGCAAACGACAATGTACACATTCCAAGCTAGTATTGCTCACATGACTCTCCTTGAAAGGGTGAAAGCCAAATTCTATAAGTGCGAATTCCTTGATACAAAAAAGTCATTTTTCTTGAATCGTTTTACATTCTTAACGAGACCCATTAATAAATTTTGACAATAACAACTACAAGTCCAAAATTGAAACACAATTAGATTGCGAAAACAAAAATGGAGCGGGGGGGGATGAACAAAACCTCGTTTGACGACGTTGTAAGTTTCCTCGGCAGCCGTTTTAACCACAGCTACCTGAAATTGAATATATTGACACATAAAATGGAAGAACGAGAAAAGAAATCGATGATTTAAGGAAAAGGCAGTGGGAGAAGTAAAAGTACAGTGCCGATCTCGAGGAAGCTATTGACGGTATGATTGAGGAAAGGGGTGCCCATATCGACGTACAAGCCGACCGTCGGAGACGAGCCCGAACCTGCAAAAGTTTTCGAAGGCATATTTCTCCTTCTTCTCCTCCTTCTTCTTCTTGGTTTTTTTTTTTACAGAATCTACACACAGTGACAGACACACTTACTTATACTTGTGACTGTTTTAGGAGTAATTTATTTGAAACCCACATCACTTTCCTTCACATGGCCTCATGTCACGTGTCCACTCCTAATTTAAGTCATTTTCATCCTTTTTCTTACCACCGCATCCTCTGTGTCGACATAAATAAAATATACTCCCTCCGACTCAGCCCAATTGATATCAAATTTTTGAATATACAGATTAAGAAAAAGTAAGAAAGAGAAAAAATGAAAGAAAATATTATGAGTATAAAAAATTAAATACGAGAGATAATGAGTGAAAGGAATAGTGATTTGATTGGTGTTGCGAGTGTAACAGTAAAATATGAGAGAGAATGAGTGAAAAAAATAATAAAGATTTCCTTCAATTTTGAACAGTCTCAATTAAGCTGAGACGGATCAAAAAGAAAATACGGAGGGAGTATATTCACTCCATACCACTAAAAATACACACTATTTATATGAAAATTAATTATATGAAAATTAAGAAAAATGTTAACGTATGTTATAATCATGAAAAGTTGAATGCGAGACAGAACATAAGGTAAAAAATATTACATTCGTCTCATGTAATATTTCACTTTTGCAATTTTGAATGTCTTATATAAGATTTTATTTTGCTGAAATGACAAATAATCTTTACTGTTTTCCCACTTATTCTCCCTTTTATACCACAATATCAATCAACCTAATATTTCCTACTTCACCTTCTCTATTATACTTCATTTTTTATACTCACAACACTTTTACATTTTTTTTAAGTATCATGTAAAACTCATTTGTGAAATCTTATATAAGGGGTGAAGGGGATAGTAATTGAATTATTGTTGTTATTATAACATGTGAGTCTTATTAAAATAAAAGTAATAAAACATACCCTCATTGTCCCATTACAAATTACGCACTTACTATTAGCAGGAAATTAAGGATAATGTGAATTATGTATTGTCAGTATAAAAAGTGAGGCACGAAAGAAAATGAGTATGAAATAATAATTGAATTATTGTTGTGAATATTACATGTGAGTTCTATTAATATAAAAATAATAAAATATTTTCATTTAATGAAGTGTGTAGCTTTGAGATGTTCTATGAGATAAATGTGTAATTTGCAATACAATGAATAATTTTTATTTTAGAAAGTGTGTAATTTGAGTTAGGAAAGAAAATTGGTATGAAATAAAAAATGTGTAATTTTTAATGAGACAGAGGGAATATATTTTATTAATAATTTTTAAGTTTGTAGTTATTTAATTAGTTATTTTTTTCTGAATTTTTAGTTAAATTTCGATCAAATTTACCAGTAAAAAAGTTGGGCTATATATTTGTGAAAGTATATTATGTCGACACGTGTATGGGCCAGAACTTGATCAAGGACGGCCTTGTTCTTAAAGCCACAACTATAACCCTAATAAGCCTCTCGAAAGATTATTTTTTTATGAACAAGTCGGCTACACATTTTTTAAATAAAAATAAAAAGTTGAAGATTATTCTCCAATAGCCTTTGTTGACCAGGTTCTTTCCAGCCACTCAAATTATCATGTAAACAGATCCTTTTATTTATTTTTATTTACATAGTAAGATTCTCATTTATTATATTCCTTTTTATTTAGAGTAGGTATTGTGAAAAATTAGTTTTTTTAAAATGTTATGAAAAAACTAGTTTTCAACATTGTTCATCCCTCTTATTATAGTTAGGGTTAGTGTTTAAAAACTAATTTTTTCTTATGTTATGAAAAAAACTAGTTTTTCACAAGATTTTGGCTTTTATTTAAATGTAAAATGCTTAACACATTCTCGAAATAAATGTCTCATTTTTCATTTTGATGTATCTCAAAATAAATATTGTGAACATTATAATCGTGGTACGAACGTGAATTATGGCAGAGTAAGGCCCAATGTATTAGGCCCAAAATATAATCAATACAAGTCTCAAATACGACAAATGTAGTGGGTTTTTCCTAATTCTGCTCGTAATGATTCCTCGTCATCCCCACTATGTCGACCTATATGACTTAAGGCGCAACAATTATACATGCCGACAATGCACGATCTCATATGCCGAGCAAGGCATTTATCAAAGCCAACCTAGAACTCATTTGAATACGAGTAGGCCCCTCCTCGGTTATCATCAAAAGTAAGGAAATGGATTTTCCTATCCTTGCTACCTTCTTCCTCGGTATCAACCTAGGCCAGCGAAGCCATGTATAACAAGGAGGTCGCCTACAAAGCGCATGTCATCAAAATTTGAGTCTCATTAATATAAAATTAATAAAACATACTCCCATCGTTGCATATTATGTATTGTAAATTTAAAAAATAAGACATGAAAAAAATGAGTACGGAATGATAATTAAATTATTGTTGTGAGTATTACTTATGAGTCTCATTAATATAAAAGTAATAAAACATTTTCATTTAATGAAGTGTGTAGCTTTGAGATGTTCTATGAGATAAATGTGTAATTTGCAATGAGACAAATAATATTCATTTTACAAAGTGTGTAGTTTGAGGTAGGAAAGAAAATGGGTATGAAATAAAGAATGTGTAGTTTTTTATGAGACAGAGGAAATATATTTTAATAATAATTTTTAAGTTCGTAGTTACTCCCTCCGTTTCATACTTACGTTACGTGTATATTTTGTCATTTTGGGCGTTCCAAAACTTACGTGCACATTTTCTAAAATGAAAAAGAATCTTTAATATTTTCTCTACTCATTCTCTCTCTTACATTATTTTTATACTCACAACATCATTATAATTTACTATTCCCTCCACTCATTCTCTCCTATTTTACTTTCACACTCACAACACTTTCAATATAATACTTCTTTCTTAATTTAAGTGCAAAACACCAAGTGTGCACATATATATGGGACTAAGGGAGTATATAATTAGTTTTTTTTTTCCTGAATTTTTAGTTAAATTTAGATCAAATTTACTAGTAAAAAAGTTAGGCTATATACTAGGGATGGCCAAATCGGACTGAAACCGGATCGAAAAAGCCCGAAATCGCTATAATCCGTCACGAAAATCGGAACTGGTTTGGGCCGGGCCGGTTAAGGGTCACCAAAATGGTGAACCGGACCGAAAAAAACCCGAAATCGGACGAAAATTCATTGTTTTTCATAGGGATGACCAAAATCGGTTCCGGACCCGGTTCCGGTTCGGAAAATGTATGACCCTTAACCGGCCCGGTTTGTTCACGGTTTCGATTAATCCGGTTCCGATTTCGGTCCGGTTCTATTGAAAAATAATGAATTTTCGTCCGGTTCCGGGCTTTTTCCGGTCCGGTTCACCATTTTGGTGACCCTTAACCGCCCGGCCCAAATCGGTTCCGGTTACCCCGGTTTCGATTTTCGTGACGGTTCATGACGATTTCGGGCTTTTCCGGTCCGATTTCGGTCCGGTTTTCCGGTTTCGGTCCGGTTTGGCCATCCCTAGTTTTTCAATAGAACCGGACCGGAACCGGATCGGAAAAAGCCCGGAACCGGACGAACCGGAGAGAAAATCAGAACCGAATTAACCGGAACCGTGAGCAAATCGGGCCGGTTAAGGGTCATACATTTTCCAAATCGAAACCGGCGGTTCCGAATCGAAACCGGGCCCGAAACCGATTTTGGTCATCCCTACTATATACTCCCTCCGTCTCGTTCCATGGTGTACACTTTTTTCAAATTATGCAAATTAAGAAAATAGGTGGAAAGAAAAAATGTTGTGAGTGTAATAGTGAATTAGGAGAGAGAATTAGTGGAGAAAATAGTAAATTTGAAAAGTGTTGTGAGTGTAATAGTGAATTAGGAGAGAGAATGAGTAGAGAAAATAGTAAAGATTCTTTGCCAAAAAAGGAAAGGTGAAACTTTTAACGGGACACCCATTTTAGCAAAAAATGAAACTTGAGCCGGGACGAAGGGAGTATTTGTGAAAGTATAGTATGTCGACACGTGTATGGGCTAGAACTTGATCAAGGTGGAACAAGTCGGCTACACATTCTTTAAATAAAAATAAAAAGTTGAGATTGTTCTCCAATCTCCTTTGTTGACCAGGTTCTTTCCAGCCACTCAAATTATCATGTAAACAAACCCTTTTATTTATTTTTATTTACATAGTAAGATTCTCATTTATTATATTCCTTTTTTATTTTCACGTCAAATGCTAGTAACTAGGGATGGCCAAATCGGATTGAAATCGGATTGGAATCAGAAAATCGGATCGGAAAAGCCCGAAATCGCCATGAACCGCCACGAAAATTGGAACCGGGGTAACCGAAACCGGTTTGGATAAGGGCCGGTTAAGGGTCACATAAATGGTGAACCGGACCGAAACCGAAACCGTGAACCGGACGGAAATTCCTTGTTTTTCAATAATTTTTAGCTTCTTTATTCATTATTGACCGGAACCGGATCGGAAAAACCCGAAACAGGAGCAAACCGGGGAGAAAATCGAAACCGGAGTAACCGGAACCGTGATTAGGCCAGGCCGGTTAAAGGTCACCCTTTTGCCAAACCGGAACCGACGGTTTTCGAACCGAAACCGGGCCCGGAACCGGTTTGGCCATCCCTATGCTTAACAACTTCCCGAAATAAATGTCTCACTTTTCATTTTTATTTATTTCAAAATAAATATTGTGAACGCTATAAATTGAGTTACGAACGTGTATCATGGCCGGGTAAGGCTCAATGAATGGCGTAAGGCACAACAATTATAGATGCCGACAAGGCACGATCTCATATGCCGAGCAAGCCCTCTATCAAAGCCAACCTATGCCTCATTTGAATACGAATAGGCCCCTACTCGGTTATCATCAAAAGTAAGGAAATGGGTTCCCCTATCCTTGCTACCTTCTTCCTCGGTATCAACCTAGGCCGGCCAAGCCATGTATAACGAGGAGGTCGCCTACAAAGCGCACGTGTAGAATGCAAATACCTACTCCTACTCAAATAAAAAATGTGAACAATTATAATCCCACTAGTATTATAACCACCTTTCACACGTTATTTAACAAGGACTCTACAATGCTATTCCTATAAATACAAGCCATAATTCTCATTATTTTGATAACACATCTTTTGACTCTAAACTATTGTCGATTGATTTCTATCTCTAAACACAAATAGTTAGACGTGTCCAAAATCTAACCGGAACGGGCTAACCGACGGTTTTTAACCGATCAACTAACCGGTCATTAAACCCGTTGCTTAGGTTTAGCAACCTTAGGATTAACCAAAACCGGCGGTTAATCGATTTTGTTAAGGTTACAGATTTTTCAAATCGGCTAACCAGCGGTTATTTAACCGATTATAACCGTTTAAATAACCGGCGATTATAACCGAATTAACCGACTGAATTCAAATTTAATACTCCCCAGGCCCCAACGGTCACCAAGGCAGCAACGGTCACCAAGGCCCAACAGCCCAACCCCAACGGCTACTTCCAGACCAGAACCACCAAGTTGACCCCATTCAAACTAGCTGTTAGTTTTTTTTAACCAGAATTGAATTTAGTTAAAAAAAATCTTTTTCTTGAAAAAATTCGACCCTATAAATATCACCTCCCTCCCACCATTTCATTTTCATCTTACTTCTCGACTCTCTCTGATGAAGATCAAGATACGAATTAGTTTAGTTTAATGTAATTTTCGGAATTTTATTTAATTAGGTGATAATTTCATGTTTAGAATTAGATTTAGTCAATGTTTTAATGTTTTAGAGGTTTATTTGGTTACTATATAGATTAGGGTTAAATTTAGAAGTATTTGACTTGTTTTTCAAGTCGTAGGAGTCCTATAAAATTAGGTTTATGTGTAATTCCGAATGGCAGTTGAATGATTAATAAAAATTGAGTGTTTTCTTGTTTCAACTTGTAGTCTTGATTAATTTCGACTGCTGTTGAAGGATTGATTCGCGTATTGATTAATTTCTACCCGTAATCAATCTTTATTTCCTAAAAGTGATTAAATTCCTTTTGGATGCCGACTCTCCGTATCGATTAAATTCTACGAGTGTTGAAGATCAATTACTAGTATTGATTAAATTCTACTAGTATTGATATCTATCCAAGTCTTCCGCTACGTCAGTTGGTATCAGAGCCAAAACCAGGGATTCTCGTTTCGGTTGAGGTATCCGTTTATCAATTTTTGTTCTCCTTATATTCTCAAAAAAAAAAATCCAAAAAAAAAAATGTTTGATTTTTCGTGGCCTTTCATTGAATCTACGACTATTGATCTTCTCATCGATTGGTCGAAACCTCCAATTTATGATAAGTGTTCTTGCGAAATCTGTCAATCTGACAATGTTTTGCCTTTAGCCAATACAGCCACTACACAACCTCTATTTTATTTCTTTTGGCCGATCTATGATAAAAAAATTGGTACCCATCAATTTAATGATCCATTTGATATTCCTCAATCGAAGACATTTTTTTCTAGCTATATAAAAAATTTGCTACTCCATGAATTCATTCGATTGTTTTGGGCTGATTGGATGGATGTTATCACCCAAGTAAACAAATTCAAGGTTCGCCAAAGATTTGAGATTTGTCATATTCTGATATCAAATCCGATTGAAAGGAAGATGGTGTTACATGTTCTTTATGCACTGCTACAAATTCGAGGACGAGCAAATCCAAATTCGAGGACGAATTTTTCGAAGCCGAGGAGAATGATGAAGATCAAGATACGAATTAGTTTAGTTTAATGTAATTTTCGGAATTTTATTTAATTAGGTGATAATATCATGTTTATAATTAGATTTAGTCAATGTTTTAATATTTTAGAGGTTTATTTGGTTACTATATAGATTAGGGTTAAATTTAGAAGTATTTGACTTGTTTTTCAAGTCGTAGGAGTCCTATAAAATTAGGTTTATGTGTAATTCCGAATGGCAGTTGAATGATTAATAAAAATTGAGTGTTTTCTTGTTCCAACTTGTAGTCTTGATTAATTTCGACTGCTGTTGAAGGATTGATTCGCGTATTGATTAATTTCTACCCGTAATCAATCTTTATTTCCTAAAAGTGATTAAATTCCTTTTGGATGCCGACTCTCCGTATCGATTAAATTCTACGAGTGTTGAAGATCAATTACTAGTATTGATTAAATTCTACTACTATTGATATCTATACAAGTCTTCCGCTACGTCACTCTCTCTCTCTACTCTCAAATATCCTAAGCCTCTCTCATACTCTCATATTCGATTTTCAGTTAGTTTTCTTACAATTTCCTGTTAGTTTTTTAACGAAATTAATATTTTTGTTCTATTTCGAGAATTCCAATCAATATTTTAACAATTTCAGTTATTTTTTAAGAATTTCAGTTAGTTTTTTGAAATTCCAGTCTATTTTTTAATATTTCCAGTTAGTTTTTAGGAATTCCAGTTAGTTTTTTAGAATTTCATTAATTTTTTTTAACATTTTCAGTTAGTTTTTCAGAATTTCAGTTAGTTTTTGAAATTCCAGTCAGTTTTTCTAATTCCAGTCAGTTTTTTAACGAAAATGTTAACTTTTTTATATATCTTTTTCCAAAAAAAATCACTACTAACTAACATCTCAAAATAGTATTATTTATTCAAAAAAAAATTAAAAAAAATGGGCATATAGAGTATACAAGTTAACAGAAACTGTTAAAAAGTTAACTGTTTTTTCAAAATCTGTTAAAAAGTTAACTATTTTCTAAAAAAATGTTAAAAACTGTTTTTAAAAGAAATATTCTACTAACCATAATCTCAAATAGCTTTGCTTAACTAATAAAAAAATAAAAAATAAAAAAACTGTTAAAAAAATATCTGTTAAACACACTTTCAGTTAAAATTTCATTTCTTTAAAAATTCTTAGCTTTTTTTTATATAACTTTTTCCAAAAATATTCACTAATAATTAACATCTCAAATAGTATTCTTTATTAAAAAAAAAGGGGATATAGAGTACAAAAGTTAACAGAAACTGTTAAAAATTCCGTTAAAAGGACTAATCTGAAAAAAAAGGGCTTCAGTTAACCGTTTTAACCGGATAAACCGTGTTAACCGGTTATAACCATTAACCGGATAATCGTAACCATTAGTACACGGTTAACGGTTAGGTTACAATTAAGTTTTAACGATTTTTTTAATCGCCGGTTATAACCGTTTGGACACGTCTAAATACTTACTCTCACGCCGGAGGGCCTTTGCCGGTGAAGCCCCGACTTAGTTTACGTGTTTGTTATTCTTTTTCAGGCTATTTAATCATCCATGATATAACCTGCCACTGTATTTGGGTTGATCCGAACATTTTTGGCATCATCAGTTTGGTTCCATTGGCGGAAATTTATTCGAATGATCTGACTTTGGTTACTGCATATATACTTTCTTCCGTATTTTCTTATGTTGAAGAATCTGTTTCTGTTCCTGTATTTTCTCTAGTGTTTATTTTTATTCCTTTGTTTGTCGAGTTTGAGAAAGGGTTTTGTAAATGGTTATCCAAGTTTTTTGTTTGGGAATGTTCTCCTTTATAAGTTGCACTTATTTGTTTTTTTGATTTCGTGCAAAGTCATTTTTGCTTCTAATTCTTTTTGTGATTTTTGTAATTCTAAATTATTTTGTTTTAATATTTTTATCTCTTGTTTTATTTCTTTGATTTCTTTTTGTAAGTCTACTGAAGAAATTTGTTTCTTTTTGTTTTGGAACATTTGTACGACATCTTCGTATTGGGATGGTGTTGAGGGTTCTGATTTTTCTTCATTTATGGTTTTTTCTAATTGTCTTAAGAATTTTCGCTTTATTACTGGTTCCTTGATTTCTTTAATTTTTTCTAGTATTTCATCATATTGTTCTATAGTATTGATTTTGGTAGTACACATACATACTCCTTTGCAACCATTTTGACATCAGTAATTTCTTCTTCAGTTTCATTATCTGTGTTGTCTGTGCTGAAGGAGGGGTCTTCTCTACTAGAATATTCATTTTCTGTGGTTGTTACTTCAAGATTGTCTATTTGGGATATTATTTGATCTATTTATTTTATATTGAGGTTATTGCAAATTTGTTTTATTTGTTTTCTTGCTGGGCAATTTCTAGCTATGTGTCCGGGTTTTTTACATAAAAAGCATTTTATTGTTTTATTGTGGGTATTTGAGTATTTGTTATTTCTTCTGTATTTCTTGTTGTTGTATTTGTTTCTATACTTTTTATTATGGCTTGGTTTTTTATAGCATTCAGGAGGCTCTCTTGTGTAGTTTTTATTTGTTTTTCTATGTTTTCTTCTATAAGTGTTGTTTTTATGATAGGGATTGTGAACTGTCTTTTTATGGGGTGGCTGTATTCTACCAAATCCAAATTGTTCACACCAATGTCCTAATTCCCTTCGTGTTTGTGCACTTTCTTTCTTTAATTTAATGCTTAATCTTTGATCTTGGAAAAGTTTTAAGCCAGTAATATTTACGCAGGTAATTAGGTCTCCATAGGTTAATTCATTGTAAGAGATTCGTCCATATTTTTGTTCTATTGTGTCTTTTACTTTTTCTGAAAAAAGTCCTGGTAATCCTGTAATAAATTTTTTTTTCCAATAAATGTTGTTTGGGTCTGCTAGATTGAAAACTCTTAGTAAAAAATTGTCTTTATACCATTTGAATTGTTCTAATTTTCTACACTTTAAATTTTGTAGTATTTCTGAGTTTCTTTCTGTATATAAATCGATATCTCCTACGAAATGGGTAGTGATGTTGAATATCAGGGTTATTAATTGTGCCGGTGCAGTCCTTCCCTGTTCATCTAATAAAGGTTGTCCTTGAGGATCTATTCTTACGGAGGATAAAATATCATTTTTTATTTCATTTCCTAATAATTTATCCCACCAGGTGCGTAATTGTCCAGTAAAACCTAGGATTATGTTTTCTACAGCTTGTCATTCCGTAATGTTTTGGGTTTTGTGAATATTGCCTACAATTATCATTTCTTTTGTTTTATTGATGATTTCCATTTCAATATCCATCAATATTCCATTCATATATGTTCTTTGCGTTGTAAGATTTTTGTTGGTCTCCTAATATTTTCAAATCTTCTGCTTCTTTTCTGTAATTAGGAAAAGTTCCTATGGCTTGTATATTATTATTGGTAGTGTCATATTCATTATCTTCAGAAGATAGGATTGATTCTGATTCTGAGGATTCTTCATTATATTCAGTTAGTACTCTGATGTTTTGGCTTGTACTTGTTTCTTCTTTTACTTGCATATAACTTTTTATATTTTCCATTAAGTCGTTTAAAGGATTGTGTAATGTTGGTCTAGCTCCTGATACTCTAAAAGGATTTTTTGCAGGTGGTATTTGCTTTACGTATTTCATTGGTTCCTCTCTTTTTCTATTTGATGATGTTTTATTGTATAATTCTGAGTATTCTGTATATCTTTGTGATATGATTCCTGTTTCTGGTTGTTTATTAACGGGTGTAGGAAAATCTGTTAAATTGAGGTCTTGTACTTCTCTTTTTGTTTCTATTACCCCAGTTGTGACATTGTCTATTTTATCTTCTACTCTGTCCAATTGTTGTCCAATTGTAAATAAGGATAAATTTGTCCAATTATTTCGTAAATGCAAATCTTTGGTTAACTTTTCTTCTATTTGGTCCGGGTGAACTATTGGTAATATTCCATGACTTATTCCATTTTTACCAAAATAAGCTGGTTCTAGAGGGGGTCTTTCACTTTTGTAATACTCATGGCTTGGTAATTGGTTTGGAGCTATTTTATACCATTTTCTAGTTTTTTGAGTTATTGGAGTTATTTTATATAAATATTCGTCATTTAGGAATCCAAAGAATGGTACATGCATTTCTTGTATTTTACAAAATTCATAATATGTTTCTTTAATTATTTTTTGTTCTTTCTCATCGTATGTTTTGAAGAATAATTCTCTATTTTCTTTATTTTCTTTGCTTTGGAAATCTTTTCTTAAAACTTTTTTGTCTAGCTTGAATTCATTTTTTATCATGTTTATTGAAAAATTACTATCTTCATATGGATGGGTAAAGTTTCCATTTCTTTTTATACCGATATTATTCGTTTCATATTGGTTTCCTGTTTCAATTTCTGATTCGAGAATTGGCTGGTTATTTTGTGAATTATTTTCCTGTTGGAATTCATATCTTCCTGAGGTAGATCTTCTGGCTGTGGCTGGGATATTAAAATTAAGGTTTTTATTTCTGTTTAGGGATTGTGTTCTTTTGAATTTTAAGTCTACTGAGCCGTCTTCATATTGTATAACTTGTTCCAATTCACTTGTTTGTTTATTTTTTACACTTGTATTTGGTACAGTTTTGGCTGGGTAAGTCCATTTTTCCGGAAGAGTTATTTCACTCCATTTGATGGTTTATGGAATGGTTATATTAGCTTTTGTACTGTCAATTTCCCAAAAGACCGTTTCTCCGGTTGTCTTATTTTTATTAAAAGCATTTGGACAAAGTCCAGTATTCATTACTTTGTATTGTAATCTACAAAATATTTCATAAATATGGGAACCTACTTGCATATGATAATTATGAGTTAAAATATCTAAGGTTAAGATTTTCATTATATGTGGGTCTGTTAAAGATATTGTGAAATTGGGATATGTGTTAAAATGTATTGGTCCGTTTGTTAAGCTTTTTTCAATGGCTCCTATTAAAGAGTCTATGTAATTCAAATGTCTTGCGTCTCTTAATGCTACTTGTATACTTGTGTCTAATCCTTCCATTGTTAATGGTTTAATAGCAACTTGTACTAATCCTATGTGTAAAAATCTATATCCTTGAGATATGTATTTTTTGATTGAGGATTTTGAAAATAGACACATGGTTTGATTGTTGGAATATAAAGGAATAACTTTTTCTTTTGTTTTAATGGCTAGTCTGGTCTTGAAGTCAAATATACCTTTGTCTTTATATATTTCAGAGGTTGATATTAATGGAGGTTTCCAATTTGTTAAAAATTGAGTATCCCAAGAAATTTCTTTAGACAATATACTTTTATTATTTCTATCTTCGTCATTCTCAGTTTGTATGTTATAATCATAACACAAAGGATCGATTAAACTAAGCAAGCATGAGAAATCAAAAGATATCAAATCGATTAAACTAAGCAAGCATGAGAAATCAAAAGATATCAAATAAAATGCATAAAATCTATAAGAAAAATCTAAGGAAATTTAATTGCTACAGTAAAATAGTAATTTTGACTTTTTTCTAAATTGACTTTTAAATTTCAAAGTACGTGGTCATTGTTCTATCTACCCGCCACACGCATAAATTTTGAATATTATATCACAAGCGAGTGATTATAAAAACATCAAGTGTCTCGACGACACCTGACGCTGGCTGGTTTTCGATACCGATATACCTTATAAATTTAAAAAGTCTTTTATACTAAAAGAAAGCATAAAGGAAAATAAAGAACAAAGTTATAAGAACAACTTACTTATTTATTGATACAGAACTTTGTAATTTACAAGGGATGGTACAGTGGATGGTTGTGTACAGTCGATGGTTGAGAGAGAGAGGGATATCTTAGAGAGAAGGGAGAAGGGGAAACTAGAAACTGAAAAGAAAAAACTTGCCCCTTCCAATGAGGAGGGCTCCTTATTTATAATACAAAGGGAAGTAGTGGGGAAGTAGTGGATCGGGCCACACAGGCGGCGCGCATTTGTCCTCCTAGGAGGGATCCACAACTTTTGACTAACATACAAATTTACAAAAGAAAATTATCATCCACTGAGAAAGTGGATTCCATTTGTCTGTGCTTTTTGTTGATTGAGGGCGGCTACACTGTGTGGAGGTGCCTTCACTTTTGACTTTTGTTTTGTCGGTAATGGTGGGGGCATCTTCTTTTTGTATTTGCATATTTGTGGATGCTGACATATATGCTGATGTAGTCATCTCTATAGGTCCAAAGGTCGAGTGAAGAAGTCATCATTGTTGTTGTAGTCATCCTCTGGTATTGATGATGAGCTCCCTTTGTCAGCCGAGTTGGCTCATTAATTTTTCAAAATCTATTTGGTTGGTACATTGAGCCATTTGTGTCATAATTTGTTGTTTCCTTTGGAGAAATTCCTCATTTTTCTGTATTTGTTTTGGTGGAATATCTTTGCAGAATCTTGGATTTTGTTTGAAATATTTTTTGACCACAGTCAAATCACAACGGAATATTTCAGTTTTATCCCACCATTTGATCTTATGCTTGCGGATCAAGATGGGAAGGATGGTTTTTTGTACGCACACACACTTTTGTTACCCATGGGCACCCATTTGTTCACCCATTTGTACACAATCATAGATTTGTTTCTCTTTAAGATCAAATTCAGTCATAAAAATCCAAGGAACTTGGAAAGTATGATAGAACAAGGTCCAAAGAGGGGTTTCAGCAATATGTTCTGGATATATGGATTTTGTCAATGAAAGTGGTCAAAAGCCATTTGTACACACTCTGGAACAATTGTTTTGTCTAAAACAAAATTTTTTCCACCATATATGGAACCGTAATGGAGTAGGGAAAGAGAATTGGGGGATAAGTAAAAGAAGTAAGATAGAGAAAAAGATTTGTTTTGTTTGAGAAATGCCCACACTGTGTCAGTAATATAATCCCAATAATTAAATCGGGATGATCCATTTTGAAAATGCAAATCTTTAGCCTCATTGGGCTTTTGGCCCCAATCTGATACAGAGAATTTTTTTAGAATTTGGACTTTACAGTATCGGATTTTAGAGGTATCTAGATGGTTTGTTGAGTATTGGAAAGTGGCAGACTTTGTTTGTGTCAAAATTTTTTCATAATAAAATTGGGACTTGGTAAAATTGTCAGGTAAATAATTGTGTGATTCAGGTAGGAGACATTCTGAAATTTGATAGGGATGCCAATTGGAATTGTTTTCAAAATATTCGGGCTCTATGACGCAGATGAAGTCTTCATAGGGTTTGTAAATGTAAGAAGTAGGTGGTGTTTGTTTTGGGCTTGGGCTAGGAGTTATTTGTTTGATATTTATTGGTAAAGGCAAAACAAACCCTATGAAGACTTCATCTGCGTCATAGAGCCCGAATATTTTGAAAACAATTCCAATTGGCATCCCTATCAAATTTCAGAATGTCTCCTACCTGAATCACACAATTATTTACCTGACAATTTTACCAAGTCCCAATTTTATTATGAAAATTTTTTGACACAAACAAAGTCTGCCACTTTCCAATACTCAACAGACCATCTAGATACCTCTAAAATCCGATACTGTAAAGTCCAAATTCTAAAAAATATCTCTCAGACGTATTTGGGGCCAAAAGCCCAATGAGGCTAAAGATTTGCATTTTCAAAATGGATCATCCCGATTTAATTATTGGGATTATATTACAGCCTGGTCACGGGCATTTCTCAAACAAAACAAATCTTTTTCTCTATCTTACTTCTTTTACTTATCCTCCCAATTCTCTTTCCCTACTCCATTCTGGTTCCATATATGGTGGAAAAATTTTGTTTTAGACAAAACAATTGTTCCAGAGTGTGTACAAATGGCTTTTGACCACTGGTCAACAAAATCCATATATCCAGAACATATTCTTTGAAACCCCTCTTTGGACCTTGTTCTATCATACTTTCCAAGTTCCTTGGATTTTTATGACTGAATTTGATCTTAAAGAGAAACAAATCTATGATTGTGTACAAATGGGTGAACAAATGGGTGCCCATGGGTAACAAAAGTGTGTGTGCGTACAAAAAACCATCCTTCCCATCTTGATCCGCAAGCATAAGATCAAATGGTGGGATAAAACTGAAATATTCCGTTGTGATTTGACTGTGGTCAAAAAATATTTCAAACAAAATCCAAGATTCTGCAAAGATATTCCACCAAAACAAATACAGAAAAATGAGGAATTTCTCCAAAGGAAACAACAAATTATGACACAAATGGCTCAATGTACCAACCAAATAGATTTTGAAAAATTAATGAGCCAACTCAGCGACGAAGGGAGCTCATCATCAATACCAGAGGATGACTACAACAACAATGATGACTTATTCACTCAGCCACTGGACCTATAGAGATGACTACATCAGCATACATGTCAGCATCCACAAATATGCAAATACAAAAAGAAGATGCCCCCACCATTACCGACAAAACAAAAGTCAAAAGTGAAGGCACCTCCACACAGTGTAGCCGCCCTCAATCAACAAAAAGCACAGACAAATGGAATTCACTTTCTCAGTGGATGATAATTTTCTTTTGTAAATTTGTATGTTAGTCAAAAGTTGTGGATCCCTCCTAGGAGGACAAATGCTCACCGCACATGTGGCCCGACCCACTACTTCCCCACTACTTCCCTTTGTATTATAAATAAGGAGCCCACCTCATTGGAAGGGGCAAGTTTTTTCTTTTCAGTTTCTAGTTTCCCCTTCTCCCTTCTCTCTAAGATATCCCTCTCTCTCTCAACCATCGACTGTACACAACCATCCACTGTACCATCCCTTGTAAAATACAAGAAATGCATGTACCATTCTTTGAATTCCTAAATGACGAATATTTATATAAAATAACTCCAATAACTCAAAAATCTAGAAAATGGTATAAAATAGCTCCAAACCAATTACCAAGCCATGAGTATTACGAAAGTGAAAGACCCCCTCTAGAACCAGCTTATTTTGGTAAAAATGGAATAAGTCTTGGAATATTACCAATAGTTCACCCGGACCAAATAGAAGAAAAGTTAACCAAAGATTTGCATTTACGAAATAATTGGACAAATTTATCCTTATTTACAATTGGACAACAATTGGACAAAAGAGTGTAAGATAAAATAGACAATGTCACAACTGGGGTAATAGAAACAAAAAGAGAAGTACAAGACCTCAATTTAACAGATTTTCCTACACCCGTTAATAAACAACCAGAAACAGGAATCATATCACAAAGATATACAGAATACTCCGAATTATACAATAAAACACCATCAAATAGAAAAAGAGAAGAACCAATGAAATACGAAAAGCAAATACACCTGCAAAAAATCCTTTTAGAGTATCAGGAGCTAGACCAACATTACACAATCCTTTAAACGAATTAATGGAAAATATAAAAAGTTATATGCAAGTAAAAGAAGAAACAAGTACAAGCCAAAACATCAGAGTACTAACTGAATATAATGAAGAATCCTCAGAATCAGAATCAATCCTATCTTCTGAAGATAATGAATATGACACTACCAATAATAATATACAAGCCATAGGAACTTTTCCTAATTACAGAAAAGAAGTAGAAGATTTGAAAATATTAGGAGACCAACAAAAATCTTACAACGCAAAGAACATATATGAATGGAATATTGATGGATTAAGTGAAATGGAAATCATTAATAAAACAAAAGAAATGATAATTGTAGGCAATATTTATAAAACCCAAAACATTACAGAAAGACAAGATGTAGAAAACATAATCCTAGGTTTTACTGGACAATTACGCACCTGGTGGGATAAATTATTAGGAAATGAAATAAAAATGATATTTTATCCTCCGTAAGAATAGATCCTCAAGGACAACCTTTATTAGATGAACAGGGAAGGCCTGCACCGGCACAATTAATAACCCTGATATTCAACATCACTACCCATTTCGTAGGAGATATAGATTTATATACAGAAAGAAACTCAGAAATACTACAAAATTTAAAGTGTAGAAAATTAGAACAATTCAAATGGTATAAAGAATTTTTTACAAAGAGTTTTCAATCTAGCAGACCCAAACAACATTTATTGGAAAGAAAAATTTATTACAGATTACCGTGACTTTTTTCGTAAAAGTAAAAGACACAATAGAACAAAAATATGGACGAATCTCTTAAAATGAATTAACCTATGGAGACCTAATTACTGCAGTAAATATTACCGGCTTAAAACTTTGCCAAGATCAAAGATTAAGCATTAAATTAAAGAAAGAAAGTGCACAAACACGAAGGAATTAGGACATTGGTGTGAACAATTTGGATTTGGTAGAATACAACCACCCCATAAAAAGACAGCTCACAATCCCTATCATAAAAACAAGACTTATAGAAGAAAACATAGAAAAACAAATAAAAACTATACAAGAGAGCCTCCTGAATACTATAAAAAACCAAGCCATAATAAAAAGTATAGAAACAAATACAACAACAAGAAATACGTAAGAAATAACAAATACTCGAATACCCACAATAAAACAATAAAATGCTTTTTATGTAAAAAACTCGGACACATAGCTAGAAATTGCCCAAAGAAGAAATTAAATAAAACAAATTTGCAATAACCTCAATATAAAAAGAAATAGATCAAATAATATCCCAAATAGACAATCTTGAAGTAACAACCACGTAAAATGAATATTCTAGTAGAGAAGACCCCTCCTTCAAAGACGCAGCACAACACGAGATAATGAAACTCAAGAAGAAATTATCAATGTCAAAATGGTTGCAAAGGAGTATGTATGTGTACTACCAAAATCAATACTATAGAACAATATGATGAAATACTAGAAAAAATTAAAGAAATCAAGGAACCAGTAATAAAGCGAAAATTCTTAAGACAATTAGAAAAAACCATAAATGAAGAAAAACCAGAACTCTCAACACCATCCCAATACGAAGATGTCGTACAGATGTTCCAGAACAAAAAGAAACAAATTTCTTCAGTAGACTTACAAAAAGAAATCAAAGAAATAAAACAAGAGATAAAAATATTAAAACAAAATAAAAAAGATAGAAAAAAACTAAACAAATGAAAGTATATAGAAGAAAAGTCAAAAGAGGGACGGACTACCCTATATTTATTTATTTTTTTTAATTTTTTATTGACTAGAAAAAAATATTTTAGTCTTTTTTAATTAGTGTTTTTTTTAGAAATGTTATATAAAAAAGATAGAAAAAAACTAAACAAATGAAAGTATATAGAAGAAAAGTCAAAAGAGGGACGGACTACCCTATATTTATTTTTTATTTTTTAAAAAATTTTTATTGACTAGAAAACAATATTTAAGCCTTTGTTAATTAGTGGTTTTTTTAGAAAAATTTATATAAAAAAATATAGAAAAAAACTAAACAAATGAAAGTATATAGAAGAAAAGTCAAAAGAGGGACGGACGGACTACCCTATATTTATTTTTTATTTTTTAAAAAATTTTTATTAACTAGAAAACAATATTTTAGCCTTTGTTAATTAGTGATTTTCTTTAGAAAAAGTTATATAAAAAAAGATAGTAAAAACTAAACAAATGAAAGTATATAGAAGAAAAGTCAAAAGAGGGACGGACTACCCTATATTTATTTTTTATTTTTTTAAAAAATTTTATTGACTAGAAAACAATATTTTAGCCTTTGTTAATTAGTGGTTTTTTTTAGAAAAAGTTATATAAAAAAAGATAGAAAAAAACTAAACAAATGAAAGTATATAGAAGAAAAATCAAAAGAGGGACGGACTACCCTATATTTAGTTTTTATTTTTTAAAAAAATTTTATTGACTAGAAAACAATATTTTAGCCTTTGTTAATTAGTGGTTTTTTTAGAAAAAGTTATATAAAAAAAGATAGAAAAAAACTAAACAAATGAAAGTATATAGAAGAAAAGTCAAATTTAGAGACGGATACTAAATCTGTCTCTAAATTTTAGAGACAGATGTTGAATCTGTCACTAAATTAGAGACGGATTCAAAAATCTGTCTCTAAATTAGAGACGGGTTAAAATTTGTCTCTAAAGTTTAGAGACGGATTCTGAATCTGTCTAAAATTTAGAGACGGATTCTGAATCTGTCTCTAATTTAGAGACGGATTCTGAATCTGTCTCTATTTTAGAGACAAATACAAAACCCGTCTCTAAAATTTAGAGACGAAATCTGAATCCGTCTCTAAATTAGAGACGGAATTAGATTTCGTCTCTGAATTAGAGACGGATTTGGATTTCGTCTCTGAATTAGAGACGGATTCGGATTCCGTCTCTGAATTAGAGACGGATTCAGATTCCGTCTCTAAATTAGAGACGGAATCTGAATCCGTCTCTAATTTAGAGACGAAATCCGAATCCGTCTCTGATTTTTGATTCTGTCTCTAATCTGTCGCCAAATTAGCTACAGACTCCGTCCGTCTTTAATTTTCCGTCTCTAAATCCGGTTTTCCTTGTAGTGTAATGCTTGTTTAGTTTAATAGATCCTTTGTGTTATTTTGGTATATATATATATATATATATATATATATATATATATATATATATATATATATATATATATATATATATATATATATATATATATATATATATATATATATATACGTAAAATCTAGGGAGAAACGCGTTTCTCCATAAGTTATGGAGAAACGGGTTACGGGTATCCAGAAGCTATTGAAAGGATATCCAGAAACTTTTTGTATTGGCCATGACCTTGTCCCATGGTTACTTCTGGATATCAGTCTCAAAGGTTCTGGATATCCAGAACACTTTGAAAGGATATCCAGAAGCTTATGAAAGTGATATCCAGAAACCTTCAAAATGATATCCAGAAACTTTCAAAATGTTTCGGATATTCATTTGATGGTTTCGGATATACATTTGAAGGTTTCTGGATATCCGTAAACCTTCAATAAGCATTTTCTGGTCTTGGCCTTGGATTTGGCTTCAAATATGTTTCGGATATTCATTTGATGGTTTCGGATATACATTTGAAGGTTTCTGGATATCCAAACCTTCAATAAGCAATTTGTGGTCTTGGCCTTGGATTTGGCTTCAAATCTATTTTTCTGATATCCGCCCAAAGGCTTCGGATATCCGCTTTCAAAGCTTCGGATATCCGTAACTCCTTTTCGAGACTCGAGCATCCGTAAATTTTCTTCTGGTTATCAAACGTATAGCTTCTGGCTATTAAAAACGCGTTTCTCCATAGTTATGGAGAAACGCGTTTCTCCATAGTTATGGAGAAACGCGTTTCTCAGCAGACCTACTCATATACTCCCTCCGTCCCACTTCATTTGAGACCAAAAAAAATGGCACAACTATTAAGGAAAAATGATGTAAGAAAGAGAAAAAGGTAAATGTTGTGAGTATGAAAAATTAAATAGGAGAGAGAATGAGTGGGAGGAATAGTTAGGAGAGAGAATGTTGTGAGTGAAAAAGTAAAATAGGAGAGAGAATGAGTGGGGTAAATAGTGAAGATTCCTATCCATTTTGGGAAGTATCAATTGAAGTGGGACGGACCAAAAAGGAAATAAGTATCAATTGAAGTGGGACAGAGGGAGTATATATATATATTCAATTAATTGACCTTAATTCATCATGTGCCTAATTGTTGACATATTTAGAATATGATTCAATTTATTGACCGTATGTCCCCATGTGGATATTGTAAGTACCCAAATCTGGCTCATGCCTTCCGGTTAATTTTCCCGACATTTCGGTAAATTTCTCGGTAATTCCCCGGACCTTCCTAGTGTTCCGGAAATGTCCCAGAGCAGTCCCAAATTAAAATTAGGACTGTATGGAGCCTTCCTAATTAAGAAAACACGTTTTTCTTAATTAGGGAGAAGATTCTAGAATAATGCCACCTTGCATGGTTCTAGAATGCTGAGTCATAATGGATAAGACCGCACGGCCTCATTTGCGAAGGGCCTGCAGCCGCACGGCTTCATTAGCCTTATCCAGACTGCCTATAAATAGAGCCCTCCTCTACCCATTTCAACACAACAACAACAACAACACAAACAATCAAACACACACACTCCATAGCAGTCCAGACGTGAAGAAAACCCTTGAAGGCTCAAGAAGGCGAAGAAGAAGCTCAAGAAGCCATCTCCCTCCTCCTTGAAGACCCAAGAAGAACCTCTCCTCCTAGCTCCGTCCGAAGAAGCGAAGGAAACGATTGGTAACCTCGCACGCCCTAACCTTGCATTTTAATTGATATACTTGCTCATTGCATTCATATATCTTGCTTGGGACTTGGCATTTATTCATAAAGATCATTTCTTTATCACCCCCTTCCCCTTTGCATGCATTAAGACCTCATTTGTCATAAAAATGTAGTCTTTTTCATAAAGGTGCATCCTTTGCACCTAAAATCCCTATTTTCCAATAAAAATGTTATCTTTATGCATCATTTGCATATAAAGATCAAATCTTTTTCAATAAAAATGCATCCTTTGCATCAAAACCTCCTTTTCTAATGCATCATTTGCATAAAAATGCTATCTTTATGCATCATTTGCATAAAGATCATTTCTTTCAATCAAAAAAGCATCATTTGCTAAAACCAAAATGTCATCTTTTCATTAAAGAGTCATTTTTCATCATGCATTTCCCTTTTCCCCTAACCTTGGAACGGACCGGTGTAAAAGTTCTCATCTTTGCATCGTTCCTTCCATTAAAGGTTCATGATTTCTTTAGGAAAAGGATAACCTTGAACCCTATATCTCCGATTATCGCTTAAGAATGAGTATGAAGCCTCTATACGAGCTCGACCGTCTTAAAGCGTAGGATTGATGGGCTAAGGACATTCCTTCCTAAAGAACCTCATCTTTGACCCAAAAGAGAGTCATTCTCTCGATCACGCAAGTCCCGAGGGTCCCGAGGTTTAAAATGCGATGATCATAAGTCATAAGATGAGGACGGGATCATAATCCCAAATACATAAATTCCAAGGAATCCCGAGCGACAACCAACAAATGGTTTGTACGTCCGGAAGATAACTTGGGACATTCCCCCCCTTTATTTTCAAACACATGCACACAAAGAAAGCACGCAAGCAAACACGATTAATGAAATCTAGGGAGACTTGCTCCGGCAAGGCATTTTGGGTGAACGCCAAACGTTCTTCCCAAGGGGTAACTTAACCTCCGAACCCACAAAACCTTTTTTTCAAAGTTTTGAGGTAATCAAAATGGCGTGGCGACTCCGTTTTTCAAATAACTCGGATGTCTTCAAACTCAAGCGTGAATTCCAATAAACAAAAAATTTTGGGGCACACATTCACAGCCATGGCGACTCCGCTGGGGAATCATCCCAAAGGAGAAAAAGCTTTATTTTCAAAACAAAAATCGATACTTGGTATATAGGTGGACCCCACTTACCCTTCCTGTATCGCTCCCTAACCCGGGGCTTGGGATAACAAGGTGGTTTAACAATCCCACGTACCAGTATCCCCTTTTTAAAAAAAAAATTTTGAAAAAAATACAAAAAGCTTTTCCCTTTGAGCGGGTTAGACTCCCATCGCCGATTTCATTAATCGTGCTTGCTTTCTTTACCATGCATTGCATCATTTGCATCTTGGAATCTGTGCATACTTTGAACGGGAAACAACCCGAAAAATAGCAAAAGGAGTGGAACCCGGAAAATTGATCCATGCAGCCGTACGGCTAATCCTCATAGGATTCTCGACCATACGACCTCAAAGCGGCAATTCCACCGTAAAAATCATGGTTAATCTGGGCAGCCCAGCGTACTGGGGCTATTCACTCCATGACCGATCGGGGCTCCTTTAAAATTTACGTGCTTATGTGTTGCATTTTCCCCGTCCCGAAAATCATTCCTTTAAAACACATTTATGAAAATCTCTGTTTTAACTCAAAAGGAACATTTTTAGGAGACCGCACACTACGCGCACTGATATATCCCGTACACTTTTGCACGCACGTCCTTCAAACCCGAGGGTGGTTCCACTGCAGCCACGGACAGCCTTACGATGCTCCCGGCGCGCACGGAATCATCCCAACCTCCCCATGGCAAAATGGTCGACCAACGCACACCCGTGTCACACGTTTCAAAACCGTGACTTTTGGTTGGTTTTTGGTCTAGTCCGTGTCATATAGCCCAAGCTTGCATACCCACGTAAAGGTCAAGCCTTAGCTCATAACGGAAACCAAGATTTTCGCTCAGCGAAATTCCGCCGAAATTCCGACAAGGAAAAATCGGTGGGATCTTGACTCCGACATTGACTATTGACCTTGACCCGCACGGAATGCGTAAGAGTCAAGACCAAGTCTTTGCCAAAATGAAAGATCTTTCGCTCAAGCGAAGCTCGCCAAAATTCCGACAAGGAAAAATTGGCAAGATCTTGACCGCATTGACTTCGATTCCGACTCAAGACCGCGTATGCAACGAAGTTCAATGTGACACCGTGTCATCCGGCTTTTGCCGCCCGACCCATGCCTATTATATTCTCGGACATTACCGAAAGTCTAAAACCGTCATTCGCTCAAGCGAAACTCGTCGAAGATCCGTCAAGGCAGTAGAGACGAGACTTTCCCGTATTGCTGACTATAATCCGCATCGTCGTGCGTTGAAAGGTCCTATGACCCGCTAGACCCGATAGGAGCGTTCTTTACTCTCGGTCGGTGGGATCCGCGTGCCCTATAGGACCCTCGCCCTGGCCGCCCACCCCGGGAGGTCGAAATACGTGGAATACGAGGGGCTTATAGACGTAGTGACGAACCCACCGATCCAGATCTAGTGTAGTTACGAAAAGAAGGCAAACCCCTTTTCCAACCAAATAGATATTAATAAAAGACACTGTTTTAAGTAAACTTGAAGATTCTAATTTGCATATTGCCCGAGCCTTCACCCTAAACACCTACCCCGAGTCTAAACCTTTCCTATCCCTTTCCCGCAGCCGAGAAAGAAGTGGGTGAGAACACCGGCCGCCGACTTGTTAGCGCGAGTAATCCCTGCACGCCGCCGTAATCCTCGCTCTCGCTCGAGAGTCGAATGACCGATTTGACAGAAAAACAAGGCCGGGCCTTGGGTAACCGCATTGACTAGGGAAGAAGAGCTAACCTTAGCCCCTGAAAACAAACAGAAGGGGCCCATGAGGAACAAAGCAAGCCACGCTCATCGAAGCGCTTCGTCGTCATGGAGTTCAAATAGTGGTCGAGCCCAATCGGTTCCTTGGTGATGATAGAAGATGAGCCTCCGTATGCGCCCGTCTCACCTCCATCCACCTATAACCAATGCCCTCCTCCATCCCTCATACGATCCCTTATCCAGATTACCCCTCTTCGGCCCTTTCCAACATCTCAAGCCATCAGATCCCAACACCCTCGCCTCCTCAAGCGAGACCTAGCTTTGTCCCCTACCACCGTAAAAGCAAACGCCTCAAATTTATCCCTAAGCACGCAGCCTCGCATTACCCCATGGGATTCACTCCTCTCCTCGCATGGGCCATCCTGCATTCCCTAGTGCCTCAAAATCACCAATGACCCTCTCAATTTATGTCCCGCCACAAAGATCTTCCACCTCCA
Organism: Adenophora triphylla var. japonica; assembly: GCA_022495995.1. Lineage (NCBI taxonomy): Eukaryota > Viridiplantae > Streptophyta > Magnoliopsida > Asterales > Campanulaceae > Adenophora > Adenophora triphylla. Next base: position 216,021 of record JAFEMH010004152.1, read on the forward strand.
ACTTTGCCCATAGGACCCCGTGGAGGTTCCGTATCCTTTTTCCTACTTCGGAAATTATGAGCCTAATTCCTATGCCTCCCAGCCGGCTCACTCACGGAACACGGGACCTCCGGTCAAGTTTACACTTACTTCCCTCCAAAGCATCCCCAAGCCTGTACCAGCCTACCACCGTGCCACCCACTCCGTCCTTCCACCCAAGTCGTATAAGCCTTCTCCGGAATCGAGCAATCCTAAACCATCCCCCGACTCGACATGGCTTGGCTAAGGGAACAAGTTAGGTCCACGCAAGAGAAGTTTGGGAAATAGACACCAAGAGGACAAAGCATACTGCATCACCGATCCCAACAAAGTTGTCCCTCTCCCTCCAAAATTCCGAATGCCGAAATTGAAAAGTTCAATGGCACCGATTGTCCCCTGACTCACATTGAAAGCTACATTCTTGCCATGAGAGCCAAAGATTGTACACAAACAACAAATGGCCGATCATTTTCGCTATCATTAAAAGGTTCACTCTTAGGTGGTTCCCGTATGTGAAACCGCAGGCCCGAGCTACTGGGACCGCATCAAAGAAGCGTTCCTAGAAAAGTATAAGGCCAATTTGAATTGGGAAACCACTGAATGACCTACTGTGGTACCCTACAACGCCTGGGATGAGCCGAAGTGAATTCTACAAGAGATGGAATTGGAAGCTCAGGGTGAAATGATGACCCCACTCAATGAAGAGGAACAGATGGAGATCTTCCAATCTTGCCCGAAACCTCAACTAAGAGTTCAAATTGGCAATTACTACTATCCCGACCTTCTGCAATGGTAAATGCCGGCACCAAGTTTGAGAATGCCTTCAATATGGCCCCGCCACAGAATGCCAGCCTTATCGCTACAAAGCACCGGTGTCAAATGCCCCACCACCGTAAAAGGAAAAGAAGTGATTGGCGCCGTTAATTACATTCGAATGAGAAAGCGGGATGCATGCGTGCCAAGCCGCCGCAAAGCCAAAGCTCCCTTTCTATACCGTCAGGCGAAGATTTCTGGAATGCCACTAGAAAAGGTCTTCGACGGTTTGGTAGCCCAAGGACTCATCGACCTTTGGAAAACCGGAAACCCGTAAACCCCAAAGACGAATGGACGAGACCAAACACCTGTCGCTTTCACAATTATCATGGCCATAACACTAATGATTGCACCTACCAAGCTCCCGATCTCTCGCCTAGTTGAAGAAGGCAAGTTAGAACCACCTGGGTCCCAATGTGGTCAAGAATCCTCTTCCCGCTAACAATCGAGTCAACATGATCGAGTTCCGGAGGAACAATAAAATGGAAATGGTTTCCTTGGAAATCCAATATTCTGGCCATAGATATCCCAAATTCAATGTTCCCTTTATGCTGAATTACAAGGGAAATGGAAAGATTCGATTAATGCCGCCGCCACGAGGGACAAGCTTTGGACTCCATACGGAACCGATTTCGTTAATGTTGTCGAGCTCGGCCTCTTTTCTACGACATCGAAATCCAAGAACTATGGTCAAGATTACGTAAGAAAGGCTCACTTATGAAGACCGCGAGTTTGAAGTAAAACAAGCCATGATAATGAAAGTCTCTCCGTAACCCTTCATTACCCACTTTACGAAACAGCATAATGTGTTTGTAATGGCTCTTACTACTCCCGAGGATCATTCCCAACCCCCGTTTGGGAAAAGGTAGAGAGAAGAGTGAACAAGCCGTAAGACTTGTTGGGATGAAGAGAGCCGTATCTCAGATGCCGAAAGCACAACCTGGTCCTACGCCCGGAAGTACAAATGGATGAAGTTAAGATCGAAAGGAGATTCTCGCCGTATCGCCCGAGTACTTCCTATGGAATTGGTGTCAACAAAGGCAATAATGATCCGCAGAGTGCACAATCAAATGACAACGCTGCAAGACCGCTACTTCCCAGTGGCAATGCAAAGCAAGAAGGAGCGAGATCCCTGGCCCAACCCTTGTCAAGTCCCCCTCGAGTCAATAAGTAGTGTAGGGTCCAGAGTCTATGTTGTCTTTTCGCTGAGTCAGAATCTTCGAATTCCACCCTCGTAGTCATCCGAAGGCCTCACGCCCGAGGATTATGAAAATGTAATCGATGTCATCTTTCCTTATCTTGAATGAAATGACAAATCTTTCTGATTATCCTCTTATTGCCAACTTAACAAATGATAAATTAACTCAAAACTTAACAACAGCTAATAAATGAATCATTTGAACAAGATGCAAACACACTAAACGAACAATACATTAAAGAAATCTTTAAGGTGTTTCGTAAAAGAGGAAAACCGGGCCCAAGCCGCCGAGGAGGTTTTGATAAGTGCGAACTTGGGTACTATTGAGGAACCTAAAGAGACACGTATTGGAAGCTTCTTCCAGGGGGTCGAAAGGGACAGATTGATCGAGCCGCTCGTAGAATATGTCGACGTGTTTGCATGGTCATACAAAGGATACGCCGGCTAGATACTCGATAGTAGAGCATTTAATCCCTCTAGCACCGTGATGCTAAGCCGCAGCGTAAAACCGAGAAAGATCTGCTTCGAATGGTCTCTACAGTCAAAGAAGAAATTGAGAAGCTAACAAGTGGGTAGGTTCATCGAGTTATTGAATACCCGACATGGTTGTCCAACATCGTGACCGTAACCAAGGCCAATGGGAAGGTGCGCCGCCGTGTGGATTTCCGAGATCCGAACAAGGCCCCCTAAAGACGACTACCCTCTCGCCAAACATAGACATCCCGGTGGACTCCACCGCCAACTACGAAGTCAAATCCTTCGTTGATGGTTTTGCAGTTGCTACAACTGCATCAAGATGGCCGAGGAAGACCAAGAAAAGACAGCTCTTCACCACACCGCTGGGAACCCATCATATACAAGAATGCCATTCGGCTCAAGAATGCCGGGGCTACTTTACCAAAGGGCGCCGACCGCACTTTTTCATGACATGATCCACAAGGAGATTGAGGTCTACGTAGATGACATGATAATCCACTCCAAAGGAGAAGGTGGGCGCACTTGTCGACCTACGCAAAATTCTTTGAGAGGCCGAGACAAAGATTCCATGAGACTAAACCCCGCTAAATGCACCTTCGGAGTGACAAGGGGAAAAGTGCTCGGGTACATGGTCACGGAGCGAGGTATAGAAGTTGACCTCCCGAAAGATCAAAGCTATCATGGATATGAGGCCGCCTCAAACCCATTTAAGTCAAAAGCTTGGCACGGGTAAATTGCGATTTTATGTGCGAGCCCGTCTTCAAGCTCATGAAGAAGAATGTGGACACGTAATGGACCGAAGAATGCCAAGATGCCTTTGACCAGATCAAGGCATACTTAGTACATCCCCTGCACTATGCCCCCACATAGACAAGCCTTCTTCGCTCTATCTCACCGTCACGTACACGGCATTGCTTGGGGCTATGCTTGCTCAAGAAAAGAAAGACTCTCGTAGAAAACGCCATTTACTTTGTCGCACTGAAGCTACAAGTGGGAGCGAGCTCAATTACTCAAGATGTGAAAAGACTTCAAGCAGACTCGTCCGGGTAGTCGGCAAGTTGAAGCATTATATGCAAGCCCACCCTCGTGAACTTGGTCTCAAAAATGGACCCCCATCAAGTACATCTTTGACAAGCCTTCCCTCTCGATGCGTTTAGCGAAGTGGTCCTTCTTCTTGGCGTATCACGACATCAACTATGCGACCAGTAAAGGCCATCAAGGGTCAAGCATTTGTCGCATCACCCGGCGAATTTCCCCAAGAATGAAGACAAAGTGGCCCGAACCCCAATTTCCGCATGAAGGGATCTTTGCAGCTGAGCCTCGAAAATAGATGGCAAATGTTCTTTGACTGAGCCGCTAACAAAAGAGGAAATGGTGTAGGAATGCTATCGGTCGATCCGGAAAGATGAGCATACCCCCATAGCCCTCAGTTGAACTTTCCCTCGCCACGAACAATGCCGCCGAGTATGAAGCCCGCATTGCCGGTTTGGAGGCTGCCTTAGAAAGAAATGTCAAGGAGCTCGAAGTTTACTCGAGACTCCTCGATCATCAACCAAGTCTCCAACAAGTGGAAGATCAAGGACCCTAATCTACAACGGTATCATGCCCATATGGAGGAGTTGACTGGATCGGACAGCTGTCAGAAGTGACTTTCCACTACTTGCCGAGGGAAAAGAATAGATTCGCAAATGCCCTAGCTACTCTAGCCTCATTGGTAGAGATCCCCGAGGGAAAAGCCATAAAGCCCTTCAGAGTGGGTAGAAGAGAAGCCCCCTTTCAGTTGTGAAGGGACCTGGGACCTGAGCCTATAAAGGAACCTTGGTACAATCAGATTTACCAATTCCTCAAAGACGAAGAGTCGCCTTTCGTAGACGAAGAAGGTAGACCAAAAGAAGGCATCGTGAGCCAAGAGCTTACAAGCCCCGAAAAGGTTGGCTTCTCATTATGTCATTCTAGGAGGCAACCTATACAAGAAGCGGTATCAAGGACCACTCCTCTTATGTGTCACTCAAGAAAGAGCCAGAGAGTTGATGACCGAAGTCCACAATGGTCCTTGCGGTCCTCACATGAATGCCAGAGCCCTGATGCAAGTGATCCTCGAATGGGTTACTACCGGATCTCCATGGAAATGCATCGCGTTCAACACGTCCGAACCTCGCGACAAATGCCGCCGGCTTGCTAACCTCAACCATCTCCCACCTCATGACTCCGTACCGCATGACGACTCCTTGGCCGTTTGCAACTTGGGGCATTGACGTGATAGGGAAAATATCCCCATAGAAGCAATGGGCACGAGTTCGTGTTGGTAGCCATCGACTACTTCACAAAGTGGGCAGAGGCCAAGTCCTACAAGGTCCTCACTTCCGAAAGTGGCGGCTTCATCAAAGAAAACATAATGTGCGTATATGGGGTGCCCAACGAGATCATTTCGATAATGGGTCACACTTCGAAGGAGACTGCGATAGACCGCCGTCGAATTCGTAGTTACTCGCCACAAGTCGTCCCCGCATGCACCTCAAACCAATGGAGCCGTGGAAGCCGCTAATAAGACACTCGAGCGGATCATCCGGAAGATGGCCACCCGTGGTCGTGATTGGCCCGAAAAGCCGCACCTAGCACTCGGGGCTACGTAACGCTCCCGTAACAGCCCACGTGAGAAACTCCTTTTGCCCTAACTTACGGATGGAAGCAAAGGTTACCGGCTGAGTTGGAAATCCCGTCATTAAGGGTCCTCCCGAAAAACAAGAGGTCAATGAAGTGGAATGGTTGCAGAACCTAAGATGATGAGTTAGCCCCGCTTGACGAGAGAAGGCTAAAAGCCATGGAACACACCCGAGCCTACCAGAGGCGAATGGCCGAGCGTTTGATAAAAAGGTCAAGGCCGAGATATCAAAGAGGGCGACTTAGTGCCGAAAGTAAAGCCCCTACCGCAGACAACCCCGGGAAAATGGGAACCCGTCTCGGATCGGCCCTTATGTGGTGCGTAAAATACCGTCAGAGGAGCAATGAAGCTTGCAGACTTGGATGGCAATCCCTTTGTCCACCCGGTCAACGGTGATAAACTCCGAAGATACTATGTCCGATAAAAAAAAAAAAAGAAAAAGTGCAAAAGAGTAATACCCGGCTAGGCCGAAAACCCCAAAAAGGGCGGTCTAGGCAAAAGACAGTGGTTGCACATATATAAAAAAAAAAAAAAAAAGAAAAAATCTTAGTGCAAAAGAGTAATGCCCACTAGGCCGAAAACCCCAAAAAGGGCGGTCTAGGCAAAAGACATGGCCGCACATAAAAATTGGTTCACTCGTAATGAACTACGAAGACCCGAGCCCCTTAGCCTTTCTTGTAAAAGGGGAACGTAGGGCCATATATGGTTCGGTCTAAATAATAAAAAGGACGATTAAGTTTCCATGAAATGTGTCCTAAACAATAAAAAGGACAATCAAGCTTCCATGAAGTACGTCCTAAATAATAAAGGGTATTTCAAGCTTTTTCATAAAACGGGTCCCAATCAATAAAGACATTTGAATTTCCATGAAATGTGTCTTGATTAATTTTTAAAATAATATGCCTTGTTCATTACAAGTTAAAAACTTCTTAACAGTTCAAGCACGGCCTACCTCTTAACTCGCTAACCTCGCTAAAAGATCTAAAATACAATAAAATGCCTAAATAAACTAATGTGTTTGCAAATGGCAATAAGAGGATCTTGGAGAAAAGACTTGCCGCCGTCATTCGCCGAGTCTTCTTCGCTCTTTCTTCCCTTTCCTACCCTACCCGTCGCCGAAGTCTTCTTCCTTTTCTTCTCAATAATGTCGGTATCCCCTCATCCCGACCTCTCGAGATCCCTCGCCTGGAGCCTCTACCAACCCCGTGTCAATGAGCGCTCTCTATACGAGCACGAGTCCGTACCTCCTCCCTCTCGAGACTCGGGCACAAAGGAAGGCGACTCTGACAACCTTCTTGTACCGAGCTCTCCATATCTCCCGACTCAAGTCACCCGATTGGTTACGGGGCAACCTCGCCTTAGCCTCAGCCTCCTCAGAGTCCTACTCGAGTCGCAGTCCGCCTCCCACAAGCCTCGACGTCTATCCTCCAAGATAACCTCGAGTCGCTCTCCCATCTTCCCTCTCGTACTGGGCCCAAGTAGACAAAGGGTCCGGCCGCAGATGGTGCTCTTCCCTCGCTCCCCGAAGATAGCCCTCGGGTGGGAAAGCAAGCATATGTCCAAGCCCCCTCTGAGAAGAAAGAGAAGCCGGGCCGGATCTCTCATGCATCCAATGACACCACCTCCATGGTCCGGGATGTCCTCCCCAATCACTCAATGGCTCCCCTCGTAAAGCCCCAAACTCGCACCGGATACCAAGCAGTGGTAATGTAGAAGGACGACCAGCCAGTAATCCTCGGGAACCCTCACAAAGCATAAGACTCCCGAAATATCCTCCCCGTCACGCAACCTCCAATGGCCAGGCAGGTCCACCAACGGATGTCCGAAGTGGATAGCCTAGCCATCATCGGGGCCTCCCAGCCTTACTCCTCGTTTCCCCGCGTCGCCTAGGCGCACCTCCGAGAAATCACCCAAGGGCACCGAAAGTCTAAGCAAAGCCCCGTGCAAAGCCCCGAGCCTCTCTCCGTGCCTACATGTAGTCAACATAGTCCTGACTCTCCGGGACTTCATGAAACGGTCTTCCCGAGCCATCCGGGGCTATCGATCCCCAAGGAAATGTCTCTCCCAAAACCAATGAGACAATATCCTTCCCACCTCGCAGCCTTTCTCCGACCATGTCCAAGAGGGTTCACTATGACAGCATCCCCACCTGACTCAAGAAGCTGAACAAAACAGAGAATACACGTGCAGAGAATGAAAGCATCCATAGCCACCGTGGTCGCAGCCATATCCGGGAGACTCCAAACCCGCTCGAGATATCGTAAAGGTCAATCCTATCCGGCTGGGCCATCATCCTCTCAAATTTCTCCCCGTGAAATCTGCAAAAGATGCAAGCTTACCGCCACCGCACCGCCTCCGACTCATCGGAATGACGATATAGCCTCGCCTCGGGACCCCCAATCGCGGCTCAAGTCTTCGTGCGTCGGGACAATTTCGTTGTAAGAGAAGCAAGAAACATGTCTCCCATCAGTCCTGTAACTTTGCTGCGGCGTCAATGTATCCCAATCGGGCGGGAGATCCCTCAAATGCCATAAAGACTTGATCTTGAAGGAAGAATCAAGCAGTCCCTTGTGATTTTGGAAGTTATATCTCGCCCAAGATTGAAATAACCGGATAGCAAAATGGTCTCGCTTCCCCTTTGCAATCTAACGGGATGGCTTCTCCATCGCAAAGCTGGTCTAAAGATAGGTGCTTTTAGGTCCAAAAATATGCTCGGGAAACAATTGGGACAAGTCTAGAGTGAAAATGAAATGAAATGGCCAAGCCTTGCTTTGTATTCGTAAAATAAACCCCAAATGCCGTATGGTAACCTGTTAGCCGCCACGGCTTCATTTTTTGCCCCTCAAGGCCACGCCGCACGCTACACATTAGCCCTCTCAGTAAAATTCTGCAAAGAACCGAAAAGTTGCTGCCCAAGGGAGTTTTCACCCCACTTTTTCAACCAAAACGTACATGTAAAACATATCCGTAAGCCATGGTCAAGTATTTATACACCATTATAAATCATTTTGGGCTCCATTTTCAGCCAAATTACTTACCCTAGCAAAAAAGGCGCCCAAGGCTCGATAATATGCAAAATTTCTGAAAAAGCATGAATTAGAAAAGCAAATAAAACATAAATAGAAAAATAAGTGCCAGCTCCTTACTTCCGGCGCCCCAATAAAGAATAAATAAACAACAGTGTGCATAAAAATTGTAACCCAGCTATGTTTAAGTTCTAAATCTATTCTGCAGACCTCCTAGCCTCCGAT
>JAFEMH010004153.1:0-77500 GCA_022495995.1 Adenophora triphylla var. japonica
TGATATATCTCCTTTCCCGATTAAGCTCTGAGGAGTGTTTTGGCGCCACTGCTCATCCAGTGTCATTGACACCGGAATGTTGAATTGAACTAAGCCGTGATGGCCTGTCCCCCAGCATAAGATCCGAGAGTGCTTCGGCTAGAGGGTTGTCTTGTACCGGGGATCGGTGATGAGCCAGTTTGCAAGAGTGGTTTTCGGCGAAGTAAGCGGTCTACTCCTCGATCAATCTCCATTAGTGGCATCCATCTCCGATCCTCTCTCAAGCATTCTTCATGTACGTATATATCGGTAGTTGTCACATCCTCGACCCATGAGTTCTTCAATTTCCAGCTACGTCGCGGCTTAGAGCGTGGATGTAGGGATCCACTCTCGTAGCGGGACAGTGATTGTAGGAGAATCATCTCGGAGAAGCAGTATCTCGGTCATGTCGGGACCTTCTTCTCGGGGGTCATAGCCATTCGCCGGCCAAGCACTTCCTCGCCATCGCACTCAAGCTTCCGCGGATCACTTCGATCGCTTCCATTGGCAAATTGATGAATCTCATCTCACATATTGGCAAGTCATCGTCTCGTGGAAGGCCTAAACCGCTTCCCGTGCTACGCGCCTCGGACTCGCCTCTCTGCGGGGAACGTTCGCCGATCCATCCCATTTCGTATGCCTTGGCCGTGGGCAAAGCATGCATGTAGGGAGCACCGTGGCTCCTTGGGCGTTAACTTGTCGGAATTCCCGGTCACTGAGATCTCTTGACTACTCGGGGTTTCACGCTCCTGGCCAGTAGCGGGACAAGCATGCTTGGTCGACGGTCTCGGGAGATTGCAGTGGGGCTCCCGCTCTCGCTTGGAGTTTCGTCAAAGAAGGCTATTGAGTTTACCCCCTGTCATTCCTGGGGGAATGGATTTCCGATGGTATTGGGACCACGGGGCGTTCCCATTTTCCCTCCTCAATGAGCCCCCTGGACCACCCGCTTGAGCACGAAGCAATTGTCGGTGGTGTGGCCGGGTAGTTATGGAAGGCGCAGTGCTTGCTCATATCCACGTTGGGTTTAGGTGGTCTTCGGTTGGAAATTCTCGAGTGGTTTGAGAAGATTTCGCTTCACCAAAGCTTCAAATACTTGACCCAAGGGCATTTCCAGGTTATCAAAATGCCTTTGGAACTGGGAAGCTAGGGGGTTGCTATTCTTTGGGACTCGCTTGATCGCGGTTTACTTGAGCTCCGTTACGAATGTAGCCCATTAGATCTGTTGCTTCCTTTCCTTTGGTCGGGGCTGAGTTGAAGTTGCAGGTTTGTTCGATAGCGGTAAGATGAGGCGGGGTTGCCGTTGCCTTTTGAAGACTCGCAGTCTTTTCAAACTTTGTCCGGCGCTGACCATGGCACGGAGATCCTGGATAGAAATGGTGGTCGATCAAGGTCCTCAAAGATGGCTTCGAGGCGTGAATGGAAGATGTCCATCTCGCTCTTCTTTGGAAAGTGGATCCATTATTTCGCTTGCTTCCAGCCCATCTTTGTAGAACTCGCCCACCGGTTCGTCATTCTTTTGTTCGGTGGCTTGCAGAGTCATGGCGGTTTGTTTCCCATTCAAGATTGGCGCGGTACTTCTCCAGAAGATTTCACCGATCTGATCCCACGTGGAGCGGTTTTCGCCTTCACATCGAGGAACCACCTTAGTGCCGTGGATTTGAGGGAATGCCGAAAATGATCTCGCCATCTCGTTGAGGGGTTGCCCCTTTGGCTCTCATACCCGGGATGTAGGTGTCGATGTGGGTTTTTGGGCATTACAGTCCCGTCAAACTTTTCCATTTCCGGCATCCCGAACTTTGGAGGAGAGGGACCACTTTGTTCGGATCGAGGCAGGAGGGAGTCCTTCCGAGAACTAGCTAGCTTGCCTTGCATGTCTTTCATCTATTCGATCAACCAAGCCATGTGAGGATCGGTAGGTTGAGGAGGGTTTCCATTTTCAGGGACGGAAACCGAAGATGGAGGTGGATTGGGCCATGGGATCGCCATTCGGGAGTCTTGGAGAGGTAGTCGAGTGTATACCAACCCATACCCTGAGGTGTTGAAGTTGAGGGCGTGATTGCTAGGTCCGCTAAGGGTTGTGTTTGGGAACCAGGGAAACGATTCGTTAGCCCCAATCGCGGGCTACAGTGGCAAACTGGAGGATGTCGGGATATCCGCTGGGATGCCCGTCCTCGGTAAGAATGGGGACTTTTGATTGTGGTTGCGAGGCTCGTATAGAGGCAAAGGATTGAATCCTGGGGGATACCGAGATGCATTGGGATCTCGGCGGAGCTTGAGCACGTATGTGTGCTGGTTAGTACCGAGCTTGATGTGCAGAGCCGGAAACCGACCGTGCCGAGGCGGGCATGCTCGGAGCCGCTGATCGACGCCTAAGGGAGCTTTGAGCGAGAGCCGCTTGCGTTGCCGGGATCTCGTAGCTTCGCGGAGGCGGGACTCGCCGATAGCTTTGAGAAACCGGGGAGCCGGTATATCTTCGTCCTCTATGAGAACAAAGGTTCCGTCGGGAAGGAACCGCAACCGCTCGAAGACGCAAGGTGTCGACGATCCAGCTTGCTGTTCTTCTTGGCGCTTCTTGATGGTTTCGAAGGCTCGCAAAGACCTCCTCCTTTGTCTGGAGGTTCCTTAGTGGCGGGGTTCCGTTTCCCTCACCGTTATCCGTTGATCCCGTCATGGGGAGTAGCGGATGGTGCGGACCGTTGAACCGGAAGGGCTATCGGACCCTGTGACCTCGATACCGAAGAGGCGGCTTCCAGGTATTCTCAACCACTCTCGGTTATTTGGAAGAGGGTGACGGGCAAGGTTTAGACACGTGAATGGCCTAACGGGATAAAAGGGGAAAGCTCACGCGGCATGCGGTTTCCGTTTCTTTTATTTTTGATTTTTTTGTTGTTTTAATTTACTTAAAACATATTTTCTCGTAATCCTAGGTAGGTTGGAAAAGATTGCTCTTGTTTTTCGCAACTATGCTAGATCCCGGGTCTGGAGACCATCTCGTGCGGCTATAAGCCCCTCGTTTTGCACCCGTATTTCGACATCCCGGAGTGGACGGCCTGTGCGAGGGTCCTATAGTGCAAGCGGTTTCCACCGGCCTAAAAGAAAATCGAACCTAAGGACCGAGCCTCGTCATGTTCGTTTTGATGCGTTAGCCATGTGAATAGTGAACCGAGCCGGCCACCGAGTCAAGATCAGTCAGAGTTCGGCATGACCTTCTCTTTGCTTGCTTGCGCAAGGGATCTCGTGACGTTAGGCGTTGGGCCGGGTCATATCGTCATGGCCGACGTATCAAAGGCGTGATGACATGGTGTCACGCGAGCATGGATGTATATCCAGGACGGAACATCGTGCAGGTGTAGCTTCGGAAATCAAGATCAGTCAAGATTTTAGCATGACCTTTCATCGCTTTGCTTGCGCAAGGGATCTTGAGTTCCGAGCCTTGACTCGTAAAATGGCCGGCATGGTATATGTATCCAGTGCCGTATGACACTGGACCGGGTAAAAACCAACCGAGTCCGGGCAGAGTGTGACTCAAGACTCAAACGCAGGGGTTGACGCTTGGCTAGGATGGGATGTTTGGAATGATCCCGTGCGCGCCCAGGAGGCCTAGGAAGACCGAACGGATCGAGAATCGAGACCACTCCGGGTTAAGGGTTGTAGTGTGCAGTGTATCCGAGGCAGCAGTGCGCATAGTGTGCGGTGTAACCGAGGCAGCAGTGCGCGTAGTGTGCGGTCTCTAAAATTCTTTTTCTGAGTAAAATAGAAGTTTTTGAAGAATTTTAAATGTATGCACAGATGTATATTGATGCATTTTTTTTGTATTTTTATTTTATATTTTTTTTTTAAAATAAAAACGAAGCACGTGCACACACACACAACAGTTAAAGGAAGGGGTAAAATGAAAGTTTGACCCTCATCATCGTTTTAAAAATCTTTTGTTTTGTTTAAAAGTTTTTAAAACAAAATTTCCCCAGCGGAGTCGCCAACTGAAATTACCCGGATCCGTGCAAGGCCTCGCGGCCCCGGCATCTGACATCTTTCGCGTTGGAGGTGTCTCGCCGTTTTGCTTTCGCATTTTGTAGAGTCGCCACGCCGTTTTTATTAAGCCCAAAACATTGAAAAAGGATATCAGTTTAAAGATAATTTTAAACCGTTTTTGTGTGATGAGATTTTGAGTTCGGAGGTCAGATGACTCCCCGGGAAGAGAATATTAGAATATTAGAGCTCACCCGAGTAGCCTCGTAAAACGAGTCTTTCGGATACCCCTAATATCCTTTAAATGTTGGGTGTGTGTGTGTGCTTTTAAAAATGCATGCTGTATCGGATGTCTACATTGTATGCTATGTATGGAAATGTATTGAAATAGTATAGGAAGGAAGCCTTACCAATGTTGGTTCGTGTCTGTCTTCCGCTGGGGAATGGTGTTTGAGGTCGGAGTAGCGTTTGTGCATGGATCGGGATTGCTTCGGGAGATGCCGTTGGTCCGCGGACGAGTTTCGGCGTGAGCTCCAGGGTTGCCAAGGCACGTTCGAAGCGAAGGTTCGGCGTGCGTGGGGGTAAATCAGGATCACTCAGGGCGGAGGTTCGGCGTGCGTTGTGGTGGCGAGAGTCACTCGGACGGGAAGTTTCTGCGTAGTTGGGATCGTCAGTTTGGCTTCACTCGGAAAGAGCCGGGACACCGCGTGGAAAGACCAGCAAGGCCTCGGAGTACCACGAGGGGCCTCGGAGTACCTCGAGAGTGCCTCGGGCGGCGCGGGAGCGTCTGCGGGAGCGCTCGGGGAGGCTTCGGAGCACCACAAGGGAGCTCGGAGAGGCCTCGAAAGGATCCGAAAGGGGCGGGAGTGCCTCGAGAGGACTTAGAGGGAGCCGGAAGGCTAAGGGAGGAAGAGAGAAGAGGGAGGTGTGTGAAAATGAGGGAGGGGGAGCCCTCTATTTATAGTAAAAATTTCGGAGCAAAGAGGTCCGTACGGACCTTCTTGGTTATCCAGAATTTTGGATTTCCTCGATTTTTGGGAATCTGCAATGATGGAGAATATTCTGGAATGATGGTGTCCCCTGAGCAATAAGGTCCGTATGGACCATCTTGCATGCAAAGAGGTCCGTACGGACCAACTCTGCAGGGAAGTAATCATTTTCCCCGGGATTTGAGGGAATATTGTGGACTTTAAGGGGATTTAGTAATCATTGAAACAAAGAGGTCCGTACGGACCTTAATTGCTTTTACGATTTCTGAAAATTCCCAAAAGGTCCTTTTGTCCCTTTTTATCCTGCAGAAGGCTCCTCCCTTGGTTTGGTTGGGGGTTTGAGAGGGTTTTGAGAGGGTTTTGAGTGAGAGAGGTCTCCGAGACCCGTGGATGAGTCTGCAGAGCCCCGTGTGTTTGAAAGGGGGTGATCCAGATTGGGGTACTTACAGGTCTTCCGGACCGAGTGATTTAAAGCCTTCCGGGCTGAAGATAGTGATGGGGGAGGTTTATACGGTCTTCCGGACCGAGTGGTTTAAAGCCTTCCGGGCTGAAGATAGCGTGAGGACTTGAATCGTCTTCTGAATGTGGTTGCGCCACGCGTGAGGACTTTGAATCGTCTTTTCCGCGCGGTTGGTGCCACGCAAGGGAGGACTTTGAATCGTCTTCGGGCGGCGGTTGGTGCCACGCGGGAGGACTTTGAATCGTCTTCTGGGCGCGGTTGGTGCCACGCGGGAGGACTTCGATCGTCTTACGCGGCGGTTTGCGCCAAAGCTGGAGGACTTTGAATCGCCTTCTGGCGGCGGCTGGCGCCACGCTGAGGACTTTGAATCGTCTTCGGGCGGCGGCCGGGTGCCACGCTCGGGAGGACTTTCAATCGTCTTCGGGCGGCGGTTGGTGCCACGCGGAGGACTTTGAATCGTCTTACGGCGGCGGTGGTGGAGGCATGGCTGCCTTGAGCCGAGAGGTTTAGATGTCTCGTGCTTTGTCGGTTGGGGAGAAGGTTCGACTTACTACGATGGCCGCCGGTGTTCATCCGTTGGGAATTTATTGTGGCCTTGTAGGGGCTTGCAAGGATTCCCTTCTTGACTTGCTGGGGAAGGAGCTCGGGCTTACTTTGATGGCCGGTGATTGCTTCACCATTTGGCATTTTGGAGGCGTTTCGTGCCTTGGGATTTGTATTCGGAGGTGTTGGCTCCTTCTTGCGCTTGTTTTGCCGTTGAGTGGGCAATGATGATGGCCGGTGATTGCTTCACCATTTGGCATTTTGGAGGCGTTTCGTGCCTTGGGATTTGTATTCGGAGGTGTTGGCTCCTTCTTGCGCTTGTTTTGCCGTTGAGTGGGCAAAGTTCGGGCTTACATTGACGGCCGGTGCTGGGGATATGCAGTCTTGTACGACTTCCCTTTGACTTGTTGGGGAGGAGCTCGGGCTTACTTTGATGGCCGGTGCTTGAATTGCTGGGCATGCGTGACCTTGTAGGGGCCTTTTTCTGCTGGGAAAGTGTCTTCGGACCTGTTTTGAGGGCCGGTGCTTGAGTTGCCGTTGGGCATTTTGGAGGCGTCTCATGCCTTGATATTCGTGCTGGGAGGTGTTGGCTCCTTCTTGAATTGCCGTTGAGCATTTTGGAGGCGTCTCGTGCCTTGATATTCGTGCTGGGAGGTGTTGGCTCCTTCTTGAATTGCCGTTGAGTGGGCAAGGTTCGGGCTTACACTGACTGCCGGTGGTTGAATTTCCGTTGGAGTGGGCGAGGTTCGGGCTTACACTGACTGCCGGTGCTTGCGTTGCCGTTGGAGTGGGCGAGGTTCGGGCTTACACTGACTGCCGGTGGTTGAATTGCCGTTGGAGTGGGCGAGGTTCGGGCTTACACTGACTGTCGGTGCTTGCGTTGCCGTTGGAGTGGGCGAGGTTCGGGCTTACACTGACTGCCGGTGGTTGAATTGCCGTTGAAGTGGGCGAGGACCGGTCTTACATTGACGGCCGGTGCTTGCGTTGCCGTTGGAGTGGGCGAGGTTCGGGCTTACACTGACTGCCGGTGGTTGAATTGCCGTTGGAGTGGGCGAGGTTCGGGCTTACACTGACTGCCGGTGGTTGCGTTGCCGTTGAAGTGGGCGAGGATCACGGCCAGTATCGGGGCCTATGTTCGGGGTACCGGCCAGGTGACGGCGGAGCAGCTGGCGCGCTCCTTTTTGTGGTTTGCACTGTCCGAGACTTTGTTCTCGAACCACGCGACTGCGGCTCCCTTTGCTCTGTTGGAGAGCTTGATTGATCTGGAGAGGGTTTGTGATATCGCTTGGGGCGAGGCAGGCTTGGCCGAGCTCTACTTTTCTTGGACCGGTTTAGGCTGGGTGTAGCCAGCCTCATTGGCCTGCTTTGAACTTTGCTTTGGAGGTATAAGTTTATTGTCAGTCTTTGATTTAGCAACTTGTCGTTTCTCCGTTTTCTTTTCAGACCAGCCTTTTCTGTTTTTGTCGCTGTGTGTGGTTCTACGAGATTTTTCGGTGCTTCCTGTGGGATAGAGATCCGGGGGTCAGTTCTGCGTATCCTGCTATGCTAGCCGGGGCTCGTACAAGCGAGGAAGAGGAGGACCAGCGGGGAAGCTCACCATCGCGCCTACGGGGATGTGCAGGAGCGCCTGGAGAGGGGTAGCCCGAAGGGGTTCGTTTTGTTCCCGTGGGCTCGGTATGAGGGTGATGAGTTTGAGGGGGCTCCCGAGTGCTGACAGCCGCTAGCCGGAAGATGCCGCGGGGCCCGACTTGCGACGTCACTGCACCCTGGGAGCGGGTCTTTCTCGGCAAAGATGGCCCCGGTGTGCTTCCCGTGGCTCGAGGACCCTCCTTTTGGGATGCTTGATTCCCTGGGACATGGATGTGCTTGATTTTGAGAGGTACCTTGGCGTGTGGGCGCCGAGGAGTTTATTTTGTACTCTGAGAGGAGTAAGCGGGGCCTTCGTGAGGAGGAAGTTGAGGACGCCGTGGTGTATCGGGCGAGGGAGAGAGGCCGGCCCGCAGTTCCCAGCAGGTTCCGATGCCGGGCCGGATTTCACGTATGTCCGTGGGGACGGATCGAGGAGGAGGTGCCTCGTACCCGTTTCGAGCAGGCTCCCGCCGCATACCGAGCTGATCCCGATAGATCGCGAGTGTGCCGACTCTTTTCCATCTTGGCATTCTTTCGTATTTTTCTTTTTGTTGTTGAGTATAACCGTATTGCCGAGCGTTTCCTCGTCGCTTGCTTGTGCAGGTCCCTGGGAGAGCCTATGATATGCCGACTCACCTTTATGTGGCGACGAGGTCGTTTCGAAGAAGATGGCGTCGAAGATGTCTTGCACGGTCGCGACGCGTGCGTCGCACTCATCACCATGCCTTCGAGGCATTCCTCTCAGATGTTCCTCCACCGAGAAAGGCCGAGCCTGGAGCTACGCGCAGAGGGACCTTCGAGGGGCGGCATAGCATGGATGCCGGACGTCTTCTGTGAGCTCCGAGGCAGCAGCTCTTTATCGCTTCTTCCCTCCGCAGGACGCACAAGATGAGGGATCCTCAGAGCCTTCTTTCATTGATCCTTTCGTCGGATTTGATCCTTCGGATTACTTTGAGTGGCAGCCTCCAGCGGGGGCTCGATACTCTGACGACGAGGACGTGACGGGCGAGTTCACCGGGATGCCCGACTTCTCTCTGGAGGACCTTGGCGAGGATGATGATGCTGAGGAGTCTGATTAGTATTCATTTGCTTTCCCTCTTTTCATATCTTCTCTCCCCCCCCTTTTTTTTAGCAACAGACATTTGATGTACCTGTAATAAAACACTCGTATTTGCACGGCAAACAACATTTTATTTCAAGATGTAATGTCATTTTTGGGATTCCCTACGAATTGTCTTAGAAATTGTTGCTAGTATTTTTATTTTGTGCATGCCACGTGAGTCGAGAGTGCGTTTGTGGGTAGTGTATGTTTGCCGGGAATGGCTTTGGCCGCCGTTTGGGCGGTTTGGAGCAAGGTCCCGCCGAGGACAAATGGTTGTTGTACCGTTTTGTCAAATGAAATGGGTTCTATTTGCAAGGAGGTCCGTACGGACATACTTAGCATGCAAAGAGGTCCGTACGGGCCAACCTTGCTTTTGGGAAGGAGATAAATGCTTTCCAAGAGTCCGGGTTCTTCCTCATTTCCCCATTTGCGACTCTTTCGAGCCTTCTCCCCATTTCCTCTAGGAACCTCCATTTTTGCCATGGATTCTTCGTACGTCCCTAGAATTTTGCCGAGGCTTTCTGCAGGAGAGGCAAGCACACTTCCTTGAGCAACTGAAAACGTGGATGCACACAAGTATGAGGCATCAGAGACGGGCTTTCGAGGTAAGGTTTCGTCTTTGCTCGATTTGGTCTTTTAAGGAGTTGGTTCTCGATTGGGATTTGTTGCGGGCCGCCGTGAAGTTGGGTTGTTAGGAGGCACGTGTACCGTTTCTCCTACAATGAAATGGTGCCCACTTTTGAGGATTTTTGGGCTTTGATTGGAGGACCGGAGGTGGAGGCCATCTCGCTTCCTTTGATGGGTGGTGCTGCGGTGAGCGTGAAGCTTGCAGGCTTTCTTCGTACTTCGTTGGAAGAAGCGCAGGGTATGATCCTTGATTCGTGTCATATTGACATTTCTGAGCTGCCGGAGCGGTTCATGGTTGATGATGAGAGTGATGTCTCTTGGGATGCATTTGCCTTGTGCGTGATGGCGACGATTTTCCTGGTCAGCTCCCTTGGCATTTGCGATGGCGCTTTGCTAGATGTGGTAGGGCACTGCAGGGCTGGAGAGGATATTGTCCCGTTGGTGCTGGGGGAGACTCTTCATAGTATCGACCGTCTGGCGACTGGGGATCGTTTTATGAGAGGGGGAAGCCCCGCTTTGCTCACCTTGTGGCTGCGAGAGAGACTTCAGGCCATGCCCGAGGCTCCGACGTCGTTTAGCCCGTGGTCATTTGCTCGCCGACCTCTTGTGTTGGATATGGATCGCTCCGCCCGGGAGAGATGGATGGCACAGCCTTGGTACGCATCGGATCCGCGGTGGGTTCCGCACCGGAGGATTGAGACTAGGAGGGTCTTTCAGAAGGGTCCTATGTCGTCGAGTTCCGAGGTTTGTCGTGGTCCTCCTTCTATATTCCGTCGCTTGTTTCCGGCAGTTTGGGATGAAGCGAGGAGCCTTTGTTGGCCGGGATGACCTTGCTACCGCGGAGGTAGTTCCTCTTTGTATGGCGGGTCAGTGCCTTCTTGTATTTTACGAGGGTATGGAAGTATTCCGCTTTCCCTCCAGTGGTACTCCTTAGACGTCTGGGAGCGTCGTATTGACGACTCGCACTGGCCCGGTATGGCAGCGTGTTCAGGCAGTCCCAAGTGGTCTTGGAGAGCAGGTGTGTAGCGATTCTCGGGACCCGGCTGCCGTAGTAGCTATTGCCTTAGGAGTGCCGAAGCCCAGTCACGACCCTTTGGATGTGACGGGAGACACTTTGTTTGACTACGAGACTAGAGTTGACCGACCGACGTGGGAGAGGTCCTCTTTTGGCACTCGCAGGAGGAGATCCGAGCCGAAGCACGGGCGAATGAAGCCCCGAGAGCCTGGATTGTTTGACTCTACGGGAGGACCCCGCATCTCTGACCGAGAGACGCAGAGTTGGTTCACGTGGAGCGAAAGAAGACTCGCCGGGGACGAGGGAAGAAAGGAAAGAATGGCGAGGGGACAAGCGCAGATGGCGCGGAATGACCTCCTAGGTATCCATTCATTGCATTTGCAAACACATTATTTGTTAAATGTATTAAGCTGTCTTTTAGCATGTTGTGAACTTGAGAGTAGACCGTGCTTGAACTCATCAAGAAATGTTGTAACCGTTAGTGATTTGTGATTTACTTTTAAAGCTTTGTCGAGACGCAAGATCTCTTGTCTGCCTTTGTTTCTTTTGTGCACCTTGTCGGCGTCCATCTTTGGACTTTTCTGTTGCGTTTGCGGATTGAAGCAGTCTGGGCCATGACGGCAATCCCTTTTGCTTAGGCTTTGTGCTTGGCTGAGAGGTTGAATGATCCCCTGACAAGTCGTTTTGACGGTCTTTTCCGTAACTTCCTTGCCTCTTGTTGGCGTCGGGCTCTTGACCTCTTTTTGTAGCTTCTGCTTGAGCTTCTTTTATTTATGTTTTTTTCTGTGAGCCCTTGCTCGAGCTCTCTTTTTTTTTATTTTTTGAAGCGCGTGAGGGCGAAGACAAACCCCTGGCTTGGAAGCAGACATGAGTCAGTCGTTTGATGCTGAGTGACCCTCGGATGTCCTTTGATGTTGCCGCCGTCGTTTGACTTGGTCAAGGTGACTGTTGGGGCGTGTTCTTGAAAAGTGCGTAGCTTGATGGAGGTCTTGATTGACATATAAACTTTTGACTTTTTGTGTATTTTTAGACCGGACCAATTAAGGTTGCCTACGTCTCCCTGACTAGAGGGCTCGGGGTCTGCGTAGTTCGACACTACATGGAGTGCCAAGAGATGCACAGCTTGTTCTTCTTTAGGCGAAGTATCTCGCGAAGTTTGCTTCCGTTGACCGGATTCAAGAAGGGATTGCCGTCTAGGTCCGCTCGCCTTCATGGCACCTCTGGAGAAGATCTTTTGAACCACGAAAGGGCCGATCCATGTGGGTTCCCATTTTCCCAGTGGGTTGGTTCGAGTGGGAGGATTTTCTTTGAGTACAAGGTCGCCTTCCCTGATGTCTCGGGACTTGACTTTCTTGTCGAAAGCTCTAGCCATCCTGCTTTGATAGGCTCGGACGTGTTCCATGGCCTTTAGTCGTCGCTCGTCTAGCGAGCCAATTCGTCATGTCGGCCGAGCCATTCAACTTCGTTGATGTCATTTTCCAGAAGACTCAGAGTGAGGAATTTCCGGCTCGATGGGAAGGATCGCTTCCATCCCGTATGTCGGGGCAAATGGGGTTTCTCCCGTGGCTGTTCGACCGATGTGCGGTAGCCCCAAAGTGCAAGGTGCAGCTTCTCGGGCCAATCTCGTCCTCGGGTGGTCATTTTTCGGATGATCTGTTCGAGGGTTTTGTTTGCTGCTTCCACGGCGCCGTTTGTTTGTGGTCGGTAGGGAGAAGATTTGTGGCGTGTGATCTTGAATTCAGCCAGCCCGTCGAATTCCCTTCGAAGTGTGAGCCATTGTCCGATATGACCTCATCCGGGATGCCGTATCGCGCATGATGTTTTCCTTGAGGAAATGCGTGACCTTCTTGGAGGTGAGTACCTTGTAGGACTTGGCTTCGACCCATTTGGTGAAGTAGTCGATGGCTACTAAGATGAACTCGTGACCGTTGCTGCCTGGTGGCGCAATTTTCCCGATGACGTCAATTCCCAAGTGGCAAATGGCCAAGGTGTAGTCATGCAGTAGAGATCGTGAGGAGGTAGATGATTGAGGTTGGAGAACCGTTGGCACTTGTCGCAGCTTCGGACAAAGTGGATGCAATCTGCCTCCATGGAGATCCAGTAGTAGCCCATCCTGAGAATGATTTGCATCAGGGCTCTGGCGTTCATGTGGGGACCGCAAGCCCCATTGTGGACTTCGTTCATGAACTTGTTTGCTTCTTCTTGGCTGATGCAGCGTAGGAGTGGCCCATGGTAGCGTTTCTTGTATAGCATGTCCCCGAGGATGACGAAGTGAGAGGCGAGGCGTTTTAGGGCCATGATGCTCTTGGTTTTGACCCTTTTTGTGTGTGGGTCTTCCTTGTTTATGAAGGTGGTTTCCCCGCTCTTGAGGTATTGGAAGATCTGGTTTGTGCTGGAAATGGCGTCGGACTTGCGTCTCTTTGGCTCTTCAGCAATCTTGCAAATCGTTGTGATTAAAACCTTCTCGGCAGCTTGGGCCCGGTTTTTCTCTCGTTTGGCAACATGCTTAAATGTTTGCTTGATGCATTTATTCAATTAATGTGTTTGCCTTTGGTATAGATGAATTGTTATTAACTGTTTTGATTAGTTAACATCATCATTTGTTAAAGATGCAATGAAATGATTTTTTAGAAAGGTCGGACCTTTTATTGAAAGCGTGAAGACTGTACATTGTTGATCAAAGATTCACAATCGTTGGGCGTAAAGCCGTCAAAAGACTCAAAAGATGTGAATTCACAGACAACAAGACTCGAAGCTAGACTATAGGTGACGAGGGATTGGACCAGGCTTCATTACTCTCGGATGGCTGTAGCTCTAGAGGGAGTGGTGCTGGTTCAGGTAGCCAATCTTCCCTTGGCATGAGTCCCGGAAAATAGCTTGCATGCGGTTCGATTTCAAACCAGATTGCGGAGGTTTTAGGTTGCTCCCCTGATGATGTCCCTCCATTAGTGTTGCCACCAGCCCTTGGGGGTTTTTGATGATAGAAGTCGCTGAGGGCTACTTCTAGGAGGGCGAAGCATTCGCTGATTCGGAGTTGATTCTTGCTGATGTTGATCACTTTCATAGAATCTGCCTCTTTATCTGGGATCTTTGCTTGGACGACATTTACAATGTCTCGATTCGAGGGGCATGCTATATCTCCTTCCCCGATTAAGCCTTCGAGGAGGTTGCGCCACTGTTCATCCGTGTCGGACACCGGAATGTTCAATTGAACTAAGCCGTGATGGCTGTCCCCGTAAGATCCGAGAGTGTCGGCTAGAGGGTTGTCTTGTACCGGGGATCGGTGATGAGCCGCTTTGCAAGAGGGTTTTCGGCGAAGTAAGGGTCTACTCCTCGATCAATCTCCATTAGGGAATCCATCTCTTGATCCTCTCTCAAGCATTCTTCACAGCCGCATATATCGTAGTTGTCATCCCGACCCATGAGTTCTTCAATTTCCAACTCGTCGCGGCTTAGAGCGTGGATGTAAGGATCCACTTCGTAGCGGGATAGGGTAGGAGAATTATCCTGGGAAGAGTATTCGGTCATGCTCGGGACCTTATTCCGGGTCATAGCTTGCCGGCCAAGCACTTGCCATTGCACCGCTTCCGCGGATCACTTCGATCGCTCCATTGGCATTGATGAATTTCACGCATTGGTGAAGAGTAGATGATACCGCTTTCATCCGATGTATCCAAGGTCGTCCCAACAAAGCAGTAGAAGGTTGGTTTGATTTCCACGACTTGGAATTCTACCGACCTCCGCCGTACGTCGAATTGGATCATCAGATTTATGACTCCTACGATTGGTCGTGCGGTGGAATCGTAGGCTCCGGATTACCCGAGGTGAAGGCCTTATCGAGAACGATCGATGCGGAGTCGCTTCAATGTGCTCAAAGTGATGATGTTGATCGCGGAGCCGTTATCAATCAAGACGTTCGGGAGGAAGAACATCTCTATTTTTATGAGGATGAGGAGGGCTTCGTTGTGCCGATTCTCACATATTGGCAAGTCATCGTCTGTGAAGAAGGCTAAACCGCTTCCCGTGCTACCGTTTGACTCCGCCTCTTCTCGGGGAACGTTCGATCCATCCATTTCGTATGCCTCTGGGCCGGGGCAAAGATCGTAGGGAGACAAGCTGCCCTCGGGCGTTCTTGTTGGAATTCCCGGTCACGAGATCTTTTGACTGCTGGTTTCACGCTCCCGCATAGCGGACAAAGATGCCGACGGTTTCGAAATTGCAGGGGGTCCGCTCTCGCTTGGAGTTTCGTCAAAGGCTATTGAGTTTACCCCGTCGTTCCCGGGGAATGGATTTCCGATGGTATCGGGACCACGAGGGCGTTCCAATTTTCCCTCTTCAATGAGCCCCGGACCACCCGCTTGAGCACGAAGCAATTGTCGGTAGTGTGGCCGGGGTAGTTGTGGAAGGCGCAGTGCTTGCTCATATCCATGTTGGGCCTGGGAGTCTTCGGTTGGAAATTCTCGAGTGGTTTGAGAAGATTTCGTTTCACCAAAGCTTCAAATACTTGACCCAAGGGCATTTCAAGGTTATCTAAATGTCGGAACTCGCGGGAAGCGAGGGGATTGTTATTCTTCGGGGCCGCTTTGATCGCGGTTTACTTGAGCTCCGTTCCGAATGTAGTGTATCGCTCCGCCGCTTCCTTTCCTTTGGTCGGGCAGAGTTGAAGTTGCCAGGTTTGTTCGATAGCGGTAAGATGAGGCAGGGGTTCTTGTTGCCTTTTGAAGACTCGTAGTCTTTTCAAACTTTGTCCCGGCGTTGATCATGGCACGGAGATCCGGATAGAAATGGTGGCCGATCAAGGTCCTCAAAGATGGCTTGAGGCGTGAATGGAAGATGTCCATCTCGCTCTTCTTTGGAAAGTGGATCCATTATCTCGCTTAGCTTCCAGCCCATCTTTTGTAGAACTCACCTACCGGTTCGTCATCCTTTTGTTCGGTGGCTTGCAGTGTCATGGTGGTTTGTCTCCCATTCAAGGTTGGCACGGTACTTCTCCAGAAGATTTCACTCCATCTCGATCCCATGTGGAGCGGTTTTCGCCTTCACATTGAGGAACCACCTTAGTGCCGTGGATTTGAGGGAATGCCGAAAGTGATTCGCCATCCGTTGAGGGGTTGCCCCTTTCGCTCTCATACCCGGGACGTAGGTGTCAATGTGGGTTTTTGGGCATTCTGTCCCGTCAAACTTTTCCATTTCCGGCATCCCGAACTTTGGAGGGAGAGGGACCACTTTGTTCGGATCGCAGTGGCGGGAGGGAGTCCTTCCGAGAACTAGCTAGCTTGCCTTGCATGTCTTTCATTTGTTCGATCGGCCAAGCCATGTGAGGATCACTGCTCGAGGCGGGTTACCGCTGTGGACGGAAACCGAAGATGGGGGTGGATCAGGCCGACGGGATCGCCATTCGGGAGTCTTGGGGAGGTAGTTGAGTGTATACCAACCCATACCCCGGGGTGTTGAAGTTGAGGCGTGATTGCCGGGTCCGCCATGGTCAGGGTTGTGTTTGGGAGGCCCCAGGGAAAATGATTCGTTAGCCCCAATCGCGTACTAGCGGGTGGCAAACTTGAGATGCCGGGATATCCGCTCGGGATGCCCGTCCCCGGTAAGCATGGGGACTTTTGATTGTGGTTGCGAGGCTCGTATAGAGGCAAAGGATTGAATCCCGGGGGATACCGAGATGCATTGGGATCCGCGGAGCAGTGCACGTATGTGTGCCGCCGGTACCGAGCTTGATGTGCGTGAGCCGGAAACCGACCGTGCCGAGGCGGGCATGTCTGAGCCGCTTGACCGACGCCCGAGGGAGCTTTGAGCGAGAGCCGCTTTGCGTTGCCGGGATCTCGTAGCTTGGCGGAGGCGGGACTCGCCGATAGCTTTGAGAAACCGGGGGAGCCGGTATGTCTTCGTCCTCTATGAGAACAAAGGTTCAGTCAGTTGGGGAACCAGCGGTTCCTCGAAGACGCAAGGTGTCTAGGATCCGAGCTTCTTTGCTCTTCTTTGGCGCTTCTTGATGGTTTCGAAGGCTCGCAACACCTCCTCCATTGTCTGGAGGTTCCTTAGTGGCGGGGTTCCGTTTCCCTCACTGTTATCTGTTGATCCCGTCATGGGAGAGTAGCGGACGGTGCAGACCGTTGAACTGGAAGGGCTATCGTACCTTGTGCCTCGATACTGAAAAGGCGGCTTCCAGGTATTCTCAACCACTCTCGGTTCGCTGGAGGGGGTGACGGGCAAGGTTTAGACACAGGAATGGCCTCACGGGATAGAAGGGGGAAAGCTCACGTGGCATGCGGTTTCCGTTTATTTTATTTATGATTTTTTTTTTGATGTTTTAATTTACTTAAAACATGTTTTCTCAGAGACCTAGGTAGGTTGGAAAAGATTGCTCTTCTTTTTCGCAACTATGCTAGATCCTGGGTCAGTGGAGACCATCTGTGCGGTTATAAGCCCCTCGTTTTGCACCTGTATTTCGACATCCCAGGGTGGATAGCCCCAGGCGAGGGTCTTATAGTGCAAGCGGTTTCCACCGGCATAAAAGAAAAATCGAACCTAAGGACCGAGCCTGTCATGTTCGTTTTGATGCATTAGCCATGTGAATAGTGAACCGAGCCGGCCACTAAGTCAAGATCAGGTCAAGAGTTCGGCATGACCTCTCTTTACCTTGCTTGCGCAAGGGATCTGTGACGTTAGGCGTTGGCTGGGTCATATTGTCATGGCTGACGTATCAAAGGCGTGATGACATGGTGTCATGTGAGCATGGATGTATATCCGGACGGAACATCGTCCTGGGTGTAGCCGGAAATCAAGATCAGTCAAGATTTTAGCATGACCTTTCATCGTTTTGCTTGCGCAAGGGATCTTGAGTTCCGAGCCTTGACTCGAAAAATGGCCGGCATGGTATATGTATCCAGGCCGTATGACACTGACCGGGTAAAAACCAACCGAGTCCGGGACAGAGTGTGACTCAAGACTCAAACGTGCGGTGGTTGACGCTTGGCTAGGATGGGATGTTTGGAATGATCCCGTGCGCGTCCAAGAGGCCTAGGAAGACCAAACGGATGGCAACCGAGACCACTCCGGGTTGAGGGTTGTAGTGTGCGGTGTATCCGAGGGCGGCGGTGCGCGTAGCGTGCGGTGTAACCGAGGCAAAGGTGTGAGTAGTGTGCGGTGTAACCGAGGCGGTGCGCGTAGTGTGCGGTCTCTAAAATTCTTTTTATGAGTAAAACAAAAGTTTTTTTTTTGAAGAATTTTAAATGTATGCACAGATGTATATTGATGCATTTTTTTGTATTTTTTTTTTTTTTGTAAAATAAAAAGTAAAGCACGTGCACACACACACAATAGTTAAAGGAAGGGGTAAAATGAAAGTTTGACCCTCATCATCGTTTTAAAAATCTTTTGTTTTGTTTAAAAAGATTTTAAAACAAAAAGTCCCCAGCAGAGTCGCCAACTGAAATTACCCGGGATCCGAGAGGCTCGCGCCCCGGCATCTGGCATTCGTGTCCCCCGCCTCGCAGCGGTTTCGTTTCGTTGGTTTGTGTCTCGCCGTTTGTTTTCGCATTTGTAGAGTCGCCACGCCGTTTTTATTAAGCCCAAAACATTGAAAAAGGGCACGCTTAAAGATAATTTTAAACTGTTTTTGTGTGATGAGATTTTGAGTTCGGAGGTCAGATGACTCCTCGGGAAGAGAATATTAGAATATTAGAGCTCACCCGAGTCGCCTCGTAAAACGAGTCTTTCGGATACCCCTAATATCCTTTAAATGTTGTGTGTGTGTGTGTGTGCTTTTAAAAATGCATGCTGTATCGGATGTCTACATTGTATGCTATGTATTGAAATGTATTGAAATAGTAATGGAAGGAAGCCTTACCAATGTTGGTTCGCGTCTGTCTTCCGCTGGGGAATAGTGTTTGAGGTCGGAGTAGCGTTCCGGTACGGATCGGGATTGCTTCGGGAGATGCCGGTTGTCTGCGGACAGAGTTTCGGTGTGAGTTGAGGTTGCGAGCGCGTTCGGGCGAGGTTCGGCGTGCGTGGGGATCGTTGGGATCACTCGGGCAGAGGTTCGGCGTGCGTTGTGGTGGCAGGAGTCACTCGGGCAGAGTTTCGGCGTGGTTTGGGATTGTCGGTTTGACTCGGAAAGAGCCGGGACACCGTGGAAAGACCAGGCAAGGCCTCGAAGTACCACGAGGGGCCTCAGAGTACCTCGAGAGTGCCTCGGGGCAGCGCGGGAGCGTCTCGGGAGCGCTCGGAGAGGCTTCGGAGCACCACGAGGGGGCTCGGAAGGCCTCGGAAGGATCCGAAAGGGGCCGGGAATGCCTCGGAAGGACTTAGAGGGGAAGCCAGAAGGCCTAGGGAGGAAGAGAGAAATGGGAGGTCTGAAAAATGAGGGAGGGGGAGCCCTCTATTTATAGTGTAGGAAAAGTTGCAAAGAGGTCCGTACGGACCTCTTAGGTAATCCAAAATTTTAAATTTCCGGGATTTGAGGGAATCTCGTGGACTTTAAGGGGATTTTCGTAATGATTATGTCTGGTGCAAAGAGGTCCGTACGGACCTTTTGGCATGCAAAGAGGTCCGTACGGACTTTCCATGCTTTTGTGAATGTGATGGCAAGCTAGCTCTCGTCGAGAGCTTTCCAACCATATATGACACGTCTCAATCGGAGTTTGTATGAAGGAGTTATGACCTCCGAAAGTTTGCCCCTGGTTTTGTCGTATGCTGGGATGGAGAGCGATCCGGATTGGGGTACTTACATGAGGGCTCCTTTGTCTCTTTAAAAATTGGATCCGAATTTTCTTCGGATGAAATGTTGAGCGAAGAATTCGAGCTATCCTCCACATTTACTGGATCATCAGCCGTGTTTGAAGGTATCTTGAACCTGAACAAGGTTTTGATCCTCTCAGATTGACGACGCACTCCACCCCGAAAAGACGAAGAGGCATCAACTGCCTTCCTCTTCTTGGTTTTCTTTTGAGGGGTGAAGGTTAGCTCAATGGAGGGGGTAGCTTCTGGAAGGTTTAAAGGAATGGAAATTTGAGATGGATCATAGACAACAATGTCTAAAGATGGTGAGGTTGAGGGTATGGCCGAAAATGTCGCAGGAGATATCTCCATGGGAACGGAGACATTGGAGGAGACACTTGAGGGGGCTAAGGGCGAAATCTCCATGGGAGAAGAAATTTGGGAAGAATTTTTAGGGCTTGCCATGGAGGATCGAAGAAGACGAAGAACAGGGGAGAGGGTTTAAGGTTTCCGCCTAGAGAGAGAGGGAAACGGAAAGAGAGAGAGTGAGAGAGGGTTTAGTAAGGAGGGGTTTTGTTGAGGAATAATGAGAGTTATTAAGTTGATTTGACAACTTCAAATTAATTTAAAAAAAAAACCTTTTATCCAAAACATATCCCAACAAACTCAGCCAAGTTATCCGCCATTTTGAAAAAAAAAATTATTTTTTTTAATTTTTATAATTTTTAATAATAACTAAACATAATTTTAGTAATATTCATAAAATTGAGTTTTTCAAAATTCAAAGAGATGAATTTAAAAAAATAGATATTATAAAATTACACTTAATTTGACAAAATAAAAATTTTTGCTAAAAACCTTTTAAATTTCACAAACTCTAAATGTAAAGAAATAGACTTTTGAAAATTTAAAATTTAATTAACAAAAACAAAAAAATAAGACAATAAAAAAATAATGTAGCATCTACTAATGTGTTACTAGCAATGTTGCGTGACACACAAGGCAACATTTTTAAATAAAATTCCCTTGATATTTTTTCAACATATATAACTTGTCATTCCTTAGGCAATTTTTAAGCAAGCTTTACACATTCTTTATTTACAAGGAAGCATCGTAGTAGCGAGCTCCGTACCCCGAGTTTTTTTATAAACGTGTAAAGCTATATGTAGTAAGTTTTATACCTTTCAAGTAGGGTACACTGTAGTAGCGAGCTCCATGTCCCTAATACTCAGTATAAAACAACTACATTATACTTCCTTTGGGAATATTTTAACACACTTTGCTCTCTTTTTTTTTTTTAATATCAACATAATATAAGTGACTTTGTCACTTTAAGCACAAAGGGGTATTTTATAAAAAAATGTTAACCTTAAGTATAAACACATACTAGAACAAAAAGGTCAGTAAATGCCCCCATTTGGGATTAAACTAACTATTTTTTTTAAATAATAATATACAACAAATACAGAGTGTTGCTGACAGTGTTGGCAACACTGACGGCAACACTTGAAACAACAGATTTATAGAAAATATAAACCAAGAGATTTTTTCAAACTTGAAAATCTCTCATGGTCCAAGGCTTTGGTCAAAATATCAGCAAGTTGATGTTTTGTATCAATATGCTCTATTTGGATCAATTCCTTTTCTACTAAATCTCTTAAAAAATGATGGCGGATATCAATGTGCTTAGTGCGTGAGTGATGTACAGGGTTTTTGGAAATATTTATAGCACTCAAATTGTCACAATACATGGTCAAGATATTACTATCAAGACCATAGTCGTCAAGCATGTGTTTCAACCATA
This sequence comes from Adenophora triphylla var. japonica, assembly GCA_022495995.1. Classification (NCBI taxonomy): domain Eukaryota; kingdom Viridiplantae; phylum Streptophyta; class Magnoliopsida; order Asterales; family Campanulaceae; genus Adenophora; species Adenophora triphylla. The sequence goes on from JAFEMH010004153.1 coordinate 20,884, forward strand.
TTAGTTGTGAACAACAACTCCCGCCGCCACATATTCGGATTCAGCGAGAGAGAGACACAGCTTTGCTTGCGATCGTACCATGACACTAGATTATTACCCAAGAAAAATAACCCCCACTAGTGCTCTTTCTATCATCTATATCCCCGCCCAATCGTAGTCACTAAAACCAACTAAGTTGGTATTAGTGTCTTTGGTGAACCAGATTCCCAATTCACTTGTCCCAGACACATACTTGATGATTTTCTTGACAAAGCATTTAGGTGAGAAATTTTAGGAGGGGATTGATATCTAGCACATACACCTACGCCGAACATAATATCTGGGACGACTGACAGTAAGATAAAGAAGACTACCTATCATGGATCTATACAGAGTTGGGTCAACATCCTCCCCTACCTGATCTTTGGTTACCTTAAGAGATGATCCCATAGGTATCTTAGAACTCTTGGCACTCTCCAATCCAAATCTTTTCACCAGACTCTTAGCGTACTTGCTCCGAGTGATAAAGATTCCATCATTTGACTGTTTCACCTGCAATCCTAGGAAATAATTAAGTTCTCCTATCATGCTCATCTCGAATGTTGATGTCATAGCTTCCACAAAATTTTGTAAACATGTTTTAGATGTGGAACCATAAACTATGTCATCAACATAGATCTGAGCAATGACAAGCTCTTTATTTTCCCTAAGAATAAATAATGTCCTATAGGCTTCTCTTCTAACAAATCCATATTCCAGAAGGAAACTTGTTAGACGCCCATACCATGCACGAGGAGCTTGTTTCAAGCCATATAAGGCTTTATCAAGTCTGTATCATGGTCTGGGTGAAATGGGTCTTCAAACCCTTTAGGTTGCTCAACATAGATCTCTTTATCTAAGTACCCATTCAAGAAAGCCGCTTTGACATCCATTTGGTGCAATGTGATTTTGAGATAACAGGCTATAGCAAGAAGAAGTCTTATTGACTCAATTCTAGCCACAGGTTCAAAGGTCTCGTCAAAGTCGATTCCTTCCACTTGTGTATAGCCTTGAGCTACAAGACGAGCTTTATTACGAACAATATTACCCAATTCATCAGATTTGTTTTTGTAAATCCATTTAGTTCCAATAATGTTAGTATTTAAAGGACGTGAAACTAAACACCAAACCTCGTTACGGGTAAATTGTTCAAGCTCTTCTTGCATAGCTTGAATCCAGAATTTATCATTTAAGGCCTCAATCATATTTTTTGGTTCAAGAGAGGAAACGAAACAGGAGTGTTTTACCTGAGAGTATATGGAGGACATACATACATACCTAACCATATCTCTGTAGTCTACTAGCTCCTTATTTCTTGTTCGAACCCCTTCATTAACATCACCAATTACTTGAGTAATGGGATGATAATTTCTAATACGAGCTGGGGGATCTCTCCTGCCTTGATGGTACACCAATCCATCTTCTTCTTCTGAGTCACTGTTCTATTTTCCTGTGTTGCCTCAGGTGTTGCCATTTCAGGGGCAACACTTGAATCTCGTGTTGACCTTTGCACTGCCGAATCGTTTTACCATTTCCACATTCTCTGTTTGACTTTTTCTAGCAAGGTCAGAGGTATATTATCAGCTGGTTCTCCTGTAGCACTCAAGTAATCGTTAAATTCAATATTTATCGATTCTTGAATCACTTTTAACCTCAAATTATAGACACGATAAGCATGACTGTTTTGAGAGTAGCCCAGAAAGATGGCTTTGTCACTCTTAGAATCAAGTTTTCCTAAGTATTCCCGGTCATTTAAAATGTAGCACAAACACCCAAACACATGAAAATAGTGAACCGTAGGTTTCTTTCCATTTAAAATCTCATAGGGTGTCATAGTTGTACCGGGTCTTAAGAAAACTCTATTCGTAGTGTGACAGGCTGTGTTAAATGCTTCGGCCCAAAAACCTTTAGAAATATTTCTAGCAATTAGCATAACACGAGCCATCTCCATTAAAGTCCTATTTTTCCTTTCAGCAACACCATTTTGTTGTGGTATTTTGGGTGCTGAAAATTCATGGTGTATCCCCTTTTTACTACAAAATGTAGCAAAGGAGATGTTTTCAAACTCTCTATCATGATCTGACCTTATTCGAAAAATAGGAGAACAAAACATGTTTTTGATTTTAGAGACTAAGTGAGTAAATTTATCAAAAGTTTCAGATTTTTTTCTTAAGAAATACACCCATGTAAACCTAGAAAAATCATCAACTATCACATAAACATACTTCTTACCTCCCAAGCTTTCTACCTCAATAGGACCCATCAAGTCCATATGTAGAAGCTGAAAACAATGTGTTGTTCCTGAGTGTTGCTCATTGTGTTGTTCAACACTGTGAGCAACACGAGTTTGCTTACCCTTTTGACAGTCACCACACATCACGGTGTCTTTGAGGTTTAGTTTAGGAACACCTTTGACGGCATTATGTTTGATAATCTTCTCAAGATTCCTATAATGAGAATGACCTAACTTTTGATGCCATAACCTTATATCATCAAGTTTTGTCAAATTGCACACTGATTTATTACCAACCAGATAGCAATTATCACTTGATCTTATTCCAGTCATGACACAAAAGTTAGTGTTATCCAACACTTCATAGGTATTTTTATTGAATTTTACCTCCAAATTGTCATCACATAGTTGGCTAATGCTAATTAAATTAGCAAGTAAACCATCTACGTGCAAGACATTTTTCAAAGGAGGAAAACCAACAATATCCAGTGTTCCTTTACCAACTATTTCACTCTTGCCACCACCACCATAAGTCACTGAGCCTCCTTGAATAGGTTGGTACTCTGTTAGGAATGATTTTGTACCCGTCATATGACGTGAACAACCACTATCAAAGTACCAAGTTCCTGCAATGTTAGTCCTTAAAGCTGTGTAAACAACATAGCATTTCAGTTTTTCCTTGGGTAACCAACCCTTTTTTGAAAATCTGGATTTCTGTTCACCAGTGTTGCCATGAGTGTTGTCCTGAGAAATTGGCGACACTTGAGGCAACACTTGAATACTGGACATTTTCTTTTGAAGGAAAAAAGCAATCTGATTTTAAATGTCCAGCTTTGTGACAGTATCCACATTCATTGGATTGATCAGGATTATCACTAGGAGTGCTACCCTTTTCCTTGACACGCTCTTTTACAAAACAATTTTTAGTTTCAACATCAAACAAGGAAGAGGTAATACTTTCAAGTGATTCTTGGAACCCAAGACCAGCTTTCAGAGGCTTACTCAAATTGAGTATTTCATCCAATTTGGATGAACTCGTGTTGAGTTTTTTGAAGGTGGATTCGGCTAGGCTGAGTTTGGCCTTGATTTTATCAAGATCCAAGTCTCTCCTACTGAGTTGAGCTTCTAGCCGAGTCAAGGAGTTCTTAAGATCCTGATTTTCCTTTTTCAAGAAAACCACCATCTTATTCTCCTTTTTCCATTCCACGAGGAGGGATTTATAGAAGTTTTTTAATTCACAAATGAGCTCATCTTTATCAAGATCATCCTCTATAAAATCCTCTGAATTTAAATCAGTATAACCATGCAAATTAATATCATTTAAAGAATCATACCTGCTGAGTGTTGTGCCAAGTGTTGCCAATTCTTGGACGACACTTGGGGCAATACTTTCTGAAGAAGTCACCAATGTTGTGTCAAGTGTTGTCAAATCTGAAACAACACTTGAAATAACACTTTCTGTCGAAGGTAGCTCCTCTACCGTGGCCATCATGACCACTTGATCCGTCTTTTCTTCTTTCTCCGTTCCTTCCTCCTCTCCATCACTAAGAGATATCCACAAAATTTTGCCCGCCTTTCTCAAGGTGTTAGCACATTCATTGGCATAGTGATCCCAACCGGAACAAGCATGACATTGAATAGATTCAATGTACTTAGGATCGGACCGGATCTTTTCCGAGGATGCACGCCTAGGTGGGGTATCCTTCTGATTTGGAGGAGGACCTCTCCTTGGCACAAAACTAGAGGTTTTGGCCGTTTGGTCCTTAGCTTTTACCTGCACTTTGTTAAATTTTCTAACCATAGAATTATATCTCTTTGCAAGTAAAGCTACACTAGTATTTTCATCTAACTCCTCGAAGACTTCATCTTCATCATCCACACACGCTGTCCAAGATTCGACTTTTAAGGCAATATTCTTGCCTTTAGAAGCCTCCGTTTGTTCATTGAGATTCAACTCAAAGTTTTTCAAAATACTCATTAAGGAGTTAATGTCCATTGTTGAAAGATTATGGGCCTCTTCAATAGCTGAAACTTTAATATTAAAACGTTCGGGAAGAGTACGAATAGCTTTTGAAACAAGTTGTTTATTTGTAAAAGGCTCCCCTAATACTTGACAAGCATTTGAAATATCAATCAAATTTTCAAAATAAGACGAGATGTCTTCGTTTTCATCCATTCTTAATCTTTCAAATCTACTAGTGAGACCTCTAAGCTTTGTTTCTCGGATACTGCCATCTCCTTCACAAAATCTTTGTAAAGTATCCCAAGCATCTTTTGCAGAGGGACTATTTTGAATGAGTTTGAACATATGCATGTCAACCCATTCATAGATGGCATTTAGTTCCTTTTTATTGAAACTAGCAAGATTATTCTCTTCAATTGTCCACTCGAATTCAGGTTTGACTTGAACGTCACAATCGTCATCCGGAGGAAGCATTGGAACAGAATAACCATTTAAAATAGATCGCCAAGTCCGAAGATTAATTGATTTGATATGAGAGTGTAGGCGAATCTTCCAATAAGCATAATTAGATCCGTCTAAAACCGGTAATCTCTTTTGATTAGGGTTTGCAGGATCATAAGCCATGACAAAAGGATCTAAACACTTAGTATATCAAGTGCTAGGCTCTGATACCAATTGAAATTGTCTATGGCTTAGAACAAGTGAGGTGAAACTCACAAGGTGAGACGAAACTCACAAGTGTTGTCTTTAGTGTTGGCAACACTAACAACAACACATACACCAATTCTAGAAAAACACAAATCAATAGAAATAAATATAATTTGCAGCGGAAGAATTAAAAAAATACACAAGAATATAATTTTTATCAAGTTATATAAATATATAACTTGATGGGTGCCTTAAAGGCAAGACCTTTCTATTAATAATATGAATTCAATACAAGGTCGAAGAAGTTCCTTAATGATAAACGAACCCTGATATAAGGAACAATATATACACGAATTCTCTCTGAAAATGAATACTCAAAACCTCACAAAAATATAAAAATCTATATGAAATTATCGAGTGTTGGACTGAGTGTTGCCGACACTTGAATGGCAACACTTGAGAGCAGAATTCTACTTCTTGTGCGTATTTGCATTTTACGAATTGGATGATCTTCAATGAAGATCCACCGCACTATTTATAGGCCACAAAGTCTTGGAGCCTACTCAAAATGATCAAAGAACGACTTGGAGTTTGTTTCCTCCATTTTAGCCACTCGCCTCATATGTAGGAGACCTAGTCTTCTCTTGATTCTCTTGCTTGTACCTCTCGACTTTGAATGCCTTGTACTCGACTTGTTCTCCCCGTAATAGCCGAATAAAATATCTCTTTGCTTGGTCATTAATTAAACAAATAAACACATGTTTATTTGTTAATTTCTTCTTCTCGTAACTCTCGCCCGGCGCTTCGTTGCTCTTTTCAAGCTCATTTTAAGATGACTAACTACTGTTATATAAACATTAATTTACACATTAATATTTGTGAAAAATACAGTAACTAACTCAGTGTTGCCAATTCCAAATGGCAACACTTGTGGCAACACCAGTGGCAACACTGGTTTGCAACACTTGGAACAACATTCATGGCAACACATGATTTTAACATTAACACCGTGAACAGTTATAATCCCCCTAGGATTATAATATTATCTCAATCGTTTTCTTATCCGACAAGGACTAAACAGTTATAATCTCTCTAGAATTATAACCTCATCACCTACGAATTCCTATTCAATAAGGATTCTACAATGCTATACCTATAAATACAAGTCATAATTCATATTATTTGGGTAATCTATCTTTTGACTTAAAGCTCTTGTCAATTGATTTTTCTCTCTAAACACAAATACTTACACTCACGCCGGAGGGCCTTCGCCAGTGAAGCCCCGGCTAAATTTACGTGTTTGTTCATCTTTTTCAGGCTATTCATTCATCCATGATACAACCTGCCGCTAGATTTGAGATGATCCAAACGATTTTGGTATCATCAGTCGGTATTAGCTAAGGAGTTGGGTGATTCTTAGTCTGCCGTGAAAGAAAGGTTGATTTGATTAGTGGGTGTGAATTAGAGGTGACAGAGTTGCTGGGTGAGGAATTATAAGTTGGAGAAGAGGGGAGTAATGAGTATTTCATTTAACACCATGCACGAACAGAGCTTTGTTTGCCAAAAAATGAATGTGTGTGTGTAAGGGACAAACAGAGTGTGCTAGTATGACTGTAAACTTTGGTCAAATCTCTATTTTTATTTGTTTCTACTTCAGTAGTTAGTGAGTTACTAGTGACTTGTACTTTTAGCATGCTTGGTTATTTATGGATTAATCAAATACTCCCTCCGTCCCACTTCACTTGGCACTAATTTCCATTTTGGGTCGTCCCACTTCACTTGGCACTGCCCAAAATGGAAAAGAATATTCACTATTCCCTCCACTCATTCTCTCTCCTACTTCACTTTTACACTCACAACATTCTCTCTACTAACTATTCCTCCCACTCATTCTCTCTCCTATTTAATTCTTCATACTCACAACATTTAACTTTTTCTCTTTCTTACATCACTTTTCCTTAATTCCTACACCCAAAAAGTTGATGCCAAGTAAAGTGGGATGGAGGGAGTAGTTATGAAGGTTGATGTATATATATTCTTAGATAAAGGTTGATGTGGATTATATTATATTATAATCAATATTTACAAATAATACTCCCTCATTGTTCCAAAAGAAATTATCACTTTTAAGGGAAATTTTGTTCCAAAATGAATTACTATTTTTGTAAATAAAAAAAAACTTTGTCCCTAAATATTTTCTACCAAAATAATTTCACAATCCATTATATATTTGCAAAACTAAGAATTTAAAAAGTAAATAACAAATATTTTCATATACCTTAGTTACTAGTGACTTGTACTTTAATTACTGGACAATACTAGGGGTCCAAAATATGATCACAAAAAAGTTGAACACAAAAAGACTAAAAAACAACTGTGAACTTAACTAAAATAACTGTAAACTTAACTAAAACAACTGTAAATTAACAAATTATATCAAACAATATCATAAAATAGCAAAAATAAAGGCCATAAAAGACTAAAATCAATTGTGCACTTAACTAAAACGACTGTAAACTTAACTAAAAAAACTGTAAATTAAAAAATATGTCAAATAATTTCATAAAATTGCTAAAATAGAGGTCATAAAAGACTTAAACAACTGTGAACTACTAAAAAATATTGTGAACTTAACAAATATGCTAAATAATCTCATAAAATAGTAAAAATATACTCCCTCCGTCCCGGCCGACTTAGGACTTTTTGCCATTTTGGGCGTCCCACCCGACTTAGGACGGCCCAAAATGGAAACCTTAAATCACTATTCTCTCCACTCATTCTCTCTCCTACATTATTTTAATACTCACAACACCATTATAATTTACTATTCCCTCCACTCATTCTCTCTCCTATTTTTAAATTACACTCACAACATTTACCTTTTCCTTAATCCCCGTGCCATTTCAAAAAATCCTAAGTCGGCCGGGACGAAGGGAGTAGGTCTTAAAGATAAAAAAAATATTGTGGACTTAACTAAAACAATTGTGAACTTAACAAAAACAATTGTGAACTTAAGAAATATGTCAAATAATCTCATAAAATTGCAAAAATAGAGACCATAAAAGACTAAAAATAACTGTTAAATTAACTAAAAACAACTGTAAATTAAGTAAATGGTAGCTGATGCCGCAAGAAAAGTGCTTATCAATCTTCCTCCACGTGGCAGGACTGATCATCTGGCTCCTTGACCTGAAATCAGAACCCACGACTAGCCGGATGTGTCTCCGGCTTAGACCCTTGGGCGTGAGAGTAAGTGTTTGATAATGGGAGAGCAAAATGTATAGAATTAATGAATATTCAGATAACAAAATTGCAGTTACCTCTGCACCGTTGGTAGTGATGAAGTATTTATAGGTAATGACGTTGTATATTTGGTGGTGCTGCATGAACTCCGAGATTCTAGCGGCAGTTATTAGCAATGTGAACGTGCCTGCAACGGTCCCTGATTTGTAGGGGCGTAGTTATGGAAAGGTTTGACCCACGTGCGTCCACACCTGTTAGGTCGACACTTGGTGATTAGGTCGAGGTCGCCATTTGTGGAATAGTCGACCTGAATGGTGGGTAGAGCATGGTTCGTACCCGAAGTGTAGTATGGATCATTGGTTCGGATCAAGCTTGGTCGGGACCTTGGAGGTCGGACAATGAGCTTAGATCGACTGGATGTCTTGCCATCGGGCCTCGGGGCCTTATGGTGATTGGGCCAGCCTCAATAAGAATGTGGATGCCACGGTTGTCTGTGATTGGGCTTTATCCGCTTGGCCCAACTCGATACTTTTGGTATGTTCAGTGGCCCCCAACTTTCGAGTTGACTTTGTCGACTTGGAAGTTAAGGAAATCTCGATGGAAATTGCTGTTACTCGTAGGTCGCTACTCGTTCTGAGGTTTAGTCGACCCAAGATGACGTGGCACAATCCTGGACGTCAGCGATGAAGGCCAGAGATGAAGGAGCGCCGTATTTTGTAATGATTACAATTAGACGTTTGATAATCCGTCTTGGGAACTATTTTCCCAATTAATATGGAAATTAAATTTTGAATTTCCCTTTGTCCTTTCCAATTCAGGAAGATATAAATTCAAGAGTCCTTCTCCATTTACAACTTTTGCTGTCTCTGATTCCTTGAATTCCGGCGAGAATAGCGAAAAAGGCAATCGGATAAATCAAAGCTTTTATCTCCGTCTGTAAACCCTCTTCGTTCGAGCTAATTTAAGGTATTCCTCTCGCCCCTCAATATTAGGGTTTTATTTCCATAATTTCTTCAATTTCGCCATGGCTAGGACCTTTAGTACCGAACCTGGAGCTTGGTATGGGTATTGTAAAGTCAACCGTAGGGTTTATAAACACTTGAACGGAGAGTGGAGGGAGATGACCATGGAGGAATGTATTTCAATTTTGACCCATTGGGGCTTGCATTTTTCTGAATTGACTTTGCCTGTGGGAGAGATTTTAGGTACCCTAGGGACAAATGACCCAAGAGTTGAGTCCTTCCACCTCTCTCATGTGCTTCTTGACCACATTGCCATATTTTACATTCAGGGCCCCAATAAACCTTCCTTCCTTAGAAACAGAATTGGATTTCCGAGGGAATCTAGGTCGCCCCTTAATGTGTCAATTAGGTCCCATGAGACTTCATGTAGAACTGATTCCCCTGTTTCCCCCTCTTCTTGTACAGATATGGAGACTCAAGGAGAAGCCAATGCATCGACCTCGTCAAGCCCACGTATTGTTGACGCTTTCGAGACCAATGTGGTGCCAGGCAGGAATGAGAGGGGCTATATTCCCCAAGGGCCACTTAGAGGAAAGCGAGTAATTTTCCCTCTAGGACTCCTTTCCATGATCTACAACTTCGTGAGGTGAACAGAGAGGAGTTCGATGTTACCCTTTACACAGGCTGATTTCTTCAAAAAGTGTAGTGACTACAAGATCGATTCCTCTAGTGGTCGCCTTCTATTATGGTCAATTTGTGGGCCGGCCCGAGATTACCCTTGGACCCCTTCATCAACGAATTATTAGAGTGTGCCAATGCCCTACCCCTCTAATTGGGTGCCAATACATGTAGAGTCTTAGTTTGCTTCGCTATGGTGTGTCGCTTCTTAGGGTACGAGCCCTGTATGAGAGTGTTTAGGGAGTTTTTTGCTGTGAAGTTTGATAAGTTTCAGGGCATAAGCACCCCCTCAAAACCACATTCCCCCAAGCTGTTCATAAACTTACCTAGCAAAGTTAGTGGTTGGAACTCTCACGTAGCAGTGGTGGAGAGTAGGTTAGGTTGGGAGTTCCCCCTACCCAGTGAGGACACCCATGTGGTAAAGGATCAAGATCAGTGGGAACCTCATTGGCATAACGACCTGCGTCAGAAGCTAGTAGAGTTGGTCGCCCATAGACCCATCAGTTGGGAGATTTTGGGAACCACCAAAAATAATTACATTCAGGCTGTCATGATGTTGGGGGATGATGATGTAGTGCCACTAGTTCCCATAGTGAGATGTCTGAGATATCCGGATTGGGTGACACATGCTCTAGCTAGGTTCGAGAGAGATTGTTCACTTTACCGGAAGACCCCTAAGAACTGTAAGAAACATGGGGAACATGTTGGTGGTAAGGGCTTTCTCACCTTCTCTTTATTTGCATGTAGAATTTTTACTCGTCCCTTCATTGCTCATGTGTGAAATCTTTATAATGGTGCTCTTGCTTGCTTGACTCTTGTGTTGAACTCTCTGCATGTATCTTGTCGATTCCAGTGTAGGGCTCGTAGTTATATTGCTCGTATGTAGAACTAGTAGCTCGTACATAGAACTTATCTTTATATGTCGAGCTAACACTTTTCCTTTTTGTTTTTGTGCAGTTTTGACTCCTGCTCAGGAAGCTAGCATGGGGAGAGCAATTGATGTGAGGAAAAGCAAGAGAAGCCATGGAGCCGCCAATGCCGCAGAGAACCGAGAGATCGAAGGAGCCAAGAGGAACGATCTGCCGAAGCTAGTTAATGAGGACGCTCCAAGTTCATTCCCGCCGAGGAGAATTTGGAAGAGTTGGATGTTGCCCCAGAGGTAGAGCATGTTGAGGGAGGTGATGCCCAAGGCTCTGAAGAGGTCAACGTTACTGGTGGGGAGGATGCCGAGCTGAATGTGGAGCTAGAGAGGGAGGTCGTCCGTACTAGAACTCGAGCTCAGGCCAGAATCAGAACTAAAACCAAGACCAAAGTTGCTTCTAAGGCCAAGTCCCCTATAATCGAGCTTGAGGAAGAGGAGGATGAAGATGATACTGCCCCTCTTAGTAAGAGGATCAGGATCGGTCCGTCCAAGGTGAGCTCGACAACTGATCAAGTCGATGCTAGTGAGCCAGTGGAGACCGAGATTAAGGGCCCCCAGTCCTCTCCTGTTCAGGTTTCTTATGCTGAGTTGATCCAGACTCGAGTTGACGAGCTAAGTGATGTGGCTCCTTTGACCAGGATCAACTGCTTGGCCAGGGAGTACCCGGAGCTGGAGTATGGACAGGCCGTGGTCAGGAGGGGTGCTGACCAGGATTTGATTATGGAGTTTACCAAGAAACCTCTAACTCCAGAAGCCTGCGGAGCTAGGGTCGGGCTAGCTTCCTCCGAGGTAACCCTTTGGCAATTTCTTGTGTTGCTAACTTTATTTTGCTCGCTTGTTCCATGTCTCCATTTTGTGTCTGTCAGATCTAACCCCTTCCTCTCACTCGTCCTTTCGCCTCTTGCCATGATTGACCTCGGCTACTACTTACGGGAAGGCTGCTGAGGAGCAGGAGAAGCTAGCCAAGTCCATGCTGACTAAGAAGAATGCAGAGTTGAAGAAGCTGGAGGAGGAGAACGCCAAGGTGGGGGAACTGAAAGAAGCTAACGCTACGTTGCAGGAGGAGCTCAAAAACTTGAAGGAAGAGCACTCAGACTTGGACAACTCGTATGAAGCTTTGAAGCTTGTTAAGGACAACGAAATAAAGGCCAAAGAAGAAGTCTGGGGCCAGTTGGGAGAAGCTAACAAGGAACTCGCTGCCCTTAAGGAGGAAAAGAAGAAGCTAGCTGCTGATCTTGAATTGGCGACTCAACAGTTGGAGGAGGTGCCCGTCACTTTGGCCAAGAAACAAGAAGAGTTGGATGCTGCTCGAGCTCAATGGGGGGTGGACCTAGCTGCTGCTGTGAAGACTGCAAAGGAGGATGCTGTCAAGGCTTATAAAGATAGTGATGAGCTGTACGCCCATATTACCAAAGAAGCTAGGGGGTTCTTCCATGTAGGTCGGGCTCATATGGCTTGACGTATAATAGTAGATCCCTCTCGTCAATATATCGCCGAACAGCTAGCTCAATGGGCTTCTGAGGAGCCGTACAACACAGCAGCTCGGCAGGGCCATCACTTGGTGCCTTTTAACGCGAATGACTTGGAGCTCATTGCCAAGGATGATCGTAGCGTATGCGCGCCTTGGGAACCTCCTACCGCTGAGCCTGGCCAATTTTTGACACTATTCTTGCGTAACTTGAAGATTATGAGGATTCGGCTTTTGACGAGGAGACTCCAAAATATACCATCAAAGAACTCACTAAGGTGGTTTATCATCCAGAAGATGTTCTAGGTGAGCCCTCTACTGTGGGCAACCAAACTGAGATCGCTCCAGCGCCCGTCACCGATCAAATGGAGGGCACTCCCCTTGAATGAACTTTGAATTTGATGGTTTATTGTAATTGAACAAGTTCCAAATACTTTTTGCTTTTTGGTTTTGAATACTTGGATGCCTTGGCCCTATTTTTTGGGAGGCATAATACTTTTGTAACTTTATTTGCCTAAGTCTGGGCCCACTTTGGGGGACTTACTTATGTTTAATCATAGCTGACTTCCCTTTATTATTTGTTGTATGCTTTTGATGCCAGCATGTGGGTGTCGAGCTAGATAAAGTAGGGCAAATGAGTCATCCCAAGACTAAGGTCGACCCGTCCTGTGATGGTTCAGTCGACCTCAGACTTTTGGAAACAAGATTGACTAAGAGTCGATCTTGTTCATTTCATCAAAGCTGACCAAGGGTCGAGCTTATTAGAACGAAGTCGACCTTAGGTCGGACTTGCTTTAAGGAGTAAAGCTGATTGAGAATCGAGCTAGTTAGAACAGACTGACTAAGAGTCGAGTTTGTTAGAACGAAGTCGACTAAGAGTCAGACTTGTTTAAATGAACGAAGCTGATTAAGAATCGAGCTTGTTAAAATGAAGCTGACTAAGAGTCGAGCTTGTTAGAAAGAAGTCGACTAAGAGTCGGACTTGCTTAAATGAACGAAGCTGATTAAGAATCTAGCTTGTTGAAACGAAGCTGACTATGAGTCGAGCTTGTTGAAATTAATGTAACACAATGTTGAGTCGAACAAAGGTGCAATTTTTATTGAAATAGGGAACCGCTTACATCAATGTAAAGCTAGAACTATGACAAATTTCAATCTTAGGAACTGTAATAGCCTTGAACTGAGCTACAGATGAGAACTTTAGAAGTAGTACTTGATGAGGTGAGTTGCAGGCCATGGGTGCTTCACTCTCCTCACCATCGATGAGCAATCATGTAAGTCCCTTCTTTGACAACTCGAGTAACTATGAAAGGACCTTCCCGCTAGGGAGATAGCTTGTTCTCCGGGTCCTTCTCCCCGTTGCTTCGATCTTCCTCAACACATAATCTCCCACTTGGAATGATCTTGCTTTCACCTTCTTGTCGTGGTAACTTTTAGTCCGCTGCTTGTAGTTAACCATTCGAAGGTAAGCCGTGTCTCGCTTCTCGTCGACTAAATCCAATTCGATCAATCTGTTGATGTCGTTCTGCTCTTGATCAAAGAAGGTTACTCTAGCAAATGGGAAATCGAAGTTCGCAGTGCCATGGCCTCGACCCATATGTTAAAGCAAATGGGGTTTCCCCAGTAGGCCCCCGAGTGGTTGTGCAAACTGCCCAAAGAGCAAGGGGAAGTTCGTCCAACCAGTTATTGCGTCGACCTACGAGACCCGTCTTGAGTGAGGATAGGACAAGTTTATTCGCTGCTTCAGCTTGCCCATTACCTTGGGGGTAGGCGACAGAAGATTGCCAATGCTTGATACCAGCTCGATTCATTTTCGCTTCAAAGTCTCTTGAGAACTGTAGGCCGTTGTCTGATACTATAGCTCTAGGGAAACCGAATCTACACCATATGAAGTCATGTATGAAATTGATGGCGTTTTCCTCTGTGATGCGAGCTAATGGCTTGGCCTCGACCCACTTGGTGAAATAATCGATGACTACGATCACATACTTGCAATTTCCCCGGGTGGGAGGGAAGGGTCCAATCAAGTCGACGCCCCACATATCGAATGGCCAAGCAAATGATCACGGAGTCTCGCTTTGGCCAGAGGCATATGGGCGTGTTGACAAACCTTTGGCATTGATCACATTGCTGAACAAAGTTATGAGTGTCATCTCTCATATGTGGCCAGTAGTACCCCAAAGTGATCAACTTGTCGGCTAGAGTCCTGGCCCCCGGGTGTCCACCACAAATCCCACTGTGTACTTCATACATCAGCGTAGTGATCTCTCGAGGGTGGATACACTTCAATAGTGGTCGAGTGTAGGATCTTCTGAATAGCTCGCCTCCTTGAATAACGTACCTCAGAGCTTTCTTTTTGATAGCTCGATCTTTCTTCTCGTCATCAGGCAGCTCGCCACTTTCTATGTACGCCTTCATTTCTTCGATCCAGCATTTCTCATAAACCCAATTTCTTGAGGGGTCCTCTATACATTGAATTTTGACCCTTTCATAAGCTGGGCTTTCAAGATAAGAGATAGGCTCTTCGTGCGGCTCGTCTGATGTAGCTAGCTTTGAGAGTAAGTCGGCTAACTCATTGTCTTCTCGACCAATCCTTTGGATCTCCCAGAACTCCAAGTCTTTTGTCAGTTCCTTCACCAGGTCGCAATACTTGACTAAGATGGAGTTTAGCACCTCATATTCGCCTCTGACTTGGTTGACTATTAATTGAGAATCACAGTGTGCCATGATTTTAGTCGCACCAAAGCACTTGGCATACTCTATGGCTGCTACCAGGGCTTCATACTCCGCCTGATTGTTGGATGCATCGAACTTGAACCTTAGTGATTCCTCGTACACGGTCCCAGATTCTGGCTCAATTAAAACAATCCCAGCTCCACTGACATTTTTTGTGGCTGACCCGTCCGAGTAGACTTTCCAGCAATCGTCGGGTAAAGTAATGACGGGTTGGGACTCTTGCTCTTTTCCTTTGGCCTTTTCCTTTTGAGCTCGCACCTCACTATCTTCCTTGGTGAACGTCAGCTCGACCAAGAAATCTGCAAGAGCTTGAGCTTTCAATGCCTTTCGAGGTCGATATTCGATGTCAAATTCCGTGAGGGAAATTGACCAGTTGAGTAAGCGACCTGAACTTTCTGGTTTATGAAGAATCTTTCTTAAGGGTGCATTCGTGAGCACCACGATGGGATGAGCCAAGAAATAAGCTCGCAGCTTCCTTGAAGCTACGACCAAAGCATAAGCGACCTTCTCAGCGTTGTAGTACCTGCCCTCTACATCTGATAAGGCTTTGCTGACGTAGTACACTGGTTTCTGATGACCTTCTTCTTCTCTAACCAAGACTGCTGCTACTGACTTGTCTCCCACAGATAGATACACGAACAAGGTCTCACCAGTGATCGGACTGCTCAATAGGGGAGGAGTAGCAAGGTACTCTTTGAGTTGTTGGAACGACGAATGACATTCGACCGTCCATTCAAAGTTTTTCGTCCCCCTCAATGATTTAAAGAAGGGGAGAGACCTTTCAGCCGACTTGGCTATAAAACGACCTAGGGCTGCCACCCTGCCATTAAGTCGATGTATCTCCTTTACGCTGGTTGGCTCCTTCATGTCGACTAGAGCCTTGATCTTCTTCGGGTTAGCCTCTATGCCTCGCTGAGACACCATAAATCCAAGGAACTTGCCAGCTGCTACACCAAAGACACACTTGCTAGGGTTGAGCTTCATGTCGTTTGCTCGCAAGTTGGCGAATGTTTCTTTAAGGTCGACCACGTGACGTCCGGCCTTAGTTTTGATGACCATATCGTCGACGTAGGCCTTCATGTTTCGGTCAATTTGTGAAGTAAAGACTTTATTCACCATTCTTTGATAAGTCGCCCCTGCATTCTTCAATCCAAACGGCATCATGTTGTAGCAGTAGATGCCTCCACCGCTTGGAAGGTCTGTTTTCACAACGTCATCCTCGTGCATTTTTATCTCGGTGGTAACCCGAGTAAGCATCCAGAAGCCGAGGGTAGAGTGCCCAAAGAATGGAATCAACAAGTTTGTCGATTCTAGGAAGAGGGTAGCCGTCCTTTGGGCAAGGTGCAAGGTTTAGGGTGGTGAAGTCGACACACATCCTCCATTTGCCATTTGACTTCTTCACCATGACCACGTTGGCCAACCAGTTGTATGAGTGGCCTCTTTAATTATACCCGCACTCAAAAGTTTTTGTACCTCAGCTTTTATGGCCTCTTCCTTATCACGAGCAAAGCTTCTCAATTTCTGGGGTCTGGGATTTATAGTCGGGTTGACCTCAAGCCTATGGACGGCGACCTCTTCCTTGATTCCCCTCATATCTTCTACTCGCCATGCGAAGACATCATTACTCTCTTTGAGAAGCTCAATGATTTCTAGCCTTTCTTCAGCAGACAATTGTTTCCCAATCTGAATCTTTTGGTCGGGGTAGGAAGGGTTGGTGATTACTGACTCTAGCTCGTCCACGGCCTCCGCCTGACCATCTATGAACCGCAGTGGTCTCAACGATGATCTCTCCGACCCTTTGTCTCTCCTCGGCCCCTGTGTGGAGCTTCTTCAAATATCATATCATCCAGCCTTATCTACGACCTCACCGGTGGTGGCGGCCCCCGAGTTATTGTCGATCCGGGAGGCATAGGTCGCCATGATGACTGGGTCGACCATAACTACGTCCTGGATCGACCGTTGTGACTTCGAATGACGTGTCGACTCAACCATGACCTCGTCACTTGAGCGATAGGTCGACTCCTCCACATTGGTGATCGTAGATAGGCGGGTAGTTTTGTGACCGATCGGGACAGCCTTTAAGTAACCATCCGCCGTCTCAATCTCTTACTCCCTTTTCTTTCTTTCTCTCGAGAACATGATCCAGTAGGCTCGAATCTGCTCGTACACACTTACTCCAAACAGGTGTAGGAAACTTGACCCTTTGATGAGGGATTGACGCCACCATTCCAAGTGTGACCCGACTGGAATACCAAGGATGGCAGCATAGTCACTGTTCACATCTATTACAATAAATTGTACCTTGGAAATAACTCTGCATGGATGCTGGCCCAAGTCGACGTCGAGTTCAATCTTGCCTTTGGCATTGACTCGATGGTTAGTGAAGCCCTCCAACCTGCCATCATATCTCTCAAGCTGTTCGTTGGAAAGACCCATCTCCAGGAATGTCTTGTAGAACAAAATGTCTTTACAGGCCCCCGTGTCGACCAAGAGTCTGCTCGTCGTACATCCGTCGATAAGACCTGGGATGACGAGAACTTGCTCTCTAGCCGCCATATTAGTCGCCAGTTCATGGGGGTAGAAGCTGATCATCTCATCCCTGACATCTCTCCTTGGAGGCACATGTGGGGCTTTATTGAGCTGA
This sequence comes from Adenophora triphylla var. japonica, assembly GCA_022495995.1. Taxonomy (NCBI): domain Eukaryota; kingdom Viridiplantae; phylum Streptophyta; class Magnoliopsida; order Asterales; family Campanulaceae; genus Adenophora; species Adenophora triphylla. The sequence continues at coordinate 38,399 of JAFEMH010004153.1, forward strand.
AAGATTTTATGTTTGATGGCTGTGTTGCTAGCCTGCTCTGTAATGACCCCCAAATTTAATCTAGGTTGCCTTGGTCCTTGCTGTCCACCTGCTGGCTGCTCGCCTCCACCAGCTTGAGGCCTTTTCACATATGCGTCGAGCCTTCCCTGGTCGACCATTCTTTGGATGATACGCTTCAATCCCAAGCAATCCTCCGTAAGATGACCCGTGTCTTTGTGGTAATCACAATACTTGCTATTGTCTCTCCTGAACTTGTTGCCTGGGTTCATGGGGGCAGGTGGGTCCAACTCGACCGCATTCATTATCTCTGTTCGACTCACCATCAGGGGAGTGAAAACTTCAGGCACTTTCTCTTGCCCCTTGTCCCGTTCTTACCATTTTTGTTGTTTCCTCCATTTTTGGCTGAGTCTTTCTTGTCGTCAGCGACCTCACCCTTGGGACCTTTCCCATTCTTCTTTTCTTTCCTTTCCTCGGCTAATGCCACATTGTAAGCCTTCTCAAACAACTCATGTCGAGTGGTGACAGTACGAACCGTTAGTTCATAATCCATGTCTTCCGAGGAAATGCCACTCCGGAAGCAATTAATCACCTCCCTGTCAGTGAGATCCTCCTCAATCTTGTCAACCATTTCTTTAAACTTGGTGTAGTAGCTCATGGAGCTTTCATTCTTCCCTTGCACCAAGTTGTTTAAGTCGGTGACAGTCACCTTTCGAGCTCCAGCAGTTGAGAAACGCTCAAGGAATTTTGTCCTCAAACTCATCCAGGAGGAGATGCTACCAGCTGCCAAACTGTTGAACCAAGTTAGGGTTTCTCCCGTGAGTGTGCTTATGAGGGCTTTGCACATATTGTCGTCCTCATTGGCGACAAAACACATGGTAGCTTCTAGGTGTGCAACGTGGCTTTTTGCATTGGTGGCCCCCGAGTACTTTTCTAGGAGGGGCAATCTAAAACCAGCAGGAGGTCGACTGTCAATCAGGTCCTTGGATAAGGGTCGAAGAGCAAAGTCAATTCGTTCGACCTTTCCAGAATCCTTTTTCTTCTCCTCCTCCCATTGTTCGAACTTCTTTTTCATCAACAACCATTCCCTAGCGTCGGGTCTGTCATCTCCTGCAGGGGGAACGACGTTCGACCTCTGACCCTCACTTCTGGGGGGAGTTACCTGCCTGCTTCTCCTATCTCTGTGAGAAGGAGCCCTTTCTGATCGAATTGGCGATCTATGTCTGTCACCTCTTAGTGGCGACCTGCGTCTTTCATCTCTGAGAGGCGACCTGCGCCTATGATCTCCGGATGGCGACCTGCGCCTTTCATCCCTTATAGGCGACCTGCGCCCATTCCTGTCCCTATGAGACTGTGATCTTTGTGTCCTGGCAGGCGAACCACGTCGGCTTCTATTAGCCTCTAAATGTGTCCTCAAATCTGATTGAGCCTCCTGTTCCCTGTTCCTGGTGAGGCTAGCCCTTAGGTCGTTGCTTGGCACATGAATGAGGGATGGAACCCGTTGCACTATCCTGTTATCGCCGTTCTGTCCCACGGCTTCATTAGGCCTAGCACTCCTGGCCTGTTCCCTGTTTGAAATTTGAGAGGGAGTGAAATTACCCGATCTTTTTCTCGCGCGCGGGGCGCGGAAAAGGCGGTTGTCTTTCGCGGGGGGTTGGTGTCTGAGACCTCGCTTCACGGGAAGGAGCAGAATGAGGAGTCGCCACGCGGTTTTTGTATTTTGAGCCCAAACATTGAGAAACGGCTATTTGTGAAAAGGTGTCGTTTTTATTGGTAGCAAAAACTTAGGAAAAGGCTTTTGAAAAAGGGGATCATTTTTATTGGCAGCAAAAACGAGTAAAAAGCTTTTAGTACCAGAGATTGTTAGGTTCGGAGGTCAGGTTACGTTTCGGGTAGAGTATTACGAGATCGCCCGAAACGCCTCGCATGACGAGTCTTTCTACCTTTCTCGAAATCATGTGTGTGTGTGTGTGTGTGTGTTTTGAAATGGGGGCTTGAATGACAAGCTTAATCTTGGTTTGAATGACAAACGTTGATTAAGTGACTTTTGAAAAGACGAGCGTTTGAATGACAAACGTCGGTTTTGAGTTTGAAATGAGCGTTTGCGTGGCAAACGTCGACTTTGAGTTTGAAATGAGCGTTTGCGTGGCAAACGTCGACTTTGAGTTTGAAATGAGCGTTTGCGTGGCAAACGTCGACTTTGAGTTTGAAATGAGCGTTTGCGTGGCAAACGTCGATTTTGAGCCATACGAGTCATTGTTAACGATTTTTACGGGAAAAAGCGTATTAAATGATTTTAAGTATCAAATGGCGGCTTTGACTTTGAGTTTGAAGATGAGCATTCGGAGGCCGAACGTCACTTCGCGCGTTTTGAAAGAGAGTTCGACGGACGAACTCCGGCTTTGAACCGGGCATTACATTGTTAACGATTTTTACGGGAAAAATGCGTATTAAATGATATGCGATCAACGAACCGGGTTGCGACTCGGACTTTTGAAAAGTAAATACTATCACAATCCAAACGGATCGGACTTGTAAATGACAGTATTTAAAGCGGTGTCAACGGAATCAAACGATCCGGATTCGTAAATGACGATCAACGAGGCCAAACGGCTCGGAATTGTAAATGACGATCAACGAGGCCAAACGGCTCGGAATTGTAAATGACGATCAACGAGGCCAAACGGCTCGGAATTGTAAATGACGATCAACGAGGCCAAACGGCTCGGAATTGTAAATGACATGAAAGTAAACGGAACGGGGTCGGAACGCCGTTTTAACCCGTGATTACTTCCCTTACGGAAAGAGAAGAGGATCGAGGGGCTAAAACGTATCGGACCCCGTTAGACGGAGGCGTCTACATTTTGATAATGACGTTCGAAACAGTTATAGCGACTGGCGCGTAAACCGAGACGGAACGGAAGATTCAGAGAGAGGGAGTTATACCTATGGCTAGGGTGGACTCCTTTGGCTCGGGAGGTGTGTACGGGACACGGAAAGTGATTCGAAAGGTTGTTTCGAAGTTGTAGGGTGCGTATTTGATCGAAATACGAAGGTTTCACGCGAATCGAGACAAAACGGGAGCTCGGGAGGGGTGAAAACCAGTTTGGACCGTGGGGTATGTGATTTTTTGGTGTGGAAAAATCCTTTCTTGCCTTTGACAGCAACTTCTATTTATAGGGTGAAAATTGCAGTAGGAGTCCCACGACTTGGACTCGATTTCGTGAGGTTTTGGGAATTGTGGAAATCAGGGGACTTGGCCGGCAATTTCAGAAAAGTGCACAAGTGAGTCCCACGACTTGGCTTGCAAACCAGGGGCATTTTGGTCTTTTGGCCTTGATTTGTGATTGACGAGTGACTAGAGGGAGGTGGCATGCAGGACACGTGTCCTGTGACTCACCAGAAGTGTGGGAATTCGTTCCCCGGTCCCGGTTTTGTCCGTTTTTTAAAATAACAGTCTGGGAAATGTCCGAAACGCCCCCGGAAAGTGCCGGAAAATGCGTTTTTCAGGGAAAGCCATACTTTTACGTGAGATGTCACGTGCTAAGTACGGCCTCGACGTCGGGATGCACGGGCAGCCCCGGACGTCTCGTTAGCACAAAGAACGGGAGTTTAACGAGTTCCGGTTAACCTGGAGCGGGCCAGTTAACGGATTTCGGTTAACTTTCTGACGGATTTGGACGATCCGGATTTGGGTACTTACAGGGAGCCACCCTCTCTGACCTTCTATCCGCCTGCTCGGCCTCCTCCATGGCCAATAATTCAGCTAGAATCTGGGCTCGTTCCAACAACATTTCCTTTCTACTCAATGGGTTGGATGAGGGACCTGCCCTATTTCCAACATTCAAATGAGCAGTTGGACGCTTAGGAGGAGGTGGAACTCCTTGTCCCTCCATGTGTCGTTTCCCTCTTCTCGTATCGGGCAATCCTCTGCCATCAACAACACTGGTAGAGCGTGTTGCTCTACCATGAGGGCGATTTGGTGGGGGAGGAGGTAGGTTTGTGTTTTCAGCATTTGCATTTGCGTTGTTGTTTGCTTCTTCGTGCCCGAGTGAAGCCTCAGATACATGTCCGTCTGAAGTCACCATTGTTGTAGGGTGAGAAAAATTTCGAGGTCAAGCTAAAGCACGATTCCCGGCAATGGAACCAAACTGATGCCGCAAGAAAAGTGCTTATCAATCTTCCTCCACGTGGCAGGACTGATCACCTGGCTCCTTGACCTGAAATCAGAACCCACGACTAGCCGGATGTGTCTCCGGCTTAGACCCTCGGGCGTGAGAGTAAGTGTTTGATAATGGGAGAGCAAAATGTATATAATTAATGAATATTCAGATAACAAAATTGCAGTTACCTCTGCACCGTTGGTAGTGATGAAGTATTTATAGGTAATGACGTTGTATATTTGGTGGTGCTGCATGAACTCCGAGATTCTAGCGGCAGTTATTAGCAATATGAACGTGCCTGCAACGGTCCCTGATTTGTAGGGGCGCAGTTATGGAAAGGTTTGACCCACGTGCGTCCACACCTGTTAGGTCGGCACTTGGTGATTAGGTCGAGGTCGCCATTTGTGGAATAGTCGACCTGAATGGTGGGTAGAGCATGGTTCGTACCCGAAGTGTAGTATGGATCATTGGTTCGGATCAAGCTTGGTCGGGACCTTGGAGGTCGGACAATGAGCTTAGATCGACTGATGCTGCTACTGGGCCTTGGGCCTTATGGTGATTGGGCCAGCCTCAATAAGAATGTGGATGCCACGGTTGTCTGTGATTGGGCTTTATCCGCTTGGCCCAACTCGATACTTTTGGTATGTTCAGTAGCCATTTTCATGTAGAAAATATGAAAACGGCTAAAATAACTTTGAGCTTCTCTTATTTGTTCTTAGAAAAATTGTGAAAAACAATTGTAAACTTCTAAAAAAAAAAACTGTGAATTTGAAACCATTGTGAACTTCTCAAAGTTGTTTAAGATTATTTGTTGATCATACTAGTTTGATTCGTTTTGACGATACGAACACATCGGTGATTTTAATTTTTTTTTTTGACTTCGGGATCTTAAAATATTTCATTTTAAAGTTTTTTTGGGAAAAAAAAGAAAGAGAGAAACCGCATAAAGGAGTTAGAAAGAACCTCCCCCAAGCTTCCACGTCATTAGAATGAGTGGCATGAGTGTAATTTCCTTCAATTTGCTAGGGACACCCGTGTCCATTTACAATGAAAGCACAAAGTGATCGATTCCCAAATTGTGTATTCTAGGTGGTCGCTTTCATTGGGCTTAATAACCATTTTGGCAATTTCCCCCAAAAAAAACTATGTCTTTTTATATCAATTTATAGTAGTTTTGGGTAAATTTTGTAGTTGTGGATTGCTTTTAAGTTGAAAAACACTGCATGGATTTCAAGGCAAAATTCTTAATTCCCTTTGAACATTTCCCTAACTTTTCCTTTTCATGAAAATTTCGTCTACACCACCATTGAAGGATTGCGAGAATTGAATTTGTGGTTTGGAATAGGGGTAAGAATCGAAGAAGAAGGAAGACGAAGATTGGGAAGAGTTCCATTTGGATTGTTGATATCACGGTGGTGGTTGATGATGACGGTGGTAGTGTCAGCGACGGTGGGATCATATTAAATATTAAAACAAAATAAAATTTGTTTTTGAATTTTTAATTAATATTATAATTTAGTTCAAAAAATAATAGTATTTACTTTAGAAAAATATTCCTAATACAATTATTGAGTTTTTTTTTTCACATGCTATTTTTTTCTTTTTTAATTAAAATTCTAAATCAATAGTTAAAGTGAAAAAATGAAAAAGTTTAATGATTAAATTGAGAAGATCAATAAGTCAGAGACATATTAAAAACAAGTTAAACCTTTTAATGTGTTAACTATCAAAAATACCCCTTATTATTCGATCACACGCGATGCACATTGAAATTGTCACGGCCTAGTAGACGACAACAAGTGATATCCAAGGTGATAACAACACCAACGATAGCACTTGAGATAGCACACACACACTTCGAAATGAAAAACAATTTTGTAAAGAAATTACAGCGAAAAATAAGACCAAAATTGTTTTTTCTCAAGTTATATAAATTATATAACTTGAGTATGCCGCTTAGGCAAGACTTTATATTCACCATGAAGAATGAGTTACAAAGCCAAAAGATGTTCCCTATAACTATTACAATGTAATTTCTATGGAACAAGAGATAAAAAATGAATTCTAATCCTAGCCAACACATACTCGAAACCAAGGTATTCAAGTGTGAAATATTGTATGGGAGGAAGGAACTATTTGAACCAAGAAGAACTCCATCTCTAATGCAAGAAGGTGTGTATGTTTGGCATCTTTTTAAGTGTCCCCTTCAATGCATATTTATAGTCTTCAAGTGTCTTGAAGGCTACTCAAACTAACAGCCTTGGGGCTGTCTTGGTCGTGTAGAGAGAGAGAGAGAGAGAGAGAGAGAGAGGGGAGAGTTGTTGGCTTGCTCCGCACTTCGTGGGTAGTTAGTGCCAACTTTTCCCTTTTGTAGCAACCGACTTCATCCTCTCCAAGTTCACGCATTATGGCCTTGTATACCCAAGCTTCTCAGTCCCTGTACTCCCTTTGATTAGCAGCAACAACCTTGAACAAGTCTTCACACGTTTCTAAGTTGTTGACACAAACAAGGACTTGATAAAAGTTACTCATAAAATCCCTTTTATTCGTAACACAAATCTCCACGGTTTTAGCTCATGTCTCCATCATAATGCATCCTGAAATTTGGACTTATATACAAATATCTCACAGAAAATATTAGCACATTAGTACATAAACATTTAATCAAGAAATGTACAACTATTTAATTCCAGCACAGGATAGTACTTAGGAAATCATTTGGGAAGTGCTGGCAATACTTGTAGTAACACCATCGTGTTGGCAACACTTGTGGTAACACCACAGTTTGCACTAACACACAGATTAGTTAACTGTGAAAAACTAATGGGGATAGTGACAGTGACAATTGATACAAAAATAATAAGTTGGAATTGTTGGATGCAACGAAATGAGTTTGATGGTAAAATACACAAAAATGGCATAATTGGGTGCTTTATTTATCAATTTTTCGTTTAAAGTTGATATTTTTCTCTTTTGTATGTTCCAATTTAAAGTTCACTCTTTACTTTATTCCTAAAATGAAAAATGATGAATATTATTTTGGACCACTTTATTCTCATAAAATTCTATAATTACAAAAAAAGACCATTACTTATATAACCTACTTTTTTCACTTGCTTTATGAATACCGTTTTGAATAATTATGTCCTCAATCCACTTGACTTTCTTACCCATTTCACATGTGTCTTAATAAGCGTGTAAATTGGGAAGGTAAACTTTAAATCGGGACGAAAGGAGCATTATTTAAGTTAAAATAGTAAAATCATTATTTGAATTTAATAGTGACTATAATATTAGACTATAAATAACTAATAATATTAATTAATACAATATTTCTGTATTATTAATTAAAAAATAGTTACTTTTACATTAATGGCTACATAGTGTTAAATATTGTATGAGTAGTAATATCTAAATTTTAAGAAATGTAAATAATACTACAAGGGCTCGTTTGGTTGTCGGATAAGAATAAGCATTATTATTAGTGAGGGAATTATTAAGCCCTTTATTATTAGTGATGGTACTAATAATCCTAGTTTTAGGGAGAAGATGGCGTTTAATAGGAATGAGATTAACATGTCCATATCATATTTAATACAAATAACACTATTCATTTTCCAATTATACCCCTAACTTGCTTTATATATATATATATATATATATATATATATATATATATATATATATATATATATATATATATATATATATATATATATATATATATATATATATATATATTTAAAGCAAGTATATATTTGTGACATTGTTGCAGCAAGAGGATACTAAATTTGCAAACTGGTCGCACCAAGCTGTAGACTTCATTCTAGGTATGCTCTATTCTTCAATGAAAAATGCAGAATTACAGAAATATTTCTCGGCAATTATCTTGACTGTACCATTTACTTGGGCTTGCTCTTGGTGGTGACAGCTGTTGACTTCATTTATGCTCTAACAGATGCATTTGTCTTGATTTGAGACGTTTCTTTAATTGATGAAGAAGAACAAGAACTCAACAAAGAGAGAGAGAGAGAGAGAGAGAGAGAGAATACAATGAATGCTAGGGATCAATAAGGAAGGGCATAATAGAGATAAACATTATAGTCAAATTATCCAGTTTGATAGGATAAATAATACCACCATTTAGCCGGGATTATTAGTGAAGGGATAAGGTCTTAATCCCATTGTTTCGGATAATTAATACTAGTGTCATATTATCAATAAAACACATGATAATTATTTTTAGTTATCCCGATCATTGTTATTCGATGCTTATACTCTCTATCAAACGGCCCCCAAGAGTAATATTAAGGACTTAAAAATAACAACATTATGAACACAGAAAAGGCTTAAATATTTTAGTGTGATAAATTTTTATAGTTCAACCAATGATATAATATCACCTAATTTTATCTAGGAATAATTTCATAAGGACCCTTCATCCCAAATTATTCTTCATAAAAGCTCAGACGAATTTCAAAAACCCACCAACTATTGAATGCCGAGATCTAAATCCTATAAAAACTCAAATTCTTTTTCATGGGCGTCGACACCTTCAATCTCTCATCAATTCAGCATACAAAGTCTCTCTTTTTTTCGCCATTCTTCTTCTCCTTCAAACCACGACACCCACACCCACTACCTCCTTCTCCGATTCCATCAACCACCACACCATCACTCTGATTCACTCCGCTACAATATGAGTTCTTAGCAAGGGGTAAGTTCAGATCTGCAACAATTACTCTTATAGCTTAGTTATAAGAGTATTTCTTTTCACAATTTGAAGTTAACAAAATTTTACTCTCATGACTAGTTATAAGAGTAATTCTAGGCTTATATCTAAAGGTATAAGAGCGGGTTATATTATTTTTTAAGAAAATATGAAAAATTGTGGAAAAAAAAAATACTCATTTACCTAGGTATAAGAGTATTTTTAGTCTTATACCATTAGGTATATGAGCGAATTGTTTAATAAAATTAGGGGTGTAAGTGGTTCGTTTCAAAACGCGGTTTGAGACCGAACCGAATCAAACCAAACCATTTGATTTGGTTTGGCTTTCAAATATGAATGGTTCACTTCGGCCTCAAATATTGACAAATCACATGGTTCCGTTTGGTTTGTGGTCTGACCCTCCCAAACCAAAACAAATCGCGTTTGATACCGCGAGACCGAATCACAAAACCGAAACACGATACCAAACTGCCAAATCGAAGCACATTACATAAATTAATCTTAACTCCTGTATTGTATCTTATTTAATATTTTTGTATCTTTATTAAAATTTACATATACTAATCATAACCCCCATTTTATATTTTATTTAGTATTAAACACTCGTATTTTTTGCTCTTCCTCCGTGATCACGATTTAAAAAAAAAAAATGAGTTGCGATCTGAATCGTGGTTTAAACCGTAGTATAAATCATGGTATGAACCACGGTCTGGACCACGATCTGAACAAAATAATTGAATCGCATTTTGAACCAAATCGAACCAAACCATAGCGGTTTGGTTTGATTCGTTTTGAATTTTTTCATGATTCGTTTCGTTTTGAAATTTTACCAAATCGATAACTAGTGGTTCGATCTTTTAAACCGAACCAAATCGAATAATTTACACCCCTAAATACAATATGAGACTTTTATTATTTTTAAGAAAATTATGAAAAGAAATATACCCAAGTATAAGGGGCCGTTTGATTCGATGGAAAAAAAGTGAAGGAATGGAATGGTCAATAGAATTGAATTCCTGAAGGAATTGGAATGGAAAAAAACTGATCAAACTCCTCCGTTTGGTTGGCACGGAATTGAATGAAATTGTCATTCAATTCTCAATTCCTTGGCAAATCATGTTTGATTTGAAAATACAAATTATAGGAATGTAATGAAAGCATATAAAATGTCCAATTTACCCTTCTTTTAAAAAATTATTTTTTTGGGGGGTGGGGGGAGGGTAGGGCAGGGCTGGGTGGGTGGGGTAGGTAGATAGGGGGTATGCAAAATGAGTAAAAAATTTTTTTTTCCGTGGGGGGTGGGTGGGGGGGTAGGGCAGGGGCTGGATGGGGGGGTAGGCAGGGGGTATGCAAAATGAGTAAATTTTTTTTTCGTGGGTAGGGGGTGGGGGTGGTAAGGCAGGGGCTGGATGGGAGGGGGTAGGCAGGGGGTCTTTTAAAAAGAATTTTTTTTTTTAGAAGGGGGGGTTGGGGGTGGGGGGTGGGGTTAGGCAGGGGCTGGGGGGGGGTGGGTAGGCAGGGGTCTTTTTTAAAAAAAAAATTGGAGGGGGGTGGGGGTGGGGTAGGACAGGGGGTGGGTGGGGGTGGGGGTGGGTAGGCAGGGGTAGGGGTGATTTGGGTTTAGGGGTATTTTGGTCAAAAAAATAATTTTACAATTCCATTGCCAAAGGAATTGAGCATTCCTTCCATATTTGGAGAGAAAGACCAATTCCTTCATTCAATGAAATTTGTCATTCCTCTTAAATGAAAAATCTAAATCAAATATGGGTCCGAAATGGGTCAAACGGAATTGACCATTTATACGAATGGGAAGAAATAATATTAAGCATGAATTTATTTAAAATTTAAAATTTTGCATCCCACGTAAATATTTATGAGTTTAGGCTCCGTTTGTTTCGACGTAAAACATTTTTCGGAAAACGTTTTCCGAAAAATGTTTTCCTGTAAAATGTTTTCCTGTAAAATATTTTACGGAGGTAGGGCGTAAAATGTTTTACGGAGGAAGGATGTAAAATGTTTTCGGGCGTTTGGTAAGAAAAATGTTTTTCGAAAGGGCGTAAAATGTTTTATTAAAAAAAAATTTTTTAATCATTTTTTGTAACCACCCCACCCACCCCCTGCCTACCCCACCCCACCACCCACCCCCATACCCCCACCCCATTTTTTTTTGTAACCGCCCCACCCACCCCCTGCCTACTCCACCCCACCCACCCCCTGCCTACCCCCACCAAAAAAAAAAATTTTTTTGATCATTTTTTGTAACCCCCCACCTACCCCCCCCCACGCACCCCCAACTCCAAAAAAAAAATTATTAATTTTTTTTAATGATTAAAAAAAATAAATTTTTGGGGTGGGGGTGGGTGGGTGGGGTGGGGTGGGGTAGGCAGGGGATGGGTGGGGCGGTTAAAAAAAATATTTTTTTTGGGGTGGGGGGGAGGGTGGGGTGGGTGGAGTGGGGTAGACAGGGGGTGGGTGGGGCGGTTACAAAAACAAAAAAAAAATTGGTGGGGGGGGGGGGGGTGGGGCAGTTACAAAAAAAATATATTTTTTTGGGGGGGTGGGGTGGGGTAGGCAGGGGGTGGGTGGGGCGGTTACAAAAAAAAAAAAAAAAATTTTTAGGGGGTGTGGGGGTGGGTGGGTCGAGCGATTACAAAAAAAAATAAAAAAAAATTTGGGGTGGGAGGTGAGTGGGGTGGGGTAGGCAGGGGGTGGGTGGGGCAGTTACAAAAAATAAAAAATAAAATTGGGGGGGGGGGTGGAGTACGCAGGGAGTGGGGTAGGGGTGATTTTTTTTATTTTTTTAATTATTATTATTATGTTGTACCTTGTGAAATATGAGTTATACATGAGGGGCACCATTTTTCGGAAAATGTTTTACTTGGAACAATGTCAGTAAGTCGTTTTACTTAGGAAGGGCGTAAAATGTTTTTCGGAAAACGTTTTTTCCATTTTTCAGAAAACCACCAAATAGCGAAAAACGAGTTATTTTTTGAAAAATATTTTTCGGAGGCTCCATCAAACAGCGTAAAACGAATTATTTTACGAAAACAAGTTATTTTATGCCTAAAGGGGTACAACCCTTTTATCTATACGGAGTAGTATTACGTCATATTATGAGAGTATTTATTTTGAGTTTGAGGAAATACCCTTCCTATTTCTTTAGGGGATTAGTACTCCCTGTTCTTCACAAGCTATCTCCGGTCTCATTCCGGCAACTGAACACCTTACCAACTGTGTGCTCGCTTCTTTCCTAAGAGGTAACTGAATTTTTGAATACCCTTTTCCTTCCTACGTTGATTTTCTTCTAAAATTGTGTTATTTATGCCTTTGTTAAACCCTAGTTAGGGGTTTTCATAATTTACAATTTCACTTGATCGAACATTTGATGTTTGAACCCGATTGTGGAAAATATTTGGTAATGTTCAGTTCCATTCTTTAGTTTATTATGTATCAAATTTATTCATAAGTCTTAGTTTGAGACTCTGGTAGGTTGAAAATGAGGCTACCAAATATATTTGAATTTCAGGAATTTCTGTAAAAGATGAGTTATCATACTTGTTGAATTTAGAAAGTGGGGATGGGTTTTTGTGATAGTGTATTGTTTTACTCATTGATTGTCTATCGTGATTTTTTTTTTCTTATGATTTCTTATTTTGGAATATAAAATCTAGTAAGGTTAGTAATGCTCTTTATAAGGAAGAAGAAGACGACTTAACTACGTTTTTTTGGATTGCGGAACTATGTCACCATGTATGAGAGGCTTAGTGATGGTGTTGGCATCGTTTCTTAGAGGCGAGTCTCGTACGAGAGACAATCCACAGGGATTCTTGTATTACACCGTACGTTAGCTCCATTATCCCAGTTAAGTCCAAAACTAACTGATTGGGTCAAAAACTGTATGGGATGCGACTTGAATTGGCAGAAACTGATCAACAAGCAATAAAACAAGTAAAAGAGGACCAAATATGCAATCATAAGATGAGCGGGTTAGAATAAGGTGTCTAGAGGTGGGATCATGTGTTTTGTTTTTATCACTTAATGATTATCTGTATCCATTCATTGAATGAATCTCGTATGCGACTTCCATGACGTCGCACGCATGATGTAATCTATTAGCGGTATGCGGGAAACCGTGTGGAGATATCAACTCGCCAATCAACGATATATGGGAAATCGCATGGAGATAGGAAATCGATGCCGAGTCGTCTTAATTAATTAATCGCATGGAGTCAAATCTCGAGATTAATGTGTTCACTTTTGGGAGCCTAGACTTTTGTTTGGGCCCTCTTACTAAGCCTTTGGTCCATGATAATATGGGTTATAGTTCATTGAGTTGGGTCCACCTTTGGGCTTGGGCACGTCAGTGGCCCCTGGCTTCTGAAGTGTGACTATTCTGTAATGTTTATTTGCTTAATGGCCTTCATCTGATTCTTGTTTACTTTGAACTGTTGATGTCACTTGTTCTGTTATGCTTATTAACTCAACTTTCTTATGCATCCTTCAAGTTCAAGGAGATGACATTCCAGGAACATAGGAACAAGTATGAAGAGTCGGAGAATATACACAAAACCTTCGCTGAGGCCATGGAACCAAACTCGAGGCGACTTTTTGGTGACCAGGAAACCCCAATTTTCACAGTGGGCACGGATCAAGAAGTTATAGCCCGAGGGAAAGCGGCTACTAAGCCCAAGCGCTATAGGAAGAGGGTTCACAAGGGGAGTGGATCAGGAGTTGGCAATCTTGCAGGCGGTCAAGCGAGTTCTGATGTTCAAAGGGCTGAAGTCGGGCCAAAAATGGATGGAAAAGTGCCCATGGAGGAATCTGCTAAGATTTCCGGGATCGATATTTTGCGCAGGGCGGCTTCGCATCATCCTACCTACAAATTTCCTCAAGATAAGGATGGTATGGATGCCCCGTACCCTCGCCACGCGGGGATGCTTTGGTGCACCCGGCAGTCCTTTTTTAAGGATGCAGTGGCTGATGAGCTGGGCAACATGCCTGAGATGATTGGCTTTGACTTGACAGTGCCACATCCAGTGAAGAGTTCTTTTGGGCATGCTGTGATGAACGATCTCAAGGACCCCCGACGCCTAGCTGAGTTGGAGAACGAGGATCCTTCTGAAATTTTTAATTTATTGGGCCAAGCTTTGTGTAAGGTATGTAATTATACTTTCTGTTTTTGTGTTTGTATTTTTCTTCTTCTTCTTATACTCGTGCTGCTTCATAGATGGCTGTATTGGACCTTGAGGTTGCCAACCAGTGGGAAGCAAGTATCAAGGATAGGTCCGAGTTGGAGAAGAAACTGGCCAAGGAGGGGTCCCAGAAGGATTCTGAGCTGGCCAAGTTAAGTGAGCTTAAAGACGAGCTCAAGAAAAAGAATGAGGAGTTGACTGCAGAGAATGCCCAGCTGGTTGCCAATGCAAAGGATCTCAGGGATGAGAATTGCAGGCTGAATGAGAAAGTCGTCATGTACAAGAGACAGGCTGTGGAAGCTTATAAGGATTCCAACCGCGGTCTCTTTCATGTTCTTCGAGTTGCTGCGGCTGAGGGTCAAAGCAGATGATTTCTCAGTTCTTTTGGTGAGGAAAATGGTGAAAAGCGATATCCCTAAGCAAGAACTTGGCTATTTAAACATTAGTTTTTTGCCTTGGTGTTCTTTTTTTTTTTTTTTTTTTTTTGGTAATAGAGGATCTCTGTTAGTATCACCATGTGCTCTCTGTGTTCCTAGCCAGTCCTACAAAGAGAATGTAAAAGTCTCTTTGCCCGAAAGAGCCTATAGATTTCTTTTGGTGAGGAAAGTGGTGAAAAGTAAGGAGACTAATGCTGCTGGAGGTAAAAATTATATACTCCCTCCGTCCCGAAATGATCTTCCCACTTTTTTGGTGGTTACTACAAAGGTATTTTGAGCAATAAAATTAGGCTAATTCAATTATCCTAATGCAAATTTAAAACTTGTTATTGATGCACCATTATAAATACTAATGATAACAATTTTCAGATTTTCATTAGGATTATTAAATTAACCTAAATTTATTGTTCAAAGTATCTTCGTAATAGTAACCAAAAAAGTGGGAAGGTCATTTTGAGACCGAGGGAATATATTAAATATCCTGCTGTTAGTCTGAAGCCCAGGTTTGAAAGATTTTCTGTTCATAAATGGTTTACAATTTGTTGAACTAGAGGAGAAGATTGGATTTGAGACCGCTGCAGCAGCCAGTTAACTGTGGCGCAGCAGCGATCAGTTTGGATTTGAGCCACGTCTCCCTTTTTCGTGCAGAGCGGTTGACATTTAATGGACATAATATGGGACCCATCGGCAGGTTTGTCTGCCCAATAAATCTCTATTGTACATTTTAAAAAAAAGAGCGACGTGACTAAATCCAAACCGACATCTGCAGCAAAACGGCTGATGCAGCGGTTCCAGGTCGGGGAAGATGCCTTTTTGTCATTTGGTATGTTATCCAATGCTCTGTTCCTTGTTTTGAGCTTTCGCCAATTGCTTAACTCGGTACAGTGGTGCTTTCTCACAAGTTTTACTCTCTCTGCCCGATATGAAAAAAGGGACACTCTATTGGGATGGAGGGTGTATATTCTTATGATTCTACTAGTAATCAAACGACATCATCTTGAATCGTGTTGAAATATATTCTGTCAGATATAAAGATAAGAATTATGGTCAGAGTAATAAATGTTGTTTCATATTTGGTACTACATTCGTCCCAAAATGGATTTTCATTTTTGTTTTTGAATCTTGATCTATGTAGTTTCATATTTGGGTACTACCTCCGTCCTTGAATGTTGATCAAGAACAAAAATAAACATTCATATTGGGACAGAGGGAGTAATTTTCTAATTTAATTCGTTGTCAAAATTCATTTTGAGACGTTAGGAGTAATTTACTAGTTTTGAGTTGGAGGAAATTACCCTTCAACCCTTCTCATTTCTTCTTCAAGTGATGTCATGATGAGTACTCCCAGCTCTTTACAACTCACAAGCTATCTCCGTCTACACTCCGGCAACTGAACACCTTACAAACTGTGTGCAGCTACAGCTTTCCCAAGAGGTAACCAAACTTCTTAAACACCCTTTTCTTTCCCATGTTTCTTGTCTTTTAAAATTGTTGTATTCATGCCTTTGTTAAACCCTAGTTAGTGGTTATCATAATTTACAACTTTGCTTAATCAAAGATTTGATGTTTAATCCCGATTCTGGAAATTCTGTGGTAATATTCAGTTCCAAACTTTTTGTTTGTTTTATATCATATTTATTAAGAAGTCATAGTTTGAGAGAATCTAGTATGGTGAAAAAAATGAGATGTACAAATATATTGGAATTTCAGAAATAAAATTTCTGAAAAAGTTGGGTTATCAGATTTGTTGAAATTAGTAAGTGAAGAGGGGTTTTTGAGATCGTGTTTTGTTTTACTCATTGACTGTCTATCATGATTTTTTTTATGATTTCTTATTTGAGAACGTAATTAATGTGTCCAATTGTGGTAAAGCACATGCCAAAGCTGCAAAACCATTCTATTCGGCAGCCTTGCATTTTCAATTTGCAAGGAATCTTTATTTCTTGAGTGCCATTAGGTTCTTGTCCAGTAACCAAATTCCAGGTTATGTGCCTCCCAATGAAAATATGTTGAGAACTACACTTCTGGAAAAAGAGTGTATTGACTGTTACAACCTCTATGGTTGTCACAGATGCGTTGCCTTTGTTTCTTGAAAAAGTAGTGGGCTCAGGGGAAGCTAGAGAGATGTTTTTTATCCCTAATGTGATGAAGGAAGTCATTTTGAGGTCAGGCCTCAGAATGTTGTCCAAGTAATCACCAAAGATACGCCAGGTTGTGGCATTGAAGTTCAACATTGTTCTGGAGCTCTGATGCTCGGACTCTTTGGTTTACCCCGCCGTACCCATGTCGGACACTCCTATTTTAGTCTTGTTGACAAGGGTCTGACGAGGTAAATCAAAGAGTCCGAGCATCATAGTTCCGGAAAACATATGGGATGCAAAGAATTTTGAAATTTATTAGGTGATTTTAGCTAAATTGCAAATGATTATGTGCAAATTAAGGAATTTATAATAAATGATTATATGAAATTATGTATACTGATTACTGAACGAGTTCATTAGCCTGAAGTTGCTTTCTGTTGTGCAGGCAGCATTTGCTTCATTAGTGGTGATGCTTAGAAGGTTGAAGCGCGTCAAGTATGATCTACTAGCTATGGTTATTGGTGAGAACTGGCCTTTGTATAGGATTGATGATGCTTGGTGGGATTCCATTATGACTCCTATGCGTGACATGCTTGAGGCGTGTAGTATGTATAAAATCCTTGTCATACGAAGTAGCAATAATATACTATACAGGCTTGATGTGCATTAGATTCCAGGGGATGGTGTGAATATCCATTTATACTTCATAACTTTCCTTTCAAGCTACCTTCATCATGTTTTGAAGAAAATTGAGTAATTACTCTTTTATCCAGCCGATTGAATTGAAGAAAAGACAGTACAAAGTACCAAGGAATATGATTTTTGTTCACAGCAATATTCTTCTTCTGTCATGACAAACTCCGCAGTACGTGGAAGGAGAGAGTGGAGTGTTGGATATTGGTTCAGATGCATTTGATTCATTTGGAGTTGTTGTTGTGCTCAAGTTTGCAAGCCAGATTTAAAGAATCTGTTTCTTCTGGATAACGGTGATAAGCGAGATTTAAAGAATCAAGAACAAAAATCGGTATTTATCTTGGGTGGTGGGAGTTATTAGCTAATTTAGTTTGTTGTCAGAATCATCTTTGGTTGTTCAAGGCTGCTTGCAAGCCAGGAAGTGAAAAATAGAGTAGAAAACACCAGTAACTAGCAGGCCATATAAACATGTATATATATATATATATATACACACTAATAAGCTGAAACTGTACATTGTTACAATCTTGAGAGTGACTGAACTAGTACAATTATAAACACATAAATCATGTATAGACACTTGTTTTTAATATAACACAATTCACTATTTTAATCATTTTTTCTTCTTTTATGCAGTGGGATATGAAGACTCCATAGCGATACCACAGAGTCCCTCTTTTGCATCAACATCTCTCTGCATCCTTATATACCCACTCTCTCCCCATTTTGTGCCCCACGAGTTCTTCACGAGCCAATATTTGGTCCCATCACTAGCAGTTCCATATCCAACGGCTGTCACACCATGATCAAGTTCCGTCCCACACGTACCCTTAAAAACACCGCTCGAGTAAAACTGGAAACCATATCCACTAGCTTCAATAGCCACTGAAACAGGTTGGTGAGCCACTGCTTGTAAGAGAGCCATCTCGTTATTGGCTGGGACATCTTCGTGGCCCGTGATTTTGGCTGCTGGGATTGATGCTTTTTTTGTATTGCAGGTTCCATCTTCTCCCGTGTAAGGGTAATTGGCTTCGGTTGTGAGGCCCTTCTTTTGTTGGATGAAGTCAAAGGCGTTGTCCATTAGACCTCCGTTACAGCCCTGGTCAACGCCTTCAACGTCGCAGTCAACTAGTTCTTGCTCGGAGAGAGATACTAGCTTACCGTTAGTGAGTTGGTTTATCCCTTCCATAGCTGCCACCGCTGAAAATGCCCAGCAACATCCTGTATTTATTTATATAAAAAACATCATATCAGAAATGCTACAAAATGGACGTAATCTTCGGGGATGCTCAAGAGGATGGTTATGGAAAATTATCACATGATACTGTCAAGACCTTGTCATTAAGCTGATGTGATGTAACGTTCTATTAATTTTGTGCCATTTTTGGGGACAAATCAGATATGTTACTATATATATCCACCCCATAAGTTTTTTTCATTTTTTTTTTCTATTGAAAAAGCTATTGGTGCGTTAAACCATGTCAGCAAAATGATGTGTGTGTGACAGATCCACTAGATAGACAGACCCACTAGATAATTTTCTCGATGCTTACCACACTGTCCTTGGTCCTTGACAGGTGTAACTGCTCCCTTCTTTCTCCAATCAACGAAAGCTGGTACAGCCGACACATTTGCATACCTGAAAGAAGTTTCACTCGAGGAAGTCCTATCTTGAGTGGACTGTCTCTTGTAACCATTACGAGTAGCTCGAAACTCCTCGTTGGTTAAATCAGCAAACTGATTAACAGCAAGCTTGTATCCTTTATCGGGACCAGCATTAAACGCTTCAATACGTGCCACGTTGTCCTTAAATATCCCAAATCGTAACGCTTTCTCTTCTCCGTCCACATATACACGTCCGTGGTGTGTGATCCATTGCTCGTGCTTCTCGAGCATGGTTAGCTCGGTTTGGTCAACGAGAAGGCGGGAAGAAACTTGACAGACCAAAAAGGCTAGTGCAAAGAGCAAAGCCAAGTTGATGCATTTTGGGTAAGCCATGTTTGGATGGTGAATTTAAGATGCAAGTATTTATTCTTGTGGAAGTGATTCTATTTACTTGAGGTTCTGCATGGACGAGGTTTTTATAGGCAAAGATTTTGATAGTTTCGATAAGGACTTGGGCATCCTACGTGCCTTGTAAAATGTTCTGATTTTAGACTTCTCCAAACACAACTCTATGAGTTCATTAGTTAGCTTGTACATTAACATGTGATGTATTTCCTTTGTCCGTTTTCTTGATTAAGTGCAAGGATTGCTTCGTTCCTCGGTAATAATCGAGTCAAATTGAGACCAGCTCTATTCATAGGTGTATAGCTAAGGATCCAGGGATCCATCGATCAGATTTTTATATTAGATGAGTTACATTTTATAATAATATAAATTATGTGTTACATTAAAAAAAATGTAAAGATGAGTTATATCATTTATTTATTTATTTAAAAAAAAAAAAAACAGACAAAATTCGAATGTTGTGCTATCGAATGGTACAGTCCTCAAATTCTGATATTTTTTTTTCTTATTTTATTTTAAAATAGTATTTCCCTAAATGACAAGTTTTGAAAAGTATTTGTCAAAATAACCAAGTTTTGTGAAACTCATTATTTGCATTAGCGAGTTTAGCAAGAAAAAGGGTAAACTCGTTACTGTATTAGCGAGTTTCACAAAACTCGCTATTGGGAATAGCGAGTTTTAGATAGAAAAAGTGTAAACTTGCTATTTCCAATAGCAAATTTCACAAAATTTGGTCATTTTCAAGGCTTGTCATTTAGTTTTTTTTTTTTTTAGAATTAAATGAGAAAAAATTCCGAAACTCTGGAGTGGCATTACAATATCCCGTTGTAACCGTTGGGTTGGATGGGGTTTAGGGGGAGGGGGGGGGGTGAGATGGTCTTTCTAACGTGCTTCCTTTTCCTAATCAGACTCATTTATTTGATTATGGGTTAATCGGACTCGTTAAATTCAAAACTGTATTAAGATTCTTATACATTTAGATAACACTACTATACTAATAATGTGAAACCATATAATTAACGCATTTTAGGCAATTATTTGAAAACTTGTAATTTTCAAATGAATGTTCACATATGATTTTAAAAACATCAATGTCTGAGGCACACAAGAAAGTTACAAAATCATGCTTACAAAATGAGTTAGCGATATTTAATTGGTTGTATCGATAGTGCACCCGCTACACTTTAATTAAAAGTACCAATAAAATAATTACACCTATGATTTTGTAGCATTATTCTTTTTCAAAATTGGAAACAAAATTGGAAACATTTGAATATGTTAGTGTGCCCAAGAACTTGGAGAAATGTTAGTACGTAAGTTAGGTTGGTGTTACAAGTTTGCTACTCCTTAAGCAACAGAAATACATAAATTAAGTATACAATACATTTAATTTGATATTCTGTTTTTTGAATTAAGTCTATTTTGGAATGATGAAGAGAAACTAGTTTGGTGTTCATGCATGAATCTAAAAATAGGCATTTGTCACCCTCAAGTGTTTTTCTAAAAAATTGGATTTTTTATTTTATTAATGATACAAAATGTCATTTGGAATACATCAATTGACATATAAATATGATAACACATGTCCAAATAAGAGATACTCCATTCGTCTCACCTGAAAAGACACAAAATGTGAATTGCACGCTAATCAATGAGAGCATATAGTTGAGTAAGTGTTGTGAGTATAAAAAGTGAGGTATAAGAGACTTCTGAATAATATTATACAGTATATCTTCTTTTATATATGTGTGTGTCATTCAATTTGAGAGATATTACAAAATATGACATTTATTTTGACACAGACAAAAACAAGTGATTGGTTCACTTCAGAATAATATTATACATATTTATTTATATATG
The DNA here is from genome assembly GCA_022495995.1 of Adenophora triphylla var. japonica. Lineage (NCBI taxonomy): Eukaryota > Viridiplantae > Streptophyta > Magnoliopsida > Asterales > Campanulaceae > Adenophora > Adenophora triphylla. Next base: position 59,564 of record JAFEMH010004153.1, read on the forward strand.
TGTGTGGGTCATTTATTTTTGGGAGGACATAGTTATCATTGAAATTACAAACTATTTATAACACTCTCCATCCCTGATTTTCTACTAATTAGGTGTGTGTGGGTCATTTATTTTTGGGAGGACATAGCTATCATTGAAATTACAAATTATTTATAACACTCTCCATCCCTGATTTTCTACGAATTAGGATTTTTTCCCCTTTAAAGTGAGTATCGGATAATTTTTGTCAGGTTTTGTTAAATTATAAAATGACAAATTAACGAATAACAAGTTTTTTGGAACCTTTTCTCGGAGATTAAATGGTTAAACGGGACAAAGAAAATATGACTGCGTAAATTTTTTCTCTTTTGGGAAATTTATGACCTTGAGGGGTAAAAATAAGACATTTTTGCATATATATGTCCTTTTTAAGGAGAAGGCAATAATGAAAAAGGCTTGTGAGCTTACAATAGAAAATTGCGATAAGCATGAATTTGTGGATAAATAAAAACTTATGAATAAGAATGAATTTATGAATAAACATGAGAATAATAATCTTGTGGATAATTCCGAACTTGTAATGTTTCTTTAAAAACCTATCCTAAACCTATTATAGGTCATAGGTTGCTTTTTTAAAAAATATTTTATTTTTACTTAGTTATACTTATGGTAAAAAATATTAAAAATATTTTGCATTTATAAATGGGAACACTTATTATAAATGAAAAAAAGTGTTAAAAGTACAAGATACTTACGGCTTGTATGGGCCTGTTTGATTTAGTTTATTGATATTTACTGATGACTTATGAATGATGTTGTTTGATTTAATTTTTTTGAAGTGCTGATGAGCTGTCATAAATAAGTATGACTGTTTGATGAATAAGGTGAAAAATCGCTGAATGAAATTATAAAGACTAAAATAATAATAATAATAATAATAATAATAATAATAATAATAATAATAATAATAATAATAATAATTATTATTATTATTATTATTATTATTATTATTATTATTATTATTATTATTATTACTATTATTATTTTATTATTATTATTATTATTTTATTATTATTATTTTATTATTATTATTATTATTATTATTATTATTATTTTACTATTTTACTATTTTAATTTTATTATTATTATCATTATTATTATTTTATTATTATTATTAGTATTATTATTTTATTTATTTATTTATTATTATTATTATTATTCTATTATTCTATTATTATTATTATTTTATTATTATTATTATTATTATTATTTTATTATTATTATTATTATTATTATTATTATTATTATTATTATTATTATTATGAAATATTCATTTAAGGTCACTGTTCATCCGTGTTTTTTGATTCATCACTTGGCTTAATACTTCTGACTTATAAGGAGAATTGTGCTTTAATTGGCTTGTACATGACTTATGGCTTATTTTATCCAAAAATGAAATCAAATTGTTCAAAAATGACTTATGGGGAGTCATAAGTCATAAAAAGTTTGAAATAAGTCTAATCAAATAGGGCCTATGTCTCACAGCTGAAAGCTGATAAGTGAAGTAATAATAGTCGAGTAAATGAATAGTAGTAATAATTTTTCGATATTATAAGATTTAAAATTTTCAGACAGTTTGTTGGTTCAAATCTGAAAATGTGTTAACTTTTCTATATAAAGACATAATCAGGTTGTGTAACACACAAATAGATTCATCTTATTCCTCCCTTCTCTATTTCTAAGAAAACATTTTGTAAATTCGTCAGTGACAAAATCTTTTGCAAGAACTTGTTACAAATAGTTGTATCTTTAAGTTATATATCCAAAATGTTTCAAAAATGGGAAGAATTTCAGTATTAGGACACTGTCATCGCGCAGGCCTCTATTCGATCTGACTGTAATGTTGTTTATGTTACTTTTGATTTTGCAATTTTAATCCAATTCAATTTTATTTTATTTTATTATACTTCAATATTATACTTCAATATTATATTATTTATTTTAGAGCAAATATTAGATTGTTCATAACATACATCTCTTCTTCTTGAATATTATTTGTCATATTATTAGACCCAAGCCCGCACGCGAAATGGGTAAGGGGGGGGGGAATGGTAGCCTAGTACCCTATGTGTAGGGCTGTAAACGAATCGAGCTGAGCTTTTGAAGTTTCGAGCTCGAGCTCGTTAATTTTTAAACAAGCTCGAGCTTTTCTCGAGCTCGAGCCCAGAATGCTTGTTCGAGCTCGGCTCGAATCAAGTTTTCGAGCTTTTCGCAAGCTGGCTCGCGAGCTTTTCGCAAGCTGCTCAAACTCGAGTATTAACGAGCCGAGCTCGAGCTTCGACTTATTTTTTGATAAAACTCTGAAATCAAACGAGCTTTTAACGAGTCGAGCTCGAGCTTTGACTTATATATATATATATATATATATTCGAGTTTTTAACGAACCGAGCCCGAGTCGAGCTCAAACGAGTCGATCTCGAACAGAGCTCGTCGAACATACGAGCCGAACACGAGTCGGGCACGAAAAAATGACGAGCTTGAAAATCGGTTCGAGCTCGAGCTCGAGTTCACCTCGAGCCCACTCGAACTCGAGCTTTTTTCAAGCCGAGCCCGAGCCAAGCTCAAACAGGCTCATTTCGTGTAACAACCCTACCTATGTGCGGTACGAATGCACAAATTCATTCATAAACACAAAGAGAAATTAGAAAATTAAATTTTTCTTGAAATAAAGTATAGAGAGTTCAAAGTTCATGAACAATTCAACTTTAGGGAAACTTCAACAGTAACAACAGTAGTAGGTATCAAATACAAATTTTGATACCCATGTGTGAAGGTACTAGCAATTTCAATAATGGAAAAAAGAGGCATCATATTTTGATGTAGTATTATCAAAGGTAGCAAATTTGCTACCTTACCTAATATCTTTTGGGTGTTCCTCAATTGCTTAAATGGGGAGAGTGAGTAATAATAGGTAATAAAGTACTCTCTCTGTTCATTTAGTAGGTTCACGGTTACTGTTTACACGTTTATTAAGGAGGGAGTATTATATTGAAAGTGTTGTGAGTGTGAAAGTAAAATAGGAGAGAGAATGAGTGGAGGGAATAGTAAATTATAATGGTGTTGTGAGTATTAAAATAATGTAGGAGAGAGAATGAGTGGAGAGAATAGTAAATTATAGTGGGGTAGGGTTAATATTTTAATAATATAAAGTTTCTATTTTAGGAAAGAAACAAAGTGTGAACCATGTAAATGGACGCCCAAAATAGAAAGTGTGAACCATGTAAATGGACGGAGGGAGTATACATTTGGAACCTTCTCATTGGTTAAGTGAAATTTGATTCAAATTTTTTATATATAAATTTTATTTGATTATAAAAATGAAGTAAAATATTTTAAAAGAAATATTAATATATAACAATAGTCATATTTAAAATTATTGATAAAGATAAAAATATTAATAAATTTTGTAAATATCAAAAATTAGCTTGATATCATGAATTTGATACCTATTATTGTATATGAAATTTTGATAATAAAATTTTGCAAATATCAAAAATTAGCTTGATATCTTGAATTTGATATCTATTGTTGTAAATGAAAATTTGATAACTTGTGATTAGTGATCAATAGATATCAAATTTTGATTTTGATCCCTATCTAATTAATACTCCCTCCGTCCCGTCTCAAATGTCTCAACTTTTCATTTTGTGCGTCCAATTTAAAATGTCTCAACCCAGAAAAGGAAAATTTTTATTACTTTTTTATTTATGAGACCCACTTGTCATACTCACAATAAATATTCACTAATTATTCCCTATCCCACTTTCTCTTTCCTACATCCATTTTCATACTCACAATATTTAAATTTTTTCTCTTTTCTATATTATTTTTCTTAATTTTTACACCGAACCCATTTTGAGACATTTGGGTGGGACGGAGGGAGTATCATTGAAGCTGTTCTTACGTAGAAAATATTGTTCGTACTTGCGTAGAAAATTTTGACACCTAAAGATTCTGATTATAAATAATTAAGTGTTGATTAATTAGTGGAGGAGAAAGGACTTAACTTGCACGGATTCTTAGAAGATTCCCTCTCATTTTGAACTTCTAAATATAAATCCAATTTTGCTGACTTCAAACATTCTTATTTTCACGTTTATGACTAACTTTCACTCCAAATCAACGGCCAAATAGCATATTAGTACCTCAAAATTTTACATTAATTGCAATTTAGATTCTAATCATACAATTTTGGCAATTTAGTGCCTAATAATTACATTTTGTGGCGAATAGGTCTTTTTTGGATGGTCATAAATGAAAGTTAACAAAATAAACAAAATATCTAACGATCTTCTTTTAAAATTACATTTCATACCCATAAAGTTCAATAATCATTTATTTAGCCTCAATTTGTTAAAAACTTTACAACTCCCAATAGATAAATATTTTTTTCATCCCTAACCTATACAATTTTTTTGTCACTAAAATTATTTATCACAAATGGAGGGACTTAAGTGTAAATGTATTATCCCAAAATTTTAAAAAAGAAACCCTAGATCTACCTCCCTTATCTAACTCCTTTGGTTCAGCCTTTCTCTTCATTTTCACTGTCTTTCTTCTTCTCTTCTTCCATTTACACTCCCCTCCTCTCATGGCGGCAACCCCCCTTCTCACAACCCCATCATACACTTCGTCTCCTCCCCTGTACCCCGACCTCCTATCCCGCCTCACTGCTCGAAAACCAACACCAAACACGCTACTTGCCACCGGATACAATCTCCCTCACACCAAATTGTCCTCGCCGCTCCCTCTCCCTTCTTTGCCGTCAACCCCTGTTGACTCTCATCCTCCCTCTATTGTCTAAGCGAGTGAGAGAGAGTGAAAGAACTGGGCTTGATTTCATGATTTTTTATTTAGTAATTTTTTATTTTAAAGTTAGATTTGATTTTATTATTTTTGCTTTTAAAGCTAGATTTGGTTTGATGATGATGGTGTGGACTATGTTGATGCTGATAGTTGTGGTGGTGATGGGGTGGTGTTGAGATTTAATGGTGGACACAACATAACTATCATTGTTTCTCTAACAAATATAATATATTTATTTTAATGTATTTTTTCATTTGAAGTTAATCTAATATTTTTTTGGAAGATAAATAATTAAATACTAAAAATTCAGTATATAATTTTATAATGTATTTAAAACATTAAATTTTTATTTATATTTTTTGTACTGTATTTATTTATGTTAATTCAATAATTTTACTTATTTTAATTTTAGATTTTTTTTCAGCATTTATTTTAGTATTAACAATTTAGCATTTACACTTTCAAAAAAATTTAAATCTTGGGAGTTGTCAGGTTTTTAAAGAAATGTGGGTAAAACAATCAATTATTGAACTTTATGGGTAGGAAATGTAATTTTTAAAGAAGGTCGTTAGATTTTTCGTTCATTTAGTTAGCTTTCATCCATGGCCATCCAAAAAAGACCCACTTCGCAACAAAATATTAACATTAGACACTAAATTGCTAAAATTATAACATTAGGACTTAAATTGCAATTAGTATAAAACTTTATGGCACTAATGTGCTATTTGCCCCAAATCAACATACTATTTCTGACGATTGGGGGGAATATACTTTGGTAAGTTTGGTGTTTTGTTTTCAAATGAAAAATACTTCCTCTGTCCCACTTCTTCAATTGATACTTATTTCCTTTTTGGTCCATCCCGCTTTAATTGATACTTTTCAAAATGGAAAGGAATCTTCACTATTTACTCCACTCATTCTCTCTCCTATTTTACTTTTTCACTCACAACATTCTCTCTCCTAACTATTCATCCCACTCATTCTCTCTCCTATTTAATTTTTCATACTCACAACATTTAACTTTTTCTCTTTCTTACATCACTTTTCCTTAATTCTCATACCCAAAAAGTTGGTCTCTATTATTGAAGTGGGACGGAGGGAGTATAGTTTTTAGAAATGATAATGACTTGCTTTTTTTAATTACTAGCATTACTCCCGTACGATCGATGCACGACAAATTTATAGATTTTTTTTTTAAAATAATTTCATTTTAAAAATCTAAATCTCAAAATAATCCACATTTTTTCGATTAAAATCGCTACACGGTGTAGCGAATTTAAATTTACTCAATTTTATTTAAATTTGTGTTATTAAAAAAAATTGAACTCGCTACATAGCGAGTTCAAATTACCAAAGCTGGCCACAACCGATCCAAATCGGGCCACAACCGATACAAATCAAACCAAAGGTACAAACTCCGTCTCACTTTAAATTACAAAATAATAATTATTAATAAAAAACTAAATAGAAATATTATTTTTTTCATCTCAAATAAATACTTTAAAAAATATACTTCTATAAAAAATTATATTATCCATTTCAAAAATAAATATTACTTTCGACTCAAAATGAATAACCAAAAAATAATACTACATTTTTTATCAAAAAAAAAATGAGTATTACTTCCTTCAGCTCAATGAATATTTTAAAAATTAATACTACTTCATTCGCCTTTAAAATTAACTAGTTCATAGCCCGTCGAAATTCGACGGAAATAATAAAGCTAATCAATTAAGAAAAACTGACGCAAAGCTTTTTCAGAGAGAGAGAGTCTTAAAACTATAGTACAAAATTTAAGTTTGGACCTCTTCAACAACCAACTGGAAACATCTATTAAAATAATCAAGTAATTTTATGAGGGTCTCATTCATTCAATTCTTTAAAATCAAACCATATATTAAGGAAGTTTGGGAATTGAATGATAAATGTCATCTATATCTTATTACAACCAACTGTAGTGGTGTCTGTGGCTACATCATCATTGACGCCACCGCTGCCATCTAAATCATTATCAGACACTTGAAATTATATTTCTGGAGGGTGTGAGTTCTCAGACATAACCTCTGCTTCATTTTCATTGAAATGCTCCTCAGCCATTTTCTGGAAAAGCAAACCAACTTAAGTGTGTGCAAAAGTATACACTATATAACAACAACCACACAACCACAAATATATACAATTCGCAAGCATGTACACTTGCATACACCAACAAAAATACCATTTTAACGGCCTACAATACACAAACAAACAAAAAAGAATTTTGAGATTTCAATATTGTCTTATCAGAGTCATCAGACTACAACCAAGATGGATATTGAGAGCCATGTTAAACCACACTTTAGTAATATTACGATCCATCAAACACTAAGAAAATACTACGAATCAACTTTCTTTCAATCATTACCGAAACCATAAATGGGGTATGTTTTTAGAATTCTTTCTAAGTTAATTGCTAAAGAAATGTTTTCACTGTAAATTCATGTAGGTTCTTCGAGACAGGATTACTTGGCTTGAAGCTGCTAATGAGGATCTCTGTTGGGAGCTTCATGAGTGATGTAGGATGGGCACTGGCATTGATCACCGGAAACACCTATTAAAGTATGTCTTTCATCTTAACAAAGTTAAAAGGGTATTCAAAAAATATCACGTATAATTTGTCGTCAAACTACTATTGAAGGTTTCATTTATTCGATGTATTAAGAGTTCTATCAATAAAAAATAGGAGAAATATAACCTTGCAATTTTGTCTACCAGGGTGCTGATACCTTCTCAATGAAAAGTGAAGGGCTTAAAAGGGGCTTGCAAAGTGTGGACTCATCTGATTATCAAATGAGTGAAAGCGGTGTGATCTCTTTCTTACCTAAAGTTAGCTTGACAGTCTTAGTTTATACTTATACCAATCCAAACTTCTTTAATTGTTTCCCATTAACTAAACCGTCTCACGGGCGGCAGAAGGTGTACTGATTCTGGGTCCATGGATGAAAAAACGGCAAAAGAGTGGGAGCACACTCTTCTGCAAGATTCAATGGACAAATAGTTGAATGAGTTAAACAAATGGTTAGAGCAGAAGGATGTATATTACCAACTCAATATCAGTTTGACTATCATGAACAATGATACTTTAACTTAATGAAAGAAAGTACCAAATTTACCCTTATTAGTTGTCTCTCTCTCCTATGTTACTTAACTCAATAAAACAGTTAATAAAGTGCACCAAGTTCCAACGTAAGGGTAAAAGTGTTTGAATACTTTAAACCCAAAAGCGACCAAATTCTTGGTCCAAAAGCGACAACTATTTTAACTGAAAGGAGTACTCACATTTGCATTTATCCATCTCTCATGCATCATATCTTTTCAATCCATTATCTTTATATTGTCTGCATCTTACATAGTTATGAAACATTGTGCTTAATGTGGTCTTTATATTTAAGAATTTTAATTTTTTGGTACAAATTTAAGAATGTTAATACAGTCATTGGGTTAGCCTCTTTAGTGTTGTTGACAGGCTAGAAATTGTTCACATGTTAATTTCTACCCTTAATTTATCTGCAGTCAGAGATTAAACTTTTCGGAGGATCTGACACCATGACTCTTAAGCAACACTTTGGAAAGAAAATAACGGAGCTTGAGGACGAAAAAAGAATGGTGCAGGTATGTAAAAATATTAAAAAAAAAATTTGACATTCATTTAGGGACATAGGGTGTAAAGTATATCATAAGTTTGTATTATCTGTGCTATAAGATTGATTTCTGATTGTTGATTTGTTTATGAATGCAGCAAGAGAGAGATAGGCTACAGGCTGAAGTGACAAACCTCTCTGCTTCTTCTGATGGACAAACCCATAAATTGCAAGATATGCATTCCCATAAATTAAAATCTCTCGAGTCACAGGTCATTAAGTGTTTGCTTAAGATGCCTTATCCATTGGATTCAAGAGCTTGAAACGATTTACTTAAAGACAATATTCACTTATGTAATCGAATACAAAACTGAAGTACTAACTGTAAATCTACCCGACCAATCGTAATTCATAGGACCAGCCATGCGACACATTAGTTATTACATGAAACAATTTGAATTTGTAGGCCCTCATCTATCAAGGGAGAAGTAAGCATTGTTAATATTGAAACATCATTTTAAAACCAATTATGGAAGATCAAGTAGCTGTATGAAGGCAGTGTCAATGTTGTGAAGTCAAAACATTTTTAACACTTATATGAGTCGTATACTGGCATGGAATACCTACGATCATCCAAATTTTTAACACATTTATCGATAAGTGGAAAATATCAAGTAATCATGTTTGTGTGTGTATTTTCATTAGTTACCTGAATAGTCTCCGATCATAACATCAGTAGCATTGGCATGAGGGCCTACAAAGGCCAACGTTTCAAACACTGAAGATGTCAATGGTAAAGTTCCATTCTCGTTCTTTAGAAGAACTAATCCTTCTTTTGCTTCTTCTGTTGCCAGCTCAATATGTTCATGAGAACATATATCCTCCTTACCAAGAGCGGCATATTGTGGGCTTCCATAAAAAAACCCGAGCCTCATCAGTACAATGTAGAGATTCATCAAAACCTTATCTATTTCAGCTTCCCTAAGCTTCCCTTGTACCACAGCATTCCCAGCATTTCCTAAGCTTCCCTTGTACCACAGCATTCCTAGTATTCCCAGCATATTTGGAATACAAACTTCCGCAATCCAAATCCAATACTAAAATATTTAAATAAAAGATAACAAAATTAATGTCAAATATTACAGCATAACCTCATTGTATAAACTCGATTTATTTATATAACAATGTTAAAGGTAACAATGTTAGGCACATAACCAAGCTTGAAGGTACGACCCAACATAGTAATCCCATAACTCAACAGGTTCAGATGGCAATAGCAATTAATGGAAATACTGATGGTATACAAATCTGAAATACCCAACAAATGCAATATATTCAAAAGAAAAAGGGCGGGTGAAAAATGCTTCATCTTGACAATGACAGGAATCAGAGCATTAAACTTTCTGATGGAAGGGAGGGGTTGTGTTTGGAGCATTTCGTCAAACAGTTGGAGAGCATGGTCGAGTTTAGTGATATTCTCGTTAATTTGTGAGAATGGTTCACGCAACACAAACATGTTCAAAAATATTTCTCCCAGCAGAAACTTCAGGCAACAAAATGAGAAAGAAAGAGATGATTTAGAAAACAAAATTGTATAACTTTTTCATATCCTCAACAACGTACACACGTGCCAGTGTATTATTAATATTGAAATTACTGAAATATGTATAGTTAAAGGGAACTTACAGCTTTAAATTGAATGTACCTTTTTAAGTAGTGAGCATGAAGGCGAGAGTATTTTCTGTGTTACTTGACTTCTACATCGGAGCTGTCACTGAACCTATGTTTAGGACCATGTAATAAAAACACCAAGAGGGCTTATTGGTATGCTCCATGATTTTAGTAACACGAACTTAAGACATTCTCTTTGTCTCTGTTTCCCTGTAATCAATAACAATTTGACACAGAATGCAAACCCATTGTGGTCACTGCCTTTATGATAAATATCACCCCCTTCTGTTCTTTTATTACCATAAACCATTGGCAAATGCATAAAAAATAAAGGCAGTGACCAAAAGAACAGACAAATATTGCCGCCACACCCCCCCCAACAGAAATTCTTCATCAAATAATATAAAACACATATTATAGCAACTTCTCCGAAAATTTGGACATAATTAATCAGGAGAAAATATTTTAGAAATATGGACATTCATTTGGGACAGAGGGAGTAATACATTAACTGTGGCTCAAAGTCATCAGACAGTATTATATTTGAAGACAGTATTATATTTGAAGACATTCATTTGGAATTTTTTTTTTTTTGAATCTATGATTGCCGAAAATTTAGGAGTTGATTACTTGAAAATCTATGATTGTCGAAAATTTAGGAATTGATTACTTGAATTAATCTAATACCTAATTTTTAGAGAATTTGATTCACTTCCTATTCTTATTATTATTTTGTTCAAATTGATCCGAAAATTTATGAATAAATCAAATAATTTGAAATTTTATGTTTTTTTTTATGAAATGATTACCGAAAATTTTCTGTTTCAGTTTAGAAAATTTATAACTGTTTTATTTTGGTTCATTTTAACTTTATGTTTTTTTTTTATCTATGATTGCCGAAAATTTTCTGTTTCAGTTTAGAAAATATATAACTGTTTTAAAATACTTCAAATGATTTTGCATTTCAATATAAATTTATTTTTTTTATCTTTTTATTATAGTTGTTAGATTAGATTGAGTTATGAATAAATCAAATAATTTGACATTTTTTTTGTATTTGAATCTATGCCGAAATTTTATGAAGAAATAAAATAAGTTGAAATCCATTCACTTTGCCAAACTCATTACCATTTAAAAAAATAAATAAAAAAAATTGAATTATTATTGCAGTCACATTGCCTAAATGACCACAAATGCAAATGGTATACAAAATTCAGCGTTGCATAAACCAAAAAAAGAAAAGAAAAATAAAATAAAACTGAATTATAGATGACATCAATTCGAATGATAAAAAAAAATTAAAAAAAATTTACAATAAAATAAATTCATGAGTAACATTATTCCTAATGATGAACTTGATTGTTGTCGACATGAGTAATGCGCACTTGATCTTTATAGATGGCATCAATTCGAATGTGACCATGAGGTAGTCCGCGTTTGAAAAACTCCACGGAGATGATAGAGACGACAACTGCATAGATGAACAGATATATAATTAAAATAGAGATTGTTAAAAAAAAAACTGCATTCATCAAATCAAACTTAAACTAATAAATTAAAAGAATTACTTACATGAATTGAGGTTGCTAAAACAACATTCTTCTTTCAAATCTCTCACAAGTTTCTTAAATTTAGTTTTAAAATTACCGTACAATACATCAGGGATTTTTTCCTGTTCAAGGCCCGAACTGTCTAAAAATTTTGTGATTTCTGGCAAAAAAAGAGTAGATCCAAAGCTGATGAAATGTGAGAGAATCAACCGACTGTTTGTTTCATTGATCTGTGAAATTAACAAACAATAGATTCAGCCCAAATTTTAATCATAAACCATGTTAGAGTGAATAAAAAACAAATACTTGTTAAAGTGAATAAAAAAAAATAGGATTACCTTCACGACGGATTCTCTCACAGTGAACAATGGAACTGATGGCTCTGATTTTCTGGCTCTTGTGAAGGACCTGTCGCGTGTGAGAAGAACAAACAGATGGAGATATGTAAGTGCGAAAATTGAAGCTTCCATGATGAGTTGAAACGAAAAACTGAATATTAAAGAAAAAGTGCGGAAGCTGATCTTTTATAGTAATCAAAGTTAATTTTCGGAATATAATGAGACTGAATTTTGAATTTGAAATTTACACTTTCAAAATATGTTGAATTATCTATTATCTATTAAAATAAAGTTAATCAATTAAGAGAAAATTGAATTATCCGAAATAGTAGGAATTAGGCTTTTATTTTTATTTTCTTTTTTATTTTCGGTGATTACATGAAATAATGGCTGACCATTTAAAATTCAATTTTTGGAAAATCGAATTTTGTTAGGAGTTTATTTGGAAAATTGTTTGATTACTTGATTCAATTTTTGTTTAGTTTAAATCATTCCTAAAATAATTCAATTTTTGTTAGGTTAATTCAGTAAATCATTCCTAAAATAAACATTTTGTTAGAAGTTTATTTGGAAAATTGTTTTAATTTTAAATTAACTGATTCTATAATTTTTGTTTAGTTTAAATCATTCCTAAAATAAACTCATTTTATAACTAAAAATTAAATTTTTGAAATTCAAATTTACTTTTTCAAAAATTATTGAATTATCCGAAATTGTAGGAATTAGGAATTTTTTTTTAATTGTCGGTGATAGCAGGAAATAATTGCTGACCATTTAAAAACAAATTTTCGTATTTTTTAATTGGAAAATCTGTCAATTTTCTCTTCATTAATTGGAAAATCGTTTGAATTTTAAAATTGGTTTGTTTAGATATGTTGAGATTTGGAAAATCGTTTGAATTTTAAAGTAACTGATTCTATAATTTTTGTTTAGTTTAAATCATTCCAAAAAATAAACTCATTTTATAACTAAAAATTCAATTTTTGAAATTCAAATTTACTTTTTAAAAATTTATTGAATTATCCGAAATAGTAGGAATTAGGAATTTTTTTTTACTTTTAATTGTCGGTGATAACAGGAAATAATGACTGGCCAATGAATAAATGCCACGTGGCTTTCAACATCATTATGCCACGTCAGAAACCACCCTGTTATTGTCTTCTCCGTCATTGTTGTTTTTTCGAAGGTCATCTATATTTTTCTCTCCCTCTCCCTCTCTATCTTTCTCTTTCTTAGCTTGCTTCTCTCTCTATATATCTCATCTTTAAGCTCATCTCTCTGTTTCTCTTAGTGTGTGTGTGCATGCATGTGTCTGTGTTAGTCTATTTGTCGGTGATAGCATTGCTTGGACTCTATTTCTTTGAGCTCCCCTTGCCATGATGAACTAAATTGCTCTCCGAGTCTCCGTCAAATTAAGTATTTTCACTTAAAAAAACTACTCAAGAGTCAAGACCACAAACGTACGTTGGCAGCTTGTAAAATAGACAAATAGTTCAAGAGTAGGTCTGCTGAGAAACGCGTTTCTCCATAACTATGGAGAAACGTGTTTTTAATAGCCAGAAGCTTTGCATTTGATATCCAGAAAAAAAAAAATCCAAGGCCAAGACCAAAGCTTCTGGATATCCGTAAGCTTTGGGTTTGATATCCAGAAACTGTTAGGTGCATATCCAGAAGTATGTGAAATGTATATCCAGAAATTATTAGGTGCATATTCAGAAACTGTTAGGTGCATATCCAGAAATGTGTTAGGGCATATCCAGAAATTGCTATTGAAGGTTTCTGGATATCCAGAAACCTTCAAATGAATATCAAGAAACCATCAAATGAATATCCAGAAACATTTTGAAGGTTTCTGGATATTCATTTGAAGGTTTCTGGATATCACTTTCATAAGGTTCTGGATATCCAGTTCATTGTCGCGCGACAAGTCGGGACCCGTTTCTCCATAACTTATGGAGAAACGCGTTTCTCCCTAGATTTTGGCATAGTTCAAGGGTGTGAAGAAATTTGAGATCGATGAAAATAAGGAATAAAGAAGCTATGTATTACTTCCTCCGTTCCAAATTTAATGATAAAAAAATTAAAAAAAAATTATCATTATTTGTTCTTGCTCAACAACGTGGTAACTGTCATTATTTGAATTAAAAGCAAAGTTAAATTTTTCTTGGTCATTCTTATTGGGATAGAGGTAGTACAATTTGTAGAAGCAACTCTTGGAGATCCTTTGAAATATGGTCCATCATATATACAGTAATACACAATTAACTCTAAACTAAGAAGATCAAATAACACCCTTGCCTTTATCAACCTCTTGGAGAACAAATTGAATGAATGTTTGGTAAAACTCCTCCATTGGCAAAACTCCTCCATTTGCAATGAATGTTTGACAAAACTCCTCCATTATTTTGAAACAAAATATTTTGGGATGATGGAAGAATCAAAATTAGTGAACGAATTTACGTGTGAATATGCACAATTTTTCCTTGCCAAAAAGAATAGCGAATATGCAGAATTCACAAATATGTTCAATAGCAATATGTTTGCAATCCTAATAAACCTTCTTTGCACTACTTCTCCAATCACGCACTTGACGGTCTTCTATTACATTTTTTCATTTTCCTGAAATCTTGCATAAATTCACGGTCAATTCAAAATTTTCCTGAAAACTAAATGAGACTTAAGAAATAGAGATTATTGCATTGAATGATTCAATTGAAAGAAAAAAATGAAATCGAACCTTGGATAAACATGTCCCACAGTAGCAGAAAAAGAATATACTTTGAACTTAAAATTTAAAATTATTATGAAAAGAAAAACAAAGAATTCAAAATTACCTTGGTCGAACTCAAGAGTTGGGCGACCGAAAATGATAAATATGAGCTGTGGAAAAAAAAAAGATAAGTGAATATAGAGGGTATAGGTTTTTCACCTTATAAAGGTAGGGTTTTTCACTTTATAAAAAGTATTTAATATTTAATTTTAAGGATTTCAATAAAAAAATTGTACATTAGGAGCGGAAAGATTTGTAATTGTAGGATGATTGCTAAATCAAATTTAAAAATTGACTATGCTAAAGAGATAAATTAGGAGCTAAATTATGATACTCCATAATTTTAGGGATGTTCATGGAAATGGTTTGACTAATACTTACAATAATTATCTTAAATTTAGATGTTGATTTTGAAAATTCAAATTGAACCCGCTTTTTAAGTATTGATTTTTTTTTAATTTGTTTAAACCGCAATTTATTATGAAAAATGAAAAAAAAAATCAAAATTTTCCTCTTTCTCATTGCCACATGGCGAATTGCAATTGGAAGGAGGCTGACATGGAATCAATTTTTAAATAGAGATACAATTGTCTATAAATTAATATTGTTGAAACTAAGTTGAATCATTTTTAAAAATTTGAGGATGTTCGCTAATCCTAAAACTGATAATTCAAATTTATATTTTTAAATCTCACTCCTTTAGAATTAGCTTTATCTATTGAATTTGTTTAATTTCAGGAATTAATTGATTATTTAATTTTGGATTAATTTAATTCATTCCTAAAATAAACTCATTTTATAACTAAAAATTCAAATTTTGAATATCAAATTTACTTTTTCAAAATTTATGAAATTATCCGAAATAGTAGGAATTAGGCTTTTTTTTAAAAAAAAAAATTTCGGTGAGAGGAAATAATGGATGACCAATTGAGAAATGTCACGTGGCTTTCCACGTCATAATGCCACGTGGCGCAGTGTGAAGGCTTGAAATTCTTCTGCTTTCATATATTATATAGATGTTTGTAATGGATTTTTTCTCAAATAATTTCATTTTAAAAATATAAATCCCAAAATAACTCACATTTGAAACTATTTTTCAAAATGACCAAATTTTTAGAAAATAGTTTCAAGTGTGAGTTATTTGGGATTTATATTTTTAAAATGAAATTATTTGAGAAAAAATCATTTGTAATGTTAGTGCATTCGTCTCAAAATATGACATTAAGATGACATTAATTTTTTAGACGAATAAAGTAGTATTCTTTTTTTAAATGATCGGAGACGAAGTCACGAAGGAAGACATATTCATTATTTTTTACATAGAAAAAAAATTCTACTTTTTAAGAAAAAAATTCCTTCAATTAAAAAATGAATATTATTTTCGTCCCAAAATTAATACTATTTTTTATATCAAAAAAAAAAATTGCTTCCTTTGTCTCAATGAACATTTTAAAAAAGAATACTACTTTACTTGTCTCAAAAATTAATATTCATTTTCTGAGACGAAGATACTAATATTATAAACATTAATATTTACAAAAGAATACTACATTGTCTAAAAAAATAAATTACTATCTTCGTCCCAATGAATATTTTATAAAATATTACTTCATTTGTTTAAAAAAATAATGTCATATATTGAAACGAAGGCACTAACATTACAAATATTAATTTCTGAGGCAAATGAAGCAGTATCATTTTTTTAAATATTCATTGGGATGAAAAAAGTAATGTTCATTTTTTTGGACAAAAAATGTAGTATTATTTTTTTGTTATTCATTTTGAGTGAAAGTAATATTTATTTTTGAAATGAAGATTATAATTTTTTATAGAAGTATATTTTTTAAAGTATTTATTTGAGAAGGAAAAAATAATATTTCTATTTAGTTTTCTTTATTAATAATTAGTATTTTGTAATTTAAAGTGAGACGTAGTTTGTACCTTTTATTTTTATTTGTTTTGTTTGGACTTTGGAGTCGCTGAACGACCGATTGTGGCTTGTGTTTGACCGATGGAGTGGCTGACCTGGAGTCTTTGGTTTGTGTTTGGCCTTGGTTTGTGTTTGACCGATGGAGTGGCTGACCTAGAGTCTTTGGTTTGTGTTTGGCCTTGGTTTGTGTTTGACCGATGGAGTGGCTGACAGATGAAGTCCTTGATTTGTGTTTGACTGATTGTGACATTGGTTTGTATTTGGATTGGTTGTGGAAATTATGACTGATCGATTGTGGCCTTGATTTGTTTGGATCGGTTGTGGGTTGTGGCCTGGTTTGGATCGATCATCCACTTATTATTGACCGGTCATCATGTTAATGATTTACCGACCCTTGATTTACTGATCCACAACCGATCCTTGTGACCGGTTAAACTCGCAATAAAAAAGAAAAGAAAAAGGAAATCCGTCTGCATACACGTGCCTCTGAGGTAAATGAAGCAGTATTATTTTTTAAAATATTCATTGGGATGAAGAAAGCAATGTTCATTTTTTTGGACAAAAAATATAGTATTATTTTTTGGTTATTTATTTTGAGTCGAAAGTAATATTTATTTTTGAAATGAAGATTATAATTTTTTATAGAAGTATATTTTTTAAAGTATTTATTTGAGATGAAAAAAATAATATTTCTATTTAGTCTTCTTTATTAATAATTATTATTTTGTAGTTTAAAGTGAGACGGACGTTTGGATGGCCTTATTTGTTTGGATCGGTCATCCAATCCAATAATATTGACATGTCACCTCCTTGTTTGTTTGGATCGGTCAATCAATAAAATTGACCGGTCACACCATGTCCTTGTTTGTTTGGATTGGTCATTCAATAATATTGATCGGTCATGTCAATTATTGACCGATCACCATGTCAAGGATCGGTATCGGTCATCCAATAATATTGACCGGTCACCATGTCAATGATTTACCGATCCTTGTCACAACCGATCTTTGTGACCGGTTAAACTCGCTACATGGTGTCCCAATTAAAAAAAAAAGAAACGGAAATTTGTCTGCATACACGCGCCTCTGTCGGCGCGTTTATTGCACGCGTCATTTTTCTCCCAATCATGACCTGCCACGTGTAATTTGCGTATCATATCTTCAATTATGCTATGGAAGGAAATGACTAAATTGCCCCTAAAATTTTTGCAAAA
>JAFEMH010004153.1:82500-224429 GCA_022495995.1 Adenophora triphylla var. japonica
TTTGACGAATTTCATCCAAAAATCCGTTAAGTTAAAGAAAAGTTAACGAAGGGACTAGTTTGTAATGATTATTAGTTTTAAGGGGTCAAATGCAAAGTTTAAATATAAAGTGTTCAAAATTTATTTCTTTTTCCAAAATAATTAATATTATCTTAATTCAAAAATAATTAATATCCGAAATAAATATATGTTTTTTAATTTTTATATTAAAAAAATAATTTTTTTTTTACTTTTATGTCACAAAATAATTAATGTTCGTAACATATAATGTATTAAAAAAACTGAAAATTTTAATTATTTAATATAATGTTAATATATTACGAACATTAACTATAATGTTAATATAATGTTAACCCTTTAAAAAATGCACTCTCACTTCCTATAATTTATCTAATTTCTAGTGTATCTCTGAAAGTCAATTTTAGGGATTTTTTTAATCATTGACCAAACAAAAAAAAAAAACATTATTCAAATAAATACTTAAATAAAATGTGTGCGTTAATCTTAACATCAAATGGCAAAATGGATTACACATTTTATTTAATATTTTTGTTTAATTATTTTTAAGTTGTTGTAAGAAGGTATAAATAAATAAATTGTTCTTAAAAATGACTTGTCAATAATGAATTATTTAATGTGACGGAGGAAATATGTGAAAAGTTATTACAATGTTCTCAATAACAATATTTTACTGTTAATACTTATTTAGTTTTGTATATACAAATTAGTATACTATTGTTCCTCTAATTGATGATATCTTGAATAAAATGTGTAACTCATTGCACCACATAAATTTTATTTAAAATTAATCATATTAATAAGTATAATAACTTTTCTCTATTCGTCAAATAATATTAAAAACCTACTAAAAATTGGCCTTATAAGAAAACTTGAAATAGAAAAGAATTTAGGGGTAAATTGAATTTTTAAAACATTTTTTAAAGACTAATGTTCGTAATATATTAACATTATATTAAATAATTAAAATTTTCAGTTTTTTTAATACATTATATGTTACGAACATTAATTATTTTGTGACATAAAAGTAAAAAAAAAAATTTATTTTTTTAATATAAAAATTAAAAAACATTTATTTATTCCGGATATTAATTATTTTTGAATTAAGATAATATTAATTATTTTGGAAAAAGAAATAAATTTTGAACACTTTTGAATTAATTATTTAAACTTTGCATTTGACCCCTTAAAACTAATAATCATTACAAACTAGTCCCTTCGTTAACTTTTCTTTAACTTAACGGATTTTTGGATGAAATTCGTCAAAAAGCCCTGATTTGATAAAAAAATGTGAAGTCAAGCCCTAAATCGCTAAAAAAAAAAAGTCAGGCCCCTCTTGGGGACCTCATGTGAAACTTCAGGCCCTAATTTGTAATTAACCCTAAATAAAATATTGAAGTTACATATAATTTTATGTTAATTTTCTAAATAGTAAGGACCCCATATTCTCATTTCGCACAGGGCCTCTGTACTTAATGAGACGGGCCGGTGACTTTATGTTGATGGTGGTGAAGGGTGAGGTGTTGTTGTACATTAAATTCAAGGATAAAAATTGGGCATAATAATATTGTGCATTTAATTCATGTACCATATTTTTTTCATTTATATTAAAAAAAAGGGAAAATAATACAATAATTTTAGTTGGGATGTTTGAAGATTAACAAAAAACTGTAAACTGCGATGAACAATAGTGTTTAACAAAAAAATTATTATATTTAGTTAAATTAGGTAAAAAATAATTTACATATGCCTTTTTAAATATAGTTAAATTGGGATGCTAAATTTCTTTTTATTATTATTGAGTAAAAATATTTTTATTTATTTTATTGAATTTAATATTTTTTTAAGGGATTTAATGAAAATTTAAAAAAGGTAGAAAGTTAAATTTATGGGTTAATTACAATTTAGGGCCTAAAGTCTTGTATGAGGTTCCCAAATGGGGCCTGACTTTTTTTTTTAGCGATTTAGGGCCTATACTTACAATTTCTTATCAAATAAGGGCTTATTGACGTTAAGTGTTAACGGAAATCGTCAATAAGCCCTTATTTGATAAGAAATTGTAAGTATAGGCCCTAAATCGCCAAAAAAAAAAAAGTCAGCCCCTTTTGAGACCTAATACAAGACTTCAGGCCCTAAATTGCAATTAACCCTATTATAAAAGCCTTCCCCTTTCAATTCTGGAAAAGGTTTTTCACTCTCTCACACCTTTCTTTGAAAACACACACAGATCAATTCGACGTCCGGTAAGCCGCCGATCACTCTTTATTTTCTCTACATTCAATTTTCACACGCACACACACACACACACAATGTCGTTCATGTAATCTCCATCGCTGTAAAAATATTATTTCATAATTCAATTGTAGTTATGAAGTAAATAGTAGGGATGTTAATTGCGGCATGATTTTATTATATTTATTTGGTTATTTTAATGTTGTGCAATTTATATGGTTGAATTATTGATAATTGTTGAAGGGTTTTGTTAAAGATCCGACCTTTACCAATACCCTAAACTAATATTGGCATGATCATAGGAGCCAGTGGCGAAGCCAGAATTTTTTTGAAAGGGGATTTAGATTTTTTATGGGATGATTATTATAATTGAGGTATTTAAATTTAATATAAAGGCGGTCAAAATATTAATTTAGTGTAAAATTTTCTCAAAATTAAGGGGGTCATAATGTATAATTTCATACTTTTTAGTAATAAAAATAATTTATGAAAATTTTAAAGGTGCTAAAATTGACACACTCAAAAATTGAAGGGGTCGGATGACCCCCTTGGCTTTGGGGTAGCCTTGCCACCGATAGGAACCAAGCCCAAAATGTTGGAATTTGGCTCAAGTTCAAGAAGGAATCAATATACATTGTCTCATATGATTTATGAATGTGATGGTTAATGAGTCTTTTGGTATTTGTCTATATAGATAAGGCTTGATCGAGGAGATGTCTTGTGCATATAAATAAACATATATAGAAAGAGTTTAAGTGTGCCTTGTGTTGCCAAGAGTGGCTCCCCTTCGGGGGGACTGAGTTAGAGAGATGTGTACATTCATGAAGAAATTATACACTATTGAGAGTATTCAGGAATGTTGAGGAATGCTGAGAAGGATGTGGATACCTCCATTATTGTAATACTATCGTGATAAGTGGTGTGTCTTTCCGAGTTTCTTGATTAAAACTCGTGGTGTTGTAATTCCGTGATATTATAGTGAAGTTGTTGAATGGTTCATGAATGTAGCCCATTGATGTTGGGGTTGAACCACATTAAATCTTGTCTTATTTATTCTTCCCGTCATAATGTTCGTGTCCAAATTAATAGTGTAGGGTAACCTAATTGTTGGTGTGCATGAGAACCGCTTCAGCCACGCACAACAAAAAATACCTTGCTTGTACCCCTTTTACCCTTGACGGGGGGTTATACTTGATGTAGGAATCCCTTATTTGACCATGTACATGGTGGTTGTTTATGTATTTAAAAAAAAATTGAATTATTTTTTAATGAATTACTTAATCTGTTACAAGAGTGACATTTGGAAGTGCATTTGGTGGGGATCGAACCCCATACCTTTCACATGGATAGGAATATCGAATGAAAGGGCCAAAATGAAATTCTTGAACTCGGGTTCATATGTTGTGCCAACATGTCATAGGACTCATTCAAGATCATAATTGAGGTTAAATGTGACAGAGTGGTTGAAATTTTTTTAGTGTCATACCAAATGTTAGTTTTCTGGTTCACTTTTTAGACTTTTGGGTCGTAAGCCTACTTATGATTTTAAATGTGTCATAAGAAATGTCTTCAGCTGAATTATTATTAGAATGGATTCAGTCATCATATAGTTTCTTGTTTCTTTACGTGGAAACGTATCAGGTGAGTGAAATCCTTGTATTAGCTTGCTGAAATCTGTAAAAAAGAAAAAAAAACTACAGTCCACTATGTTGTCTGGGTTTCTTGTGAGAAAATATATGCTGATAACAAGCACAACAATAATGCTAGTTAATTGAATCAGATACCAAAAAATTATTCTCTATGCTATTAAACTTCTGTATTAGAAGGAGGTTGATTTGAAATTAGAACAAATTTGGCTGGTAAATTTAGCCTGGATTGTCCTTTTCTGCATTGTGTATATTAGAATACTACTAGCTTTCCCCCTCTCTTCCTAAATAAGTTTCCGGTATGCCTTTTTTGATCTTCTAGAGAAAGTGTTTACTATTCTTTTTGAACTCTCAATTTTAACTTTTTACGGTTGATTGATTACTATTTAATTAATAGGTCCACTACCTCATGGAGAACGTTGAAGTGCAAAGCATACCAATCTTTTTATTAAGTTAATAATCTTTTTTTAATTTATTCTCCGGAGTCAAGCAGATACTTATTTATACATGGGGATAGTAGGTTTTAGAAGCTCTGTTAGGGTGCATTCCGCAGATTAGTTCTGACCATTTAGAGTCTATGTACCTCTCATTGAAGTTTTATTATATGAACTTCATTGTTATTGTCTTTAGATTATGGAAAAGAATAGACGGAAAGAACTTTTTATATGTTTTTCTTTTTTAATATGGTTGTGGGGTCACTATGTTAGTATTTTTCGTGGGTGGATGGACAAATTAGACAAAGGGTGATCGATTGTAATTGTGAGATGGGCCATTTTGCTACTTGCTGAAGCTGAAGAGATGTGTTGAACCTAGCAGTAAATATTACTCCCTCTGTCCCGAAATTAATACCAAAAAAATTCAAATTTATCTTGATCAAGAGCAAATTTGAATTATTTTTTTTCACTCATTTCGTACACAGAGGTAGTATACCTCAAACAAAATTGGACTCTAAAGATGATCATATGTCCAGCTCTTGTTACATTGCAAATTAATTTTTACTGGAGTAGGAGGCTCGAGGTTTGTGTGATAATCACCTTTAAGTTGATGAAGATCTAATAACATGATAAGTATTTTTAGATGTAATGCTTGATGTTCCTTTCTTCGAACTACGGTGCTTTTACAATACTTGGTGACAATGCATTAAGTGTCAAATGCTTTTTTGTAAGTAAGTTAGTTACTTGTTTGCCTCCACTGTCTATGCGGAAGGTTAGCCATTCCAAGGCTCCCCTTCCTGCTCGTATTTTATATTTTTTTTCTTTAGGCTCCTCAGTCGCCGGGCGGCTCGCAAGTCACTCCTCATTCGCCGGGTGGCTAGGTTTTTTGTGATTCTACAATGATAAGTTTAAGAGCAATACGATATGGTATGCCGTATGGAGCCACTATCGGTCAAGTATGGCTTGGGAAAGCTACAGTACTCCTTTCCCGCGGAGGCGGCTGCCGAATTGCTAACTATTTTAGTTCTTTCGGGTCCATTTCCTCTACAATGAAAGCCTTCTCCCTTCCCATAGTCAATTAGCAATTTCTTAAACATATGAGAATTTCTTCTATCATCTATGAAATTGTAGAAATTGGTAATTGAAAAAAGCAGTTGTTGCATGGTTTTTTGTGATTCCAGGCAAAGAATCACAAAAAGAATGGTTGTGAGCCACCCGGCGAGTAACCTCATGTATGATTGCCCATTTTCTAAATTTGAGGTGGCAAAAACCCACTTATTTTAGCTTTTTACCATGCAATTCCTAACCTGATCGTTCATGAGACCCTTCGGCTCTCATTCCCTCAACCTGCTAATAGCCGTTCCTGATCCACTTCGTGTCTCACTCACTCTAGGAACTAACTCCCTTCGGGGCCTTTCCTGCTCTAGGAACCGCATCCCCTTCTCGGGGCTGCTCATCACAAGTTTCAAATTAAAACAATTCAAAAATCTCAATTTACTTAACATTTTGGATGTTTAAATGTCACATTTTGGTAGTTTTTACGAAGGAAATCCGTGTAACTCCTATAAGAAAAGACAACCATTTCATTACTCAATCTCTGGGCATCGAAACCGATGTTGAACAAGTCTCATGTGTGATTACCCATTTGAAGATTTTTAAGTGGCTTAAATGCCATTATTTTCAATTTATACCATGCAATTCGGACCCTGACAAACTGTACTATCCGTTCCTGATCCCCTTCGTGGCTCACTCACTCCATTCTATTCGTTCCTGATCCACTTCGTGTCTCACTCACAGGCAAAGAATCACAAAAAGCTAGCCACCCGGCGAATGATATAAATTGAAAATAATGGCATTTAAGCCACTTAAAAATCTTCAAATGGGTAATCACACATGAGACTTGTTCAACATCGGTTTCGATGCCCAGAGATTGGTCATACAATTAGGATTTGAATGTGAAATGTGTGTTGACTCACACACGCACACACGCATACACGCGCATACGTACACACGCTTTTTGGGCTAACGGGGGGGGGACGGGGTTAGATCGCCGTATACGGAAAGGTAGCCGTATGGAGGCTCCCTTCCCTATACTTTTAAATCACCGTAGGAGTTCATAAAGGGAATTAAAGCACGGGAGATATTAACAAATTAACAAATTAGATATTTATATATATAATCATTAGAAAGACTGTCTATTCGGAAAGATCCCCCAACTAGGGGTCTCTTTCCTGTATGATTTTATTTTTTTAAAAAAGTAACAATTCACTCCTCACTCGCCGGGTGGCTCACAACCATTCTTTTTGTGATTCTTTGCCTGGAATCACAAAAAACCATGCAACAACTGCTTTTTTCAATTACCAATTTCTACAATTTCATAGATGATAGAAGAAATTCTGTAGTAGCTTTTCCCTGTAAAAAATTTTTGAGGCAAAACCTCTCCATAGTGTTTAGCCAGTATGGAGCCGCATCGGTTCGGTATAGGAGCATGTGGAAACTTAGTGATTGTTTCCACGAGCGTTTTTATCGCCCGCCCTGCTTTTTACTCTGTGAGTTCGACCCTTCTCTGGGCTTAAGAGAAAAAAGTTCAGGGAAATTCGGGAACGCTCAACAATAGCCTTCTTGTCCCACCCAGAGGCCGCTCCCGCATGAAAATCATACGCGAGGGGTCCTAAACTTGAGTTTTGAGCCTCTAAACTTGATGTCTGAGTTAATGTTATAACTAAATTGAGACATTAATTAAGTACCTTGTGAACTTCCGTGTGTGTACACACACGCACACACGCACGCGCGTACGAGCGCGTACTACTATCACGCGCGCGCGTACTGAACCTTTGATTTGGCTTATTATTATTTTTTCCTTCCTGGAGAATGTTTTGAACGACCTTTTATTTTGTTTATTTAAGTTCTTGTTTTGGATAATGTATTGATCTTCTGACAGACATGGTTAGAAACGATAATTTATTTGTATTTACAGTAAAGGGTACTCCAACGAATCATCTACAATGGAAGTGCCCAATCACACCGATCATCAAAGAACCAAAGTGCCCAATCACACCGATCATCAAGGAACTGAAGCGCCCAATCACACTGATCATCAAGGAACTGAAGCAATAGCTCAAGTCATTTACCGATGCAAGAAATGTAGAAGGATCGTTGCTTCACAAGAAAATATAGTAACTCACAAACGTGGAGGAGGACAAACATGCTTTAAATGGAAAAAGAGAAGTTTGAACTCGTCAGAAACGAATAAGGAACCCCCTGAATGCTCGTCCATTTTCGTGGAGCCCATGAAATGGATGCAAGTAGGTCAGTCTGTTTATCCTTTTCCTTTTTTTTTTCCTTTTAGTTTTATTTTACTCCCTTTATCTTTATATGACCATCCATATTTAACTATATTGGATTTGAGGGCAGGGGCGGAGCCAGGAATTGCCCGAGGAGGGGGCAAGATTACACGGGGGTTCGGGGGCAGCGCCCCCGGGAAAAAAAAAAAATTCGGGTCGGACAAGTAAAAAATGGGTCGGATCCATGAAATACAATGTATTTTAGTTAAAAATGTAAAGAATTAAGAAAGTTAACAAAAATGATAAAAGTAAGTAATTCAAAGAACGATTGAAATAATGTTGAAGTATTTAACGCAAACAATTTATTAAAATATATTACTCGTACAAAAAAGAAATTCAAATTTGCTAATTAAACTTGGGATAATAGGAAGAAAAACCAAAAACAAAAAAAATGGGAAAAGCCTAACTAATTAATTAAGATTGAAAAAATGTGAGGAAATTAGGAGAAAGAGAAAAACAAAACTGTTAAGAGAAAGAAATGGAGAGAGAGAGAATAGCAAAGATGGAGGACAAATAAAATTAATTGAAAATGTAGGTAGCAAGGCTCGAACATGGATTTGAAAGGAAACACCAATGGCTTAAACTTCACCTCCTCTACCGCTGAACCACACCACTCACTGGTGTTAATCTTGAAGTTAATTATATATAACAAAAAAATATAGGGGGGGGGGCAAAAAAAAAAAAAAATTCCACTGCACTTCACACGCATTTGGGGAAGTCCCCCCCATGCCCCCTGGCTCCGCCCCTGCTTGAGGGACTTTTTAGAAAAGTTGACTACACAAGTACCCTTAGTATCCACCTTATAGACTTTATTGTATTGCAAGTATACATGATAACATACTGTTTGTCAAATGTGAATTCTATAACTTGTCTTAGTATGTACTACTCCCTCCGTCCGAAATGAATGTCCAAAAAAAATTGAAATCTGCTCATGATAACAAATTTGAATTCTTTTGGACATTCATTTTGGGATAGAGGCAGTACTTTCTCCTTCCCAAAATGAAGGGAAAAATGGTCCAAATATACTCTAGATCAAAAAGCAAATTTGATATTTTTTGGGCATTCATTTTCGGACGAAGGCAGTAGCTTTTTCCTTCTTTTTTTTTTTTTTTTTTTTTTTTTTTTAAGGAAAATGCTCTGATGGGGTTATTTGAATTGCAGTGGAAGAAGGTACGGTGGAAGAGAAGCTGCAATGTTTGGGGTGCAAAGCGCGATTGGGTTCATTCAACTGGGCGGGGATGCAGTGCAATTGTGGGGCATGGGTTAATCCTGCATTTCAACTGCACAAAAATCGTTTGGACGAATGCATTCTATGAGCTCAACAACACCAGTTAATATTATTCACCTATCAGTTGCAAAGCTTGTAAGTTTTGCTTCTAGAGACATAACTAGTATTCCTCATTGTTTGATGGATAATGTCTTCAAGTTGCAGTTCTTGCAAAGATTGTGAAGATGGCTAATGCATTTAACACAAATACTCCCTCTCTTCCAAAATGATCTTCCTATTTTTTTTTGCTATTAACACGAAGATAGTTTGAGCAATAAATTTAAGTTAATTTAATTATGTTAGCGATATATATATATATATATATATATATATATATAGAGAGAGAGAGAGAGAGAGAGAGAGAGAGAGAGAGAGAGAGAGAGACAGAGACAGAGACAGAGACAGAGGCGGATTTAGTGTAGGAGGTGGTGGTGCACGTGCACCCGGTCAAATTATATTTCTAGTTAAAAAAATATAAAAAATTATATTATTTACTAAGTGCACCCGCAAATAAGATTAGTCAATTTTCACATTTGCTATTAACATATTTTATAACTAGTTTAGTTGGTAAGCTTTAAAAGTTTATCACTAAGGATCAGGTGCCAAATCCTGCTAGTTACAAATAATTTGAAATTAATTTTAGCTTCTAATATGAGAAATAAACTATTTTTCAAAATTTTACTTAAATTCAGGCCTGGCTATTAACATGAGCAAGAGGTTCCTCCGCACCGGGCCCCAAATTTTGGAGGGCCCCCATTTTTCTAGGTCCATTAGGTATATATCTAAAAAAAAATAATAAATAAATAAATAGCGCCAATCACAGAGACGACGGCGTCGAAATTCAAGGGGAAAAATCAATCGACGCAAATTACATGGAAATTGCGGAGAAATTGATTTAAGAGAGGCGATAGCAACGATAAACGAAATACCTCATAAATTCATAATCCGACTCCATCATCGCCTACGACGCCTAGCCAAACAAACCCGCCTGAGAAGGAAAAGAAGCTCTGTTCCAACTTTCAATCGCAATCGGCAACGGCGGCAATCAACAGATCCCAGTCCCTCTTGAAAAATCTTTGGTTCTGGCGTTCCTCCGTTGCCCGTTCGATTTCGACGTTCAGTCGAAATTCCATGGTTCTTATTCGTTCTTTTCTCGGCTGATTTGAGAATGAGATATTACTGTTGTTGGCTTGAGAATTGAGACAGTACATGGTAGAAGCCTTCCAAGTCATCAAAGGTCAACTGGTCAAGGTAAAGTAACTAAAGTAAAGTAGTAAAGTTTTTGATTTTATAATTTATTCTTTTAGTTTTAGTCAGTTGAGTCTAGAAGTTTTGATTTTATTTTTTTAGATTTAATTTTATTTTTTTGATTTTAGATGAAATAAAATGACTTCATATTTGATTTGGTTATTAATCTCATTGTTTTTTTTTTTTTTTTTGTTGTTGTTTTTGCAGAGTCAAAATAGGTGTCATCAATCAAGAATATTTTTGTTGAATGAAAATTGCATTTTTCAGGTTTTTTCAATCCATTATATTCGAATAATCTTTAATTATGTCTCCGAAAATTAGAAAATATGTTCCTGGTCATGAAAAGTGTAAGAAACAGAAAAGAATTGAAAAATTGAATGAGTCTAAAAAAAGAACACTTAATAGGTTTATCATAAAAGAATCACATGTTTCACTAAAAAATCAAAATGTTGATAATGTGTTTATTGGTGCTAATGTGCGTATTGATGCTAGTGTGCCCGTAAAAAATGATAATGGTGATAATGAGCCTATTGAAAAGGATAATTTTGATGACGTGCCAATTAAAAATGATAAATTAGGTGATGTGCTTGTTGAGAATGATAACGATGATGATGTGTGTATTGAGAACAATATAGATAATGGTGTTATAGATGATATTTTTGTTGAAAATGATAATGTGCGAAAAGTAATGATCGATGTAATAAATTATTTTTGAATTTTATTGCTTAATTTTGTAAAAGTTTAATCTTTATATAAAAGCACTTATATACATATTATATTTTTTGTATTAATTTTTAAATATTAGGGGCCCAATATTCACATTTCGCACAGGGCCCCAATAATTATTGAGACGGGCCTACTTAAAATATTTTATAATCATATCATAAATAGTTTTTATTTATTATTCAAGTTAATTTTTTTGCCTCTATTATGATAATGATTTTTTCTTTTTAAATATTTTTATATTTTGATTCTTTTGTTTATTACTTTAACCAATGTAAATGAATTTATTTATTATCTATTAGTTTTTTCATCGTTATCATTTATAAAAAGGTAAATTTGAAACTTATAAGAAATGAATTACAATATTAATTTCAATAAATGCTTCCTAAAATGATGTTATCATTAAATCAACTATAATGTAAATATCATCTTTTTTATTTTTTCATGATATAAGCTTACTAATTACAAATAAACATTACAAATAAATAGTAAGAAGAAAAAATATTAACACATTTTTATAATTAACTTATGTCTTAAGTTTTGTATTATAATCTCGTTTGAAAAAAAAATTGATTAAAATTTTTATAATGTAAATTATGCACACGCTATCCAAACATTCTAAACGACAAGGGTTTGTTTCTTCCAACAGCGGCAAAATAGAATCTCCTCCCCGCCCGAAATCTTCCTCTAATTCTCTGCGTTCTTCCTCTCTTTTATTTCAATTTCGTATCTCTCTTTCATCAACCGCAAAACTAGGGTTATGAAATTGCAATTCTTCCTCTCCTGCACTGCACGGGGGTTTCGAAATTGACATTGTTATGAAATAGGGGTTCCATTTCTCATACACGTACTAAAACCTAACGCGGGGAGTCAAACATTATACTCTGTTAGGAGTCGAAAATTTGATGTTTTTTAATCAATGGATTGACAAATATTGTTGGGCTTTGGGTATGGCTTCTCAAGAACTTAACAGAAAAAGTGACGGAGAAAGAAACGGAGATTGAAAACAAATGAAATTAAGTCGAGTCTTGTATTAAATACAATTTCCGTAAGAAGTTATTGCCCCGCACAGGTGCTTACGGTTTCGATGGCAATCTTCTAGTAAGATGAAACGACTTTTAAGTATATGATAGGAGCACTCCAAATCAAATACTCTAGCGAACAACACAATGTTAGCAACTTTGGACTTGAAGGATTTGATGCAACAATATGCCAATGATTTGGATAAGTTTATCTATCTTACTAGAGGGTAGGAAGGCTCAAAATACTGTATGTATGAATTGAAATTCGGAGGGGAAGTATATAAGGAGAGTCAAAGTGTTTTGTGGCTTTTCCCTTGAAAAGTCACAACTTTTCGGGTATAACAGCACTTGCACGGCCGTGTCCAATGAACTGCACGGCCGTGCAAGGCAATATGCACGGTTGAGTTCAAGGCTTAGCACGGTCGAGTGGCAAGGCAAGGCACGGTGCACGGCCGTGTCCTAGACACTTGCACGGCCGTGCAGAAGCTTCTTCAGCCTGCTCGTCATCCCTTTAGCCACAACAAGTCCAAACCAATTTTGGGACCAACCCAAATCAAACTTTGACCCAATATTTAACTCTTGTTAAGTTACAAATTATTGTCATTAATTTCTCATTCACCCGAAAATGGTTTTTGAGACATTAAATGAGTTATATAATCTACAACAAATGTAGATTACCATTTGTAACTAGTTTCGTTAACAAATAACGAACTTTCGTTAGAAACCTAGGTCAACGTTAAGTTAAACTTAACTTTCTGTTACCCATTTCCAACAATCCCCCACATGAATGACAATTAATGCATGAATGCAATTTCGTCCAAAGTTCCGGCGAACTATTATTACATCGGGATAGATAGCTTGTGGCCTTGAATCCTCCCTAGTGAAATATTATCGGATATACTAGCCATTTGATAGCGAGTCGCTTTGAACCAGTGACTGTCGGATGTATACCAAGACACTAATACTCACATAATAACAGCTCTAACAATTGTTGTTCTCACGTTTTGTCAATTTCGGCCCTGGACCGTATCTCATTCATAAGCGTTCATTTAGAGGCGGCCTAATTACCTCTCGCTTATATAGGTGATTTTCACTATAAGGAGTATCATGCACTACTCCACCCGTAGGTATAGAAATCATTAAAAGTTTTCTCAACTTATCCTTACCACTGCTGCATGTGCTTGTACTTGAATGTTCTGGGAATGAGTATTCAACATCTCCAGGTTAATAAACCGATTTGTTGTTTCCAAGTAACTCTACTAGAACTTATAACTTGGTTGTCTCATTGAACCAAGGGCCTGGGATCTCCATTTCTCAAGGTTGAGTGTCCGTTATAAGTCCTTTTGTTGTGGGTTTTAAACCCATTCTCCTTAACAGTTTATACAGTTGATCTCGATTTATACCTTTGGTATACGGATCCGGTTTTTGACTTCACATGGCCAGTTGTGACAGTCTCATTTGAGATCAATTGTTTTATGGTAATATGTCAATGACCATTGTGTCTTGACTTACCACGATGTTCTACACCTTTTCCTATTTCTTCATTGTCGTCACAATGCCTTAGGTCATATAGACACAAACTTATTCCACAAAGGAATATCTTCCAAGACCATTCAACTTTTATCTTTATCTAATGCTATCGACTCAGATTCCTAAATGAATCGAGTTGTTCAAGTTGTCTTGGAAGTTTGACACCGCTGCTCCATTTATTGTGAACACATTTTTCACCTTGGAGTTTATTTGTGTCTGTTATCCAATCAGTATATCATTTTCATACTATTGAATATCTAATTTATTGTAATCTGTAATCACAAGAATATCTTTAAGTACTCCAAGTACTTTGACTATCCTTAGTGATTTATTACAATTTTTAATTAGACGAGTGATCATTATCTCTGTACCGATCCGACTTTCCAAGTATTCAGTATCTCTAAGTGGTTTGACCTCCTTAGAGTCTACCTTTCAGGAATCTACCTTACAGAGATTACCTCTCAAGATTCTTCTTGAACTTTCGAAGTACTTTTTCAAGATAATGGGATTGTGATAGGACTATTCCTTCTGATGTTCTAGAAATCTTTATTTCTAATATGATATCGACTTATCCCAAATCTTTCATGTCAAAGTTCTTCTTTAACATGTCTTTGGTATTCATGATCAATTCATGACTACCATTATTAGCATGTTATCCACGTAAGGGCAGACTATTAACAAATGATTCAGATGTTCCTGTAACGTAGACACATTTGTCACATTCATTAATCTTGAATCCATTTGATAACATAGTTCTATCGAACTTCTCATGCCACTGTTTAGTTGCTCGCTTTAGTCCATATGAATACACAAGTAGATCCAACACGGTTGTGCGACATAGAACGCTCTGTTGTGTCAATGGGATAATCTTGCATAAATCATCATGCCCTTTTGACAACTAGCCTGGCTTTATACTTATCAACAGATCCATCGGCTTTATACTTTCTTTAAAGAATCCATTTGCAACCTAATGGTTTGCAACTTGGAGAGAGATCTACCAATTCCCAAGTATTTATTAAGCATTATGGATTTTATCTTACTGTTAATAGCCTATTTCCAGAACGAACTATCCGGACCAGATAATGCTTCCATAACAGTTGCTGATTCGTTTTTCTTGCTTAGGTATTACTACTTTAGCCGAATACCCCCACAGTTTAGGTATTTATAAAACAACTTACGAATACTTCAAATTCGTTAGGAGTTTTTATCATCAAATAACTTCCAAATATATGATGATCCATTCTTTTAACTGTTAACAGTTTAACAGTTTCTGTTAATACTAGAAGTTCATATCAATAGAACTTATGTATTTAGCTTGTACCCCCACACTTGAGGTGTACCTCCACATATCAAATATTTTATGAATATCCTAATTCATATTTAATATTTTCCTTTATGTGGAGTCATTTAATTGTAATAACCATGTTATCTCCTGACAACATAGTCATTACTATGTTCAAGTGAGGTCTCTTCAACCCTGGTCTCTTCAAACCTTTGGTTTCGAAGAATACCGCATTGCCATTCCAAATTTGTTCTTCACAAATCTATATGCACTACTGTTAGTTTGCATGTCCAACGTAATCCATGGTTTTGGGTCATATCTTAACCTCTTTAGGTTTAGATATTTCTACCTTTGCTAGGTATACCCACATAAGACAGAACTTATCAATAAGGAGTTCAACATCTCCTTAAAAGTTCTATCTTTCCTTTTTCTGTGATTCAATTGATTTGAGTGTATAAGGAGCATTCGTTTGATAAATAAGTGTCAGCGTCCCAACAATTATTTTTCAAACGATACTACATACTCTCCACCTTTATCACTTACGAAAATTCTTAATTGTTAATTAAGACGAATCACAAACCTTTGGTCTACTTAAAACTCTAAGGTTTCATCTTTACTTTTTTCAAAAGATGTACTTTGCATTATCGATTTCAATCAATAATAGAAGTAGTGAACTATCTATTTACTATCTCTGGTTTGAACTAATTTCTACAAAACAAATCACAATTGATTTGCGAATCAACCTTCATCTTAGATAGTAATTTTAAATTAACTCGTCGACTTAGTGAATTTAAATTTACACAACCTAATTGAACACGCCATAACAATTAGAACACTTCAAACCAAGTAAATAAAATTTGAAATTTTATTCTTCGCACTTAGGCGGATAGAACATTTACAATTCAAGTTAAGGAGTCCTTCAACAAGGTACCTTTTACTAACACAATAACCACATTTGGTCAATTCAATCTTATGCCCCTAGGCTAAGTTGATCAAAGTCCAATGGAACATATCAATCTTCAGTCACATTGGCTTGAAGAGGGTTTCCATCTAGGTTGTTGATTCTAGGATGTCGACATTCCCTAGCCATATGCCCGGGTTTGCCACAATTAAAACAACTACCTTTGAACTTCTTGGCGGTTGTAGTTCCCCTCTTTACTTTCCCGGTGTTCTTCCTCTTGTTTCCGGTACTTGTTTCCGCCAAGTTTACTTGCCGTCTTTTAGTCACTATACACATAGAATAGTGCATCTCGAGAAATTCCCAAAGTTCTCTTGCTATTTTTATGCCACAACACACATAGTATTGTGCATAATCCAAGCCATTAAGAATATACATGTGACACAAGAAATCGCTGTGATTCCATGTATCCAAGTCATTCTTTGCTTGGGGTTCATCCCCTTCGGATATCAATGGTGGATATTCCCAAAGAAATCGCACCAATTTTAATGTTGTCAAATAGACCAACATTTTCTGTTGCCACCTCTTAAAGTCCATCCCGGTAAGAATACCCGGTCTTTCCGCATGCACGAACGCATGAGACGGAGGGGGAGCATTATGAGGTGCAACACATGAGGTTGTACCTGAGCCAAGTGAAGGAGGTTTCTCACCTTGTACCGAGTGAGTCGGTGAAGGAGTGGGTGCAACATTCTTTAGCGTTGCTTCCCCTTGAGTAGGAGGCGTTACATTGCCTTGACTTGATACGGTGGTGTCTTTCTCAGTTGCCATCTCTTGAAAGTCTGGAGAAGCGTGAAATAACTTCTTACGATTGTTGGGCTTTTGGTATGGCTTCTCAAGAACTTAACAGAAAAAGTGACGGAGAAAAAAACGGAGATTGAAAACAAATGAAATTAAGTCGAGTCTTGTATTAAATACAATCTCCGTAAGAAGTTATTGTCCCGCACAGGTGCTTACGGTTTCGATGGCAATCTTCTAATAAGATGAAACGACTTTTAAGTATATGATAGGAGCACTCCAAATCAAATACTCTAGCGAACAACACAATGTTAGCAACTTTGGACTTGAAGGATTTGATGCAACAATATGCCAATGATTTGGATAAGTTTATCTATCTTACTAGAGGGTAGGAAGGCTCAAAATACTGTGTGTATGAATTGAAATTCGGAGGGAAAGTATATAAGGAGAGTCAAAGGGTTTTATGGCTTTTCCCTTGAAAAGTCACAACTTTTCGGGTATAACAGCACTTGCACGGCCGTGTCCAATAAACTGCACGGCCGTGCAAGGCAATATTGTAAGTACCCCAATCTGGATTACCCCCTTTCAAACACACGGGAAACACCGCAGACTCATCCACGCAGTCTCAGAGACCTCTCTCACTCAAAACCCTCTCAAAACCCTCTCAAACCCCCAACCAAACCAAGTGGAGGAGCCTCTGCAGGATAAAAGGGACAAAAGGACCTTTTGGGAATTTTCAGAAATCGGAAAAACAATTAAGGTCCGTACGGACCTCTTTGTTTCAATGATTACTAAATCCCCTTAAAGTCCACAATATTCCCTCAAATCCCGGGAAAATGATTACTTCCTCGCAGAGTTGGTCCGTACGGACCTCTTTGCATGCAAGATGGTCCGTACGGACCTTATTGCTCAGGGAACACCATCATTCCGTAATATTCTCCATCATTGCGCATTCCTCAAATCGAGGAAATCCAAAATTCTGGATAACCAAGAAGGTCCGTACGGACCTCTTTGCTCCGAAATTTTTACTATAAATAGAGGGCTCCCCCTCCTCATTTCCACACACCTCCCTCTTCTCTCTTCCTCCCTTAGCCTTCTGGCTCCCCTCTAAGTCCTCTCGAGGCACTCCCGGCCCCTTTCGGATCCTTCCGAGGCCTTCCGAGCTCCCTTGTGGTGCTCCGAAGCCTCCCCGAGCGCTCCCGAGACGCTCCCGCGCTGCCCCGAGGCACTCTCGAGGTACTCTGAGGCCCCTCGTGGTACTCCGAGGCCTTGCTCGGTCTTTCCACGGTGTCCCGGCTCTTTCCGAGTCAAACCGACGATCCCAAACCACGCCGAAACTCCGTCCGAGTGACTCCTGCCACCACAACGCACGCCGAACCTCTGCCCGAGTGATCCCGACGATCCCCACGCACGCCGAACCTCTGCCCGAACGCAGCCTACAACCCCGACTCACGCCGAAACTCTGTCCGCGGACAACCGGCATCTCCCGAAGCAATCCCGATCCATACCGGAACGCTACTCCGACCTCAAACACCATTCCCCAGCGGAAGACAGACACGAACCAACATTGGTAAGGCTTCCTTCCTATACTATTTCAATACATTTCCATACATAGCATACAATGTAGACATCCGATACAAAGATGCATTTTTAAAAGCACACACACACACACACAACATTTAAAGGATATTAGGGGTATCCGAAAGACTCGTTTTACGAGGCTACTCGGGTGAGCTCTAATATTCTAATATTCTCTTCCCGGGGAGTCATCTGACCTCCGAACTCAAAATCTCATCACACAAAAACAGTTTAAAATTATCTTTAAACTGATGCCCTTTTTCAATGTTTTGGGCTTAATAAAAACGGCGTGGCGACTCTACAAATGCGAAAGCAAAACGGCGAGACACCTCCAACGCGAAAGATGCCAGATGCCGGCCGCGAGGCCTCGCACGGATCCGGTAATTTCGCTGGCGACTCATTGGAAATTTTGTTTTAAAAACTTTTAAACAAAACAAAAGATTTTTAAAACGATGATGAGGGTCAAACTTTCATTTTACCCCTTCCTTTAAGCTGTGTGTGTGTGCACGTGCTTCGTTTTTATTTTAAAAAAAAATATAAAATAAAAATACAAAAAATGCATCAATATACATCTCGTGCATACATTTAAAATTCTTCAAAAACTTCTATTTTACTCGTAAAAGAATTTTAGAGACCGCACACTACGCGCACCGCCGCCTCGGTTACACCGCACACTATGCGCACCGTCGCCTCGGATACACCGCACACTACAACCCTTAACCCGGAGTGGTCTCGGTTGCAGTCCGTTTGGTCTTCCTAGGCCTCTTGGGCGCGCACGGGATCATTCCAAACATCCCATCCTAGCCAAGCGTCAACCCCGCACGTTTGAGTCTTGAGTCACACTCTGTCCGCACTCGGTTGGTTTTTACCCGCCCGTGTCATACGCTGGATACATATACCATGCCGGCCATTTTCGAGTCAAGGCTCGGAACTCAAGATCCCTTGCACAAGCAAAGCGATGAAAGGTCATGCTAAAATCTTGACCTCGATCTTGATTTCCGAAGCTACACCTGCACGATGTTCCGTCCCGATATACATCCATGCTCGCATGACACCATGTCATCACGCCTTTGATACGTCGCCCATGACGATATGACCCACCCAACGCCTAACGTCACGAGATCCCTTGCGCAAGCAAGGTAAAGAGAGGTCATGCCGAACTCTTGACCCGATCTTGACTCGGTGGCCGGCTCGGTTCACTATTCACATGGCTAACGCATCAAAACGAACATGACAGGCTCGGTCCTTAGGTTCGATTTTTCTTTTAGGCCGGTGGAAACCGCTTGCACTATAGGACCTCGCTCGGGGCCGCCCACCCCGGGATGTCGAAATACGGTGCAAAACGAGGGGCTTATAGCCGCACGTATGGTCTCCATCGACCCAGATCTAGCATAGTTGCGAAAAACAAGAGCAATCTTTTCCAACCTACCTAGGATTCTCGAGAAAATATGTTTTAAGTAAATTAAAACAACAAAAAAATCAAAAATAAAAGAAACGGAAACCGCATGCCGCGTGAGCTTTCCCCTTTTATCCCGTTAGGCCATTCCCGTGTCTAAACCTTGCCCGTCACCCTCCAAATAACCGAGAGTGGTTGAGAATACCTGGAAGCCGCCTCTTCGCATCGAGGTCACTGTGGTCCGATAGCCCTTCCAAGCTCAACGGTCCGCACCATCCGCTACTCCCCATGACGGGATCAACGTATAACGGTGAGGGAAACGGAACCCCGCCACTAAGGAACCTCCAGACAAAGGAGGAGGCGCTGCGAGCCTTCGAAACCATCAAGAAGCGCCAAGAAGAACAGCAAGCTCCGGATCGTCGACACCTTGCGTCTTCGAGGAACAGCTGCAGCTTCCCAACCCGACGGAACCTTTGTTCTCATAGAGGACGAAGATATACCTGGCTCCCCCGGTTTCTCAAAGCTATCACAGTCCCGCTCCGCCAAGCTACGAGATCCCAAAGAACGCAAAGCGCCTTCGCTCAAAGCTCCTTAGCGCGTCGGCCAAGGGCCTCCGACATGCCCGCCAAGACACCGGGGCTTCCCGGCCCGCACATCAAGCTCGGTACAGCAACAAAGACATACGTGCTCAAGCTCCGCCTGTATCCCAATGCATCTCGGTATCCCCAGATTCAATCCTTTGCCTCTATACGAGCCTCGCAACCACAATCAAAAGTCCCCATTCTTACCGGGGACAGGCATCCCGAGCGGATATCCCGACATCTCCGTTTGCCACTCGCTAGTCCGCCAATTGGGGCTAACGAATCGTTTCCCAGCCTCCCAAACACAACCCTTAGCGGACCTAGCAATCACGCCTCAACTTCAACACCCTGTGGTATGGGTTGGTATACACTCAACTACCTCTCCAAGACTCCCGAATGGCGATCCCATCGCACATCCACCTCCATCTTCTAAGTTTCCGTCCCCGAAAATGGAAACCCTCCTCAACCTACCGATCCTCACATGGCTTGGTTGATCGAACAAATGAAAGACATGCAAGGCAAGCTAGCTAGTTCTCGGAAGGACTCTCCCGCCTACCGATCCGAACAAAGTGGTCCCTCTCCCTCCAAAGTTCGGGATGCCGGAAATGGAAAAGTTTGACGGACAGAATGCCCAAAACCCACATCGACACCTACGTCCCGGGTATGAGAGCCAAAGGGGCAACCCTCAACAGATGGCATCATTTTCGCATTCCCTCAAATCCACAAAGACTAAGGTGGTTCCTCAATGTGAAGGCGTAAAACCGCTCCACGTGGGATCGAATCGGTGAAATCTTCCTGGAGAAGTACCGCGCCAATCTTGAATGGGAAACAAACCGCCATGACCTCGCAAGCCACCGAACAAAAGGATGACGAACCAAAGGCGAGTTCTACAAAAGATGGAACTGGAAGCTAAGCGAAATAATGGATCCACTTTCCAAAGAAGAGCAGCTGGACATCTTCCATTCCTGCCTCAAGCCATCTTTGAGAACCTTGATCGCCCACCATTTCTATCCGGATCTCCGTGCCATGGTCAACGCCGGACAAAGTTTGAAAAGACTCGAGTCTTCAAAAGGCAACAAAGAACCCCCGCCTCATCTTACCGCTTATCGAACAAACTCCGGCAACTTCAACTCCCGCCCGACCAAAGGAAAGGAAGCGAATAAAGGCACTACATTCGTAACGGAGCTCAAGTAAACCGCGATCAAGCGCCCCAAAGAATAGCAACCCCCTCGCTTCCCACGCCCAAAGATTTTGATAACCTGGAAATGCCCTTGGCTCAAGTATTTGAAGCTTTGGTGAAGCGAAATCTTCTCAAACCACTCGAGAATTTCCAACCGAAGACCCTCAAACCCAACATGGATATGAGCAAGCACTGCGCCTTCCATAACTACCCCGGCCACACCACCGACAATTGCTTCGTGCTCAAGCAGGTGGTCCAGGGGCTCATTGAGGAGGGAAAATGGGAACGCCCCGTGGTCCCAATACCATCGGAAATCCATTCCCCGAACGACAGTGGTAAACTCAATAGCCTTTGACGAAACTCCAAGCGAGAGCACTCCCCGCAATTTCCGAGACCGTCGAAGATGTCAGTCCCGCTACGATCGGGAGCGTGAAACCAGAGTCAAGAGATCTCGTGACCGGGAATTCCGACAAGAACGCCCAAGGGCCACTGTCTCCCTACGATCTTTGCCCCAGCCAAGGCATACAAATGGATGGATCGAACGTTCCCCAGAGGAGACTGAGTCCGACGGTAGCACGGGAAGCGGTTTAGCCTTCACAGACGATGACTTGCCAATATGTGAGAATCGGCACAACGAAGCCCTCCTCATCCTCATAAAAATAGAGATGTTCTTCCTCCCGAATGTCTTGATTGATAACGGCTCCGCAGCCAACATCATCGCTTTAAGCACACCGAAACGACTCCGCATCGACCGTTCTCTCGATAAGGCCTTCACCTCGGTAATCCGAGCCTACGATTCCACCGCACGACCAATCGTAGGAGTCATCAATTTGAGGATCCACTTCGACGTACAACCGGAGCTTCGGTAGAGTTCCAAGTCGTGGAAATCAAACTAACCTTCTCTCGCTTTGTTGGGACGGCCTTGGATACATCGATGAAAGCAAGATCATCTACTCTTCACCAATGCGTGAAATTCATCAATGCCAATGGAGCGATCGAAGTGATCCGCGGAAGCAGCAGTAATGGCAAGTGCTTGGCCAGCAAGCTATGACCGAGAAGAAGGTCCCGACATGACCGAATACTCTTCTCCGTATGATTCTCCTACCCCGTCCCGCTACGAAGTGGATCCCTACATCCACGCT
This sequence comes from Adenophora triphylla var. japonica, assembly GCA_022495995.1. Taxonomy (NCBI): domain Eukaryota; kingdom Viridiplantae; phylum Streptophyta; class Magnoliopsida; order Asterales; family Campanulaceae; genus Adenophora; species Adenophora triphylla. The sequence goes on from JAFEMH010004153.1 coordinate 104,817, forward strand.
CTAAGCCGCGACGAGCCGGAAATTGAAGAACTCATGGGTCGGGATGACAACTCGATATATGCGATCGTGAAGAATGCTTGAGAGAGGATCAAGAGATGGATGCCCTAATGGCGATTGATCAAGGAGTAGACCCTTACTTCGCCGAAAACCCTCTTGCAAACCGGCTCATCACCGATCCCCCGCACAAGACAACCCTCTAGCCGACACTCTCGGATCTTATGGGGACAGCCATCACAAACCTTAGTTCAATTCAACATTCCGGTGTCCGACCCGGATGAACAGTGGCGCAACCTCCTCCAAGGCTTAATCGTGGAAGGAGATATATCATGCCCGCTCGAATCGTACATTGTAAACGTCGTCCAAGCAAAGATCCCGCATAAAGAAGCGCATTCTATGAAAGTGATCAACATCAGCAAGAATCCACTCTGAATCGCCGAATGCTTCGCCCTCCTAGAAGTAGCCCTCGCCGACTTCTATCATCAAAAACCCCCAAGGACTGGTGGCAACACTAATGGAGGGACATCATCAGGGGAGCAGCCAAAAACCTCCGCGATCTGGTTTGAAATCGAACCGCATGCAAGCTACTTTCCGGGACTCATGCCAAGGGAAGATTGGCCACCTGAACCAGCACCACTCCCTCTAGAGCTACAGCCATCCAAGAGTAATGAAGCCTGGTCCAATCCCTCGTCGCCTATAGTCTAGCTTCGAGTCTTGTTGTCTGTGTATTCACATCTTTTGAGTCTTTTGACGGCTTTACGCCCAACGATTGTGAATCTTTGGTCAACAATGTACAGTCTTCACGCTTTCAATAAAAGGTCCGACCTTCCTAAAAAATCATTTCATTGCATCTTTAACAAATGATGACATTAACTAATCAAAACAGTTAAAAAGACAAACACATTAATTAAATAAATGCATCAAGCAAACATTTAAGCATGTTGTCAAACGAGAGAAAAACCGGGCCCAAGCTGCCGAGAAGGTTTTAATCACAACGATTTGCAAGATCGCTGAAGAGCCAAAGAGACGCAAGTCCGACGCCATTTCCAGCACAAACCAGATTTTCCAATACCTCAAGAGCAGGGAAACCACCTTCATGAACAAGGAAGACCCACACACAGAAGGGGTCAAAACCAAGAGCATCATGGCCCTAAAACGCCTTGCCTCTCACTTCGTCATCCTCGGGGACATGCTATACAAGAAACGCTACCACGGGCCACTCCTACGCCGTCGCCCAAGAAGAAGCAGACAAGTTCATGAACGAAGTCCACAATGGGGCTTGCGGTCCCCACATGAACGCCAGAGCCCTGATGCAAATCATTCTCAGGATGGGTTACTACTGGATCTCCATGGAGGCAGATTGCATCCACTTTGTCCGAAGCTGCGACAAGTGCCAACGGTTCTCCAACCTCAATCATCTCGCCACCCCACGATCTCTACCGCATGACTACACCTTGGCCCTTTGCCACTGGGAATTGACGTCATCGGGAAAATCGCTCCGCCAGCAAAGAACGGTCACGAGTTCATCTTAGTAGCCATCGACTACTTCACCCAAATGGGTCGAAGCCAAGTCCTACAAGGTACTCACCTCCAAGAAGGTCGCGCATTTCCTTAAAGAAAACATCATCTCGCCGATACGGCATCCCAAATGAGGTCATATCGTACAACGGCTCACACTTCGAAGGGGAATTCGACAGATCACCGGCTGAATTCAAGATCACACGTCACAAATCTTCTCCCTACCGGCCACAAACAAACGGCGCCGTGGAAGCAAAGAAACAAAACCTCGAACGGATCATCCGAAAAATGACCACCCGAGGACGAGATTGGCCCGAGAAGCCGCACCTTGCACTTTGGGGCTACCGCACATCGCCGTAACGCCACGGGAGAAACCCCATTTGCCCCGACATACGGGATGGAAGCGAGCCCTTCCCATCGAGCTAGAAATTCCCTCACTCCGAGTACCGCTGGAAAACGACATCAACGAAGTCGAATGGCTCCGATGCCGACATGACGAATTGGCTCGCTAGATGAGCGACGACTAAAGGCCATGGAACACGTCCGAGCCTATCAAAGCAGGGATGGCTAGAGCTTTCGACAAGAAAGTCAAATCCCGAGACATCGGGAAGGTGACCTCGTACTCAAAGAAAAGCCTCCCACTCGAACCAACCCACTGGGAAAATGGGAACCCACATGGATCGGCCCTTTCGTGGTTCAAAAGATCTTCTCCGGAGGCGCCATGAAGCTAACGTACCTAGACGGCAATCCCTTCATGAACCCGGTCAACGGAAGCAAACTTCGCGAGATACTTCGCCTAAAGAAGAACAATTTCGTGCATCTCTTGGCACTCCATGTAGTGTCGAACTACGCAGCACTGAGCCCTCTAGTCAGGGGAACGTAGGCAACCTTAATTGGTCCGGTCTAAAAATACACAAAAAGTCAAAAGTTTGAATGTCAATCAAGACCTCCATCAAGCTACGCACTTTTCAAGAAACACTCCCAGCAGTCACCTTGACCAAGTCAAACGACGGCGGCAACATCAAAGGACATCCGAGGGTCACTCAGCATCAAACGACTGACTCGTGACTGTTTCCAAGCCAGGGGCTTGTCTTCGCCCTCACGCGCTTCAAAAAAAAAAAAAAAAAAGAGCTCGGGCAAGGGCTCACACAAAAAAAAAAAGAGAGCTCGAGCAAGGGCTCACAAAAAAAAAGAGCTCGAGCAAGGGCTCACAAAAAAAAAACAATAAAAGAAGCTCAAGCAGAAGCTGCGAAATTGAGATCAAGAGCCCGACGCCAACAAGCGGCAAGGAAGCTACGAAAAAGACCGTCAAAACGACTTGTCAAGGGAGCATTCAACCTCTCAGCCAAGCACCAAGCCTCAGCAAAGGGGATTGCCGTCAGGGCCTGCATCGCTTTCAGCGAATGAAACAGAAAAGTCCAAAGATGGACGCCGACAAAGTGCACAACAGAAGCAAAGGCAAACAAAAGATCTTGCGTCTCGACAAAGCTTTAAAAGTAAATCACAAATCACTAACGGTTACAACATTTCTTGATGAGTTCAAGCACGGTCTACTCTCAAGTTCACAACATGCTAAAAGACAGCTTAATACATTTAACTAATAATGTATTTGCAATGCAATGAATGGATACCTAGGAGGTCATTCCGCGCCATCTGCGCTTGTCCCCTCGCCATTCTTTCCTTTCTTCCCTCGTCCCCGGCGAGTCTTCTTTCGCTCCACGTGAACCAACTCTGCGTCTCTCGGTCAGAGATGCGGGGTCCTCCCGTAGAGTCAAATAATCCGGTAGCTCTCGGGGCTTCATTCGCCCGTGCTTCGGCTCGGATCTCCTCCCTGCGAGTCCGTAAAGAGGACCTCTCCCTGTCGGTCGGTCAACCCTAGTCTCGTAGTCAAACAAAGAAGTGTCTCCCGTCACATCAAAGGGTCGGACCAGGCTTCGGCACTCTAAGGCAATAGCTACTACGGCAGCCGGGTCCCAGAATCGCTACACGCACGCTCTCCCAAGACCACTTGGGACTGCCCAACACGCGCTCATACCAGGCCGTCTTGCGAGTCGTCAATACGACGCTCTCCCAGACGTCTAAGGAGTACCACGGGAGGGAAAGCGGAATACTTCCATACCCTCGTAAAATACAAGAAGGCACTGGAAGGCGCCATACAAAGAGGAACTACCTCCGCGGTAGCAAGGTCATCCCGGCCAAACAAAGGCTCTGCTTCATCCCAAGCTGCAGGAAACAAGCGACGGAATATAGAAGGAGGACCAAGACAAACTGGAACTCGACAACGTAGGACCCTTCCTGCAAGATCCTCCTGGTCTCAATCCTCCAGGTCTGGAACCCACCGGATCGATGCGTACCAGGCATTGCCATCCATCTCTCCCGGGCGGACCGATCCATATCCAACACAAGAGGTCGGCGAGCAAATGACCACGGGCTAAACGACGTCGGAGCCTCGGGCATGGCCTGAAGTCTCTCTCGCGGCCACAAGGTGAGCAAAGCGGGGCTTCCCCTCTCATAAAACGATCCCCGGTCGCCGAGACGGTCGATACCATGAAGAGTCTCCCCCGGCACCAACGGGACAATATCCTCTTCGGCTCTGCGGTGCCCTACCACATCTAGCAAAGCGCCATCACAAATGCCAAGGGAGGCGACCGGAAAAGCGTCGCTATCGCGCACAAGGCAAATACATCCCAAGAGACGTCACTCTCATCATCAACCATGAACCGCTCCGGCGGCTCGGAAATGTCGATATGACCCGAATCAAGGATCATGCCTGCACTTCTTCCAACAAAGCACGAAGAAAGCCTGCAAGCTTCACGCTCACCGCAGGACCACCAATCAAAGGAAGCGAGATGGCCTCCACCTCCGGTCCTCCGATCAAAGCCCGAAAATCCTCAAAAGTGGGCACCATTTCATTATAGGAGAAACGGATACACGTGCCTCCTAACATCCCAGGAAACTTCGCGGCGGCCCGCAACAAATCCCAATCGGGAACCAACTCCTTAAAAGACCAAACCGAGCAAAGACGAAACCTTACCTCGAAAGCCCGTCTACGATGCCTCATACGGCGCCGCATCCATGTTTTCAAGCTGCTCAAGGAAGTGTGCTTGCCTCTCCTGCGAGAGCCTCGGCAAAATTCTAGGGACGTACGAAGAAGCCATGGCAAAAATGGAGGTTCCTAGAGAAAATGGGGAAGAAAGCTCGAAAGTGGCTGCAAATGGGGAAATGAGGAAGAACCGGACACGGTAAAGCATTTATGTCCTTCCCAAAGCAAGGTTGGTCCGTACGGACCTCTTTGCATGCTAAGTATGTCCGTACGGACCTCCTTGCAAACAGAACTCCATTTCCCCGGACAAACGGTACAACAACCACTGTCCTCGGCAAAACCTTGCTCCAAACAGCCCAAACACTGGCCAAAGCCATTCCCGGCAAACCAACACTACCCACAAACACACTCTCAGCTCACGTGGCATGTACAAAAATAAAAAATAATAATAGCAACAATTTCTAGGACAATTCCCGGGAATCACAAAATTGACATTACATCTTAAAATAAAATGTTGTTTGCCGTGCAAATGCAAGTGTTTTATTACAGGTACCAATAAATGTCTGTTGCTAAACAAAAAAAAAAAAAACAAGGAGGGATATGAAAAGAGGGAAAGCAAATGAATACTAATCAGACTCCTCAGCATCATCATCCTCACCGAGATCCTCCAAAGAAAAGTCGGGCATCCCAGCGAACTCGCCCGTCACATCCTCATCATCGGAATACCGAGCACCCGCCTGAGGCTCCCACGAAAAGTACTCAGAAGGATCAAATCCGGCGAAAGGATCAAAGAAAGAAGGCTTTGAGGAACCCTCACCCTGTGCGCCGTGCGGAGGCATGAACTGATAAAAGGGCTGCTCCCTCGAAGGCCACTGCGGCTCCCGAAGACGTCCCGGCATCCATGCTATGCCGCCCCCTCAAAGGCCCCTCCTGCTGCGGCTCCGGCTCGGCTCTAGGCGGAGGAACGTCCACAGAATGCCTCGAAGGCATAGGCTCGTACGCCGGCACGCGTCGCGAAGACCGGCAAGACACCTTCGACGCCATCTTCTTAGCGAAGGAACGCATCGCCACGTAACGGCGAGTCAGCATATCATAGGCTCTCCCGGGACTGCACCAACAAGCGACTAAGGAAACGCTCGGCAATACGGTTATACTCAACAACAAAAAGAAAAATACGTAAAAGATGCCAAGATGGAAAAGAGTCGGCACACTCACCGATCTATCGGGGTCCACTCGTATGCGGCGGAGCTGCTCGGGCAGCAGACACCCTCCTCCTCGACCCGTCCCCGCGGACGTACGTAAAATCCGGTCCCGGCATCGGAACCTCTGGGGAGCTGCGGGCCGGCCTCTCTCTCCGCGCCGGCTGCGGCGTCCTCAGCTTCCTCCTCACGAAGGCCCCGTACTCCTCTCCGTATAAAATGAACTCCTCGGCACCGACACCGCCAAGGTACCTCTCGAAGTCAAGCACATCCATATCCCGGGAGTCAAGCATCCCAAAGGGAGGGTCCCTCGGAGCCACGGGAAGCACAGGGGCCATCTTTGCCCGGAAGACCCGCTCTCCCGGATACATGACATCGCGGGTCGAGCCCGCGGCATCTTCGCGTGGCCTGTCACCTCGGGAGCCCCCTCAAACTCATCTCCCTCATACCGAGTCCACGGGAACAAGACAAACCCCTCACGGCTATCTCTCTCCAAACGCTCCTGCACATCCCCGTAGGCGATGGTGAGCTTCCCCCTGCTGGTCCTCCTCTTCCTCGCCGTACGAGCCCAGCCCAGCATAGCAGGATACGCAGCAACGGCCCCAGGATCTCTATCCCACGGGAAGCACTGGAAAACCTCATAAAACCACACCTGTGACAAAAAACAGAGAAGGCTCAGTGCAAAAGACAATGGAGAAATGACAGACTGCTAAAAAAAAAAAACAGCAATAAACTCATACCTCCAGAGCAAAGTCAAAACAGGCCAACGAACTGGCCACCCCCCGGCTAAACCGGTCCAAGGAGAAGTAGAGCTCGGCCAAGCTTTGCCTCGCCCCAAGCAATATCGCGAGACCTTATCCGGATCGATCAAGCTCTCCAACGAGCAAAGGGAGGCTGCGGTCGCGTGGTTCGAGAACAAAGTCTCGGGACGGTGCATACCACAAGAAGGAGCGCGCCAGCGCTCCGTGTCACTGGCCGGTCCCCGGATGTAGGCCCCAATGCGGCCGTAATCTTCGGCTCCACGTCACTATACAACATCCCCGGCCCCTGCGAGGACGAGGCTCAAAGCCCAGCAGCTCGGTCAACACATCATCAGCTATCATATCCCTCCACCGCACGGGCTCTCCTTTGAAGGAAAGCCGGTGATCGCGGCAAAATCGGTGGGCGTCACCGTCACCTCGCCCCGGCTCGGGTGGAAGGTGTGGGTGGTATCCCACCAATACTCGGATAAACCCGGAAGACACTCTTGTTCTTCCTCGTGTCGACACTCCGGCCCGGGTTCTCAACGAACACACCTAGGCCGGAAGCATAAACCGGCCTCAGGGGACTCGGCCTACCGTCCACGGAAATATCGGGCATCATTGCCGCATAGCTCAACAACGGCCTCGAGCGACCCCAGAGTCTTCATCCTCTTGGCCTTCCCGGCCATAAGCCCCGCATCCTGCGGGGTAAACACAGCAAAGGTACGTCAATCACAGTACTTAATATAAAGGCACATATAACCCGTCACAAAACACGGCACATATATTGCACATAATTTTCACATATATCATGCATATAATTTTTCCCATGCAGTCCGTCACAAAAACACGGCACACACTGTACACATTTTCTCAATAGAAAAAAAGGGGGGGGGGATTGAACCCTACACGACACATTTTCAAAAAAAAAAAAAAAAAAAAAAAAATCCGTCCCAACACGGCAAAGGCACATGTAACCCGTCACAAAAACACGGCACATATTGCACATATTTTCCCGACAAAGTCCGTCACCCAAAAACATGGCACACACGGCACGACACATATGCATAACACAAAAAAAAAAAAAAAATCCGTCCCTACACGGCACACACTTTCACATATAACCCGTCACAAAACACGGCACGTGTCACATTTTTTCACAAAAAATTATCACTACACGATAATTTTTCTCACAATATACATACATAAATAGCATTAGGTACAAAACACCAAAGCATGCAATTCACTAGATAGGCACTTTATTTTCACAAATAAGAGCTAATCTACACATTTCTGCACAAAATACACATACCCACAATTTTTACATGTCCATTTTCAACAATTCATCAAGAATTTCACAAAAAGGCATAAAATAATAACAAAAAAAAAAATTCAAAAAAAAATGCGAAAAACTAAAACCTAGTTCTAGCATTCAAAAAATTCGAGCAGGGAATCAAAACGGAACAGATTTCTTACCTCCCCTACGTTCATGGAGCGACGATTGTGCACCTCCGGATTCGGATACAAGACATCCGGGTTCTTCGAAGATGGAACGAACGAAATCCAATTCCTTTGAAGCTCCATCCGTTGCTCGACCACCTCTTGACTGCGTTGACGACGACTCCTTCGAGATCCCTCCGCCATTGCAAGCAATTCAAGCTAAGAAAAATGGAAGATTTTGGACAAAAATGGAGTTTTCTCTCTTTCTCTCTCGCTGGTTCACGCACTGGAAATGGGAAATGAAGAGGGAGCCTCGGAATTTAAGCCCGGTCAAAACACAGGAAGCTGTAAAAAACCAAAGTGGTCCGTACGGACCTCTTTTGCAACAGGTTGGTCCGTACGGACCTCTTTGCAAGGGGTGGCCAAATTACTTTCACCTCGCCCTTATAATCTTTGCCTCAGGCGTCCTAAGGCCTTTTCCGGCCAAATCCAAGTGCGAGAATGGTCCCTAACCCTTCAATTGACCACCGGCCGTCAAGCGTAAGACCGGACCTCGCCCACTTCAACGGCCAATCAACCACCGGCCGTCGGCGTAAGACCGGTCCTCGCCACTTCAACGGCAATTCAATCCCGGCCATCGGCGTAAGGCGGTCCTCGCCCACTTCAACGGCAAATCAATCCCCGGCCATCGGCCGTAAGACCGGTCCTCGCCCACTTCAACGGCAAATCAACCACCGCCATCAACGTAAGACCGGTCCTCGCCACTTCAACGGCAATTCAACCACGGCCGCGTCGGCGTAAGACCGGTCCTCGCCCACTCCAACGGCAATCCAACCACCGCCCGCTCAACGGCCATTCAAGAAGGAGCCAACACCTCCCAGCACGAATCCCAAGGCACGAGACGCCTCCAAAACGCCCGACGGCAATTCCAGAAGGAGCCAACACCTCCCAGCACGAATCTCAAGGCACGAGACGCCTCCAAACGCTCAACGACAACTCAACCACTGGCCCTCAAAGGAGGTCCGAAGTCATCTTCCCCAATGTAAAAGGGCCCTTACAAGGTCACACATCCCAGCAATTCAAGCACCTGCAATCGATGTAAGCCCGAACTTCGCCCACTTCAACGGCAACGCAAGCACCGGCCATCAAAGTAAGCCCGAGCTCCTCCCCAACAAGTCGAAGGGAAGTCATGCGCAAGATCGCATATCCTCAAAGCACCGATCATCATCCTTGCCCACTCAACGGCAAAACAAGCACGAAGGAGCCAACACCTCCGAGTACAAGTCCCAAGGCACGAAGCGCCTCCAAAATGCCAAATGGGGAAGCCATCACCGGCCGTCATCCTTGCCCACTTCAACGGCAACGCAAGCACCGGCAGTCATCGTAAGTCCAACCTTCTACATCAACATGCAAAAACACAAAGGCATCTACGCCTCTCGAAGCACAAGGCAGCCATGCCTCCACAACTGCGGCTAGAAGACGATTCAAAGTCCTCGCGCACTACATCAAACCGCCGCCAGAAGACGATTCAAAGTCCTCCAGCGTGGCACCAACTGCGGCTAGAAGACGATTCAAAGTCCTCACGCATAACACCAACCGCCGCCAGATGACGATTCAAAGTCCTCCAGCGTGGCCCCAACCGCCGCCAGATGACGATTCAAAGTCCTCCAGCGTGGCACCAACCGCCGCCAGATGACGATTCAAAGTCCTCCATGGCACCAACCGCCGCCGATGACGATTCAAAGTCCTCGGCGTGGCACCAACCGCAATCGAAGACGATTCAGTCCTCACTCTATCTCAGGCCAGGAAGGCCTTAAACCACCCGATTAGGAAAATCGTAAAATTTCCATCCCGGGACGCCACCACGTCCTCACAATTGACCTCGCGATCACCACATCTCGGGACACCACCACGTCCTACCACCGACCTCGGCGGTCACACAACACTTCAGTGGCACCACCACGCCCACATGCACTCACAAATTCACGACCTCCGAACTACGACTGTGCTTGATTCCCGCCAGGATACGTAGGAATCCTATCACAGGTCCACCCATCGACTATACTCTGGCCACCTAGGACACCACCACGTCCTCCCCATCGACCTATACGGTCACCCAGACACCACCACGTCCTTACCACCGACCTCGGCGGTCACACGACACTTCGTGGCACCACCACGCCCGCATTCACAAAACACTCACCCCACACCCGAACTACGACCGGGCTTGATTCCCGCCAGGAGATACGTAGGAATCCTATCACGGGGTCCGGCTATTGACCTAAACGGTCACACAAAAGGACACCACCACGTCCTCACATTGACCACTCACGGTCACTTCCTCTCCCGGCACGCGATCCAGATTAGGACCCTTATCTTATCGGCGACCCCCTTCTTTCATAAGTGACGTCGTCGAGGGGCTTCGTAAGTACCCCAACTGGATTACCCCTTTCAAACACACGGGAAACACTCGCACTCATCCACGCAGTCTCGGAGACCTCTCTCACTCAAAACCCTCTCAAAACCCTCTCAACCCCCAACCAAACCAAGGGAGGAGCCTCTCTCGGGATAAAAAGGGACAAAAGGACCTTTTGGGAATTTTCAGAAATCGAAAAAACAATTAAGGTCCGTACGGACCTCTTTGTTTCAATGATTACTAAATCTCCTTAAAGTCCACAATATTCCCTCAAATCCGGGAAAATGATTACTTCCTGCAGAGTTGGTCCGTACGGACCCTCTTGCATGCGCAAGATGGTCCGTACGGACCTTATTGCTCGAGGGGAACACCATCATTCCGTAATATTCTCCATCATTGCGTATTCCCTCAAATCGAGGAAATCCAAAATTCTGGATAACCAAGAAGGTCCGTACGGACCTCTTTGCTCCGAAATTTTTACTATAAATGAGGGCTCCCCTCCTCATTTCCACACACCTCCCTTTTCTCTCTTCCTCCCTTAGCCTTCGGCTCCCCTCTAAGTCCTCTCGAGGCACTCCCGGCCCCTTTCGGATCCTTCCGAGGCCTTCCGAGCTCCCTTGTGGTGCTCCGAAGCCTCCCGAGCGCTCCCGAGACGCTCCTCCCGCGCCGCCCCCGAGGCACTCTCGAGGTACTCGAGGCCCCTCGTGGTACTCCGAGGCCTTGCCTGGTCTTTCCACGGTGTCCCGGCTCTTTCCGAGTCAAACCGAGCGATCCCAAACCACGCCGAAACTCCGTCCGAGTGACTCACGCCACCACAACGCACGCCGAACCTCTGCCCGAGTGATCCCGCCGATCCCCACGCACGCTGAACCTCTGCCCCGAACGCAGCCTCCTACAACCCCGACTCACGCCGAAACTGCGTCCGCGGACAACCGCATCTCCCGAAGCAATCCCGATCCATACCGAACGCTACTCCGACCTCAAACACCATTCCCGGCGGAAGACAGGACACGAACCAACATTGGTAAGGCTTCCTTCCTATACTATTTCAATACATTTCCATACATAGCATACAATGTAGACATCCGATACAGCATGCATTTTTAAAAGCACACACACACACACACACAACATTTAAAGGATATTAGGGGTATCCGAAAGACTCGTTTTACGAGGCTACTCGGGTGAGCTCTAATATTCTAATATTCTCTTCCCGGAGAGTCATCTGACCTCCGAACTCAAAATCTCATCACACAAAAACAGTTTAAAATTATCTTTAAACTGATGCCCTTTTTCAATGTTTTGGGCTTAATAAAAACGGCGTGGCGACTCTACAAATGCGAAAGCAAAACGGCGAGACACGCTCCAACGCGAAAGATGCCAGATGCCGGGGCCGCGAGGCCTTGCACGGATCCGGGTAATTTCAAATATGCACGGTCGAGTTCAAGGCTTAGCACGGTCGAGTGGCAAGGCAAGGCACGGTGCACGGCCGTGTCCTAGACACTTGCACGACCGTGCAGAAGCTTCTTCAGCCTGCTCGTCAGCCCTTTAGCCACAACAAGTCCAAACCAATTTTGGGACCAACCCAAATCAAACTTTGACCCAATATTTAACTCTTGTTAAGTTACAAATTATTGTCATTAATTTCTCATTCACCCGGAAATGGTTTTTGAGACATTAAATGAGTTATATAATCTACAACAAATGTAGATTACCATTTGTAACTAGTTTCGTTAACAAATAACGAACTTTCGTTAGAAACCTAGGTCAACGTTAAGTTAAACTTAACTTTCCGTTACCCATTTCCAACAAATATATCCAAAACATGAATCTTGCGAGATCGAGCAGTAATAGTGAACTGAAGTTTGACAACCGACACCGTCTGTTCTTCTTCAACCTCTTCTTCTTCTTCTTTCGCGATTTATGTTTGATCTTGAGATGCCTGGTGAAATCAATTTTTATGAATCCTGAAATCAAGCTGTGAAACAGTTTCTTGCCCCAGCTGAATTTGTGCCACTACGCCATGCAAACTTGCTTATTAACTTTAACTGAACATGATTATACTCTTAAGGTGATTGCTGAGACTAATAAATCATGGGCCAAAATTATTGGAATTGTCCCAATTAAAGAAGGGGGCACAAATAATGTTCCCAAACAAATTGTTGGCATTGTCCACTGATCTACAAGGACTAAGATGTGTAGAGTAGAGTTGCCTATATTTTATCGACAAAAAATCCAGTGGACTAAAGCAAAATGAGGTCAGGATCAAGGCGGACATCCTCTAGCTGTCCTGTGTGAAGTCAATCATGTTTTGTCAAGGTATTGAAACCCTAGAAACAGCCTTAAAACCTTAATTCGGTGAAGCTGGTAAATTCTAGCTGTGCAACGCAAGAACCCAAGTGTGAAGAGAAAGAAGGGGAAGAATCTCCGGCAGATAGATCGGGAGGAGTAGATCGCACGGTGGATTTTTATTCTTCAAAAGAGTAGGTCGTAGGGGAGGAGGAGTCCATTTTCGTAACTACCCTATTTTGAAATCCCGCGAAGAAGAGGAAGAACATAGAGAAGTAGAGGAAGATATCTGGCGGTAGGAGATTCCGTTTTGTTGTTGTTGGAAGAAAGAAACGTGCGGTGTATTTTTTACACAAACTTTATCAACTCCCTTTTTCTCTTTCACACTTTATTTTTGATTCTCACAATACTCACCATTTCCTTAATCTTCCATGCAGTATTAACATTTGATGTAGGAAGTATATTCACTTGTGTGGAAATGTCAATACGGGTGGCGGGGCGAGGTAGACCCATCCCGCCAAAGCCCGCCACTAACTAAACGAGACATGACGAACTGACCCAAATTTTTGGCATCCTAGAAATACATCATTCCAACAGATCCACATTAAGTTGGTGGGCCAGACGAGCCATGTGGATCAATCCCAGACGAAAATAATACAATAAAATTTCAATCAAACAAATTAATAGATCAAGTAAAAATAATAAAATCAAATTTCAATCAAATAAATTAATAATCCAAGTAAAAATATAGTTAAATATCAACTTCGTTACTAACCTATTTACATTTTTATCTATTCGTAACTACGAAATATCTTTGTATGATTTCGTCCCCAACCTAAATAATTAGTTTACCATGTCATCCTTACGTCTCATTTCCGTTCAAATCTCCGTTAAGTCAGCTTATTTGGTACGTTGACGCCATTAAAATGCTGATATAGCCCTTAAACTAACCCAAGTGTTCTTCAGAATGCTAACACCATGCCACTGCAAATGCTACTACTAAACCGCCACCACCACCAAGCCACCACCAAAATCAAAATCGTTCATCCCCAAAGTGAAACAAAATCTGGGTTTCCAAAATCAAAAATCAAACCCAAATCAATCAAAATTCAAACCCAAATCCCTTATTCAAACCCAAATCCCTTAAAATATCCATCAAAATCAAAAACAAATATGGGTTTCCAAAATAAGCAAAATTGAAATCGCATTCCAAAACAAAATTTGGGTTTCGAAAGTAAAAAATCAAATCCATATCTGGATTTAAAAAACCAAGCAAAATCAATAATCAAACTCAAATTCGGATTTCCAAAATCAAACATAATCGAAATTAGGTTCAAAACCAAAGTTTCAAAACCAATCCTAATCTGGAGTTCCAAAATCAAATCGAAATCTTTCAAAAGCTGGCAAAATTGATATTCAACCCCAAATCTAGAGTTCCAGATTCAACAATTTTAAATAGAGATAAAGGAGTAAAGTGCCCATCGATGCTATGCAGGATCTTCTAGCCTCGAGCCTCCTTTTGTGCCACTGGTATGAAACGGTTTAAAAGGAAGATACGGGGTGGACAGTCGCCGGTCGGAGGTGGGGGACGGGGAAGAAGGTGGCGTCATCCTCAAAATAGAGTGAATGGAGAAGGTCACGTGATTCACCCCCGAGGAATTGATACAGGGTTTACCACTAGGTCAAACAAGTCAAAAGTCATGTCAGCATTTTAATGACGTCAACGCGCCATTTAAATTTATTTAACGAAGATTTGGACGGAAATGAGATGGAAGGGTGACATGGTAAACTAAGTTCTTAGGTTGGGGACAAAATGGTACAAAAATATTTCTCAGTGACGAATAGGTAAAAATGTCAATATAGCTTATTGACGAAGTTGATATTTAACTCGAACAAAATGAGTAAAAATTACTCAAAATGATTGAAAACAAAAATAAGTAACTAAGAGTGAAATAATAATCAAGTAAACACAACTCCACTACAAGAAAAGAAAAGAAAAGAAAAGACAAGACAAATAATTCATACTTAATTTTCTCATTGTCTCATCCCTTTGTACTTCAAAATCAAATTCATGGTTAAAAAAGGCACGAAAACAACAGGATTAAGAAGAACCCTAATGTACGTAAGCACTTATTTTTCTAATTTACTCATACATTGAAGACCGAAAAGAGAGAGAATGAGAGATATTGTGTGTGTGGATCAGAGACATTAACTGTGACAACAGTGAATCAATGAGGTGGAGTGCACAGACAGCGATGAAAACGACGACGAGGACGGCGGCGTCTCGTTAGGGTTTCTAGATTTATGTTTTCTACTTCTCCGTTCCCTCAAGTCCCTCGAGTCTCTCTCGACTCTCTCACAGACTCACACTTCACGTTCGAATTAGTAAGTATCCCTATGATTTCCACCCAAATTGATGTGGTTTTGTGGCAAAAAAAAATAAAATATAGTGATTGGCCCGCCCCTCCCCGCCACGCCTTGAACCCGTTTTAGCCTGCACCCCGTATGAGTCAGCCTAAATTGGCCCACTTTTATTTAGGTTAGTAGTTTTAAAGTCCAATCCACCCATATTGTAGGCGGCTCTATTTGTGGACATGTGGACAACAAAAGAATTAGGTCTCCTTTACTAAATATATAGGTTAGTTTGAGTTAATTAACAAGTTCGTTACTGACTTATAATCTTTTTACCTATTCGTTACTAAATTAATTCTATTTACGATTTCGTACTTAACCTAAATACTTAATTTATCATGTCATTCTTACGTCTCATTTTCGTCCAAACTGTCGTTAATCTGTTTATTTGGCATGCTGACATCATAAAAATGCTAAATTGACACTAGATATGATCAAAATTTGCTTATATGAAAGTATAAAGGGGTTAAAGTGTACAATATTTAGATAGATGCCTTCCAAAAAAAATAATCCAAAACATAAAAGGAGTACAAAATAACCCCTCCTAAGTGAACTTATATTTTTTTAGAAAAGGTCACAAGCGAAAAAAAAAAAAAAAAAAAAAAAACCCCTCTTCTTCGACCTTCATAATCGGCCCAATTTATCCCCCACCCAGCGACAACAGTTGGAGAATATGGTGGAGCGACATGGTCTAGATCCGTTTCACTCGATCCGATCCATGTCGCTCCACCATTCGTATTTTAGGAAGACTCCTTAATTAAGTAGGAAAGTAGAATACATAGCTAAAATAAAATCCTAGTTAAAGAAGGATTATTATGTATATATAGGATTGTATCTCCTATTAGAATTAGGACTCTAAAAGTAGTATAAATAGGTGTTTAGGACAATTGTAAAAGATGAGAGTGAAATAATATAGAAATTATAATTCTACTCCTCTCCACATTTTAACATGGTATCAGAGCTAAGATCCATAGAAGGACTTCTCCGCCAAAACCCTAGCGGCAAAACCCTAAGCCGCCCCAAACCACATCACCGTCATAGTTCCTTTGCCATTAACTTGCGATTCTGAGAACCTGAGTGCCCTTGCTTTCTTTTTCTGTTCTTCCGCTGAATCAATAATAGTACTAGAAACTGGTGCAAACCTAGCATGCCTAGCCTTCTTCTAATCCTCATCACTAGGCACAGACTGTGTTGTTCCAAATCTTTCTGCTCTAGCCTTCCATCACCAATATGAGTGCCTTTGCCGTGAACCATGACCGTAATGGTAAAACAAGCAATCTCCCGGTTGACAGCCATCCACCAATAAACCTTACGACCCAATTTTTTTCTTTTGTAATTAAACCCCCCTCGGCTCAAATTTTTCCCCTTCGAATTTTTTTTTTTTTCTCTTTCTTAAATTTTTTTATCTTTAATGTCTCCTCCATGATTACCCAATTCGCTTCCGCAACGAATTCCTAAAACCTAGGGTTCCGATTGTTGCTTTATCCCTTTGATTATACCAACTTCACTATCCCTTGAAAAAAAAAAAAAAAATTGAGTGTCGTTCACTATAAAAACATTGATTGAGTGTCGTTCACTATAAAAACGATAATCGAGTGTCGTCCACTATAAAAACGATAATCGAGTGTCGTTCACTATAAAAACGATGATTGAGTGTCGTCCACTATAAAAACGATAATCGAGTGTCGTTCACTATAAAAACGATAATCGAGTGTCGTCCCATCTATAAAAACGATGATTAGTGTCGTTCACTATAAAAACGATAATCGAGTGTCGTCCACTATAAAAACGATAATCGAGTGTCGTCCACTATAAAAACGATGATTGAGTGTCGTTCACTATAAAAACGATGATCGAGTGTCGTTCATTCTAAAAAGGGAGATTGAAGAAAAAGAAGATATGTGCGAGCACAAATTGTGCACAGAATTGAAGAAAGAAGACTCCGATGTAGATGACTCTTCGAGATATTGGAACAAATTTTTGTTGTTGTTGAAAAAAAAAAAAAAAAAAAGTCGAACCCGAGGTTGCTTGAACTGCAACACGAAAAAGGAAGAACTTGACGCAGATGTCGCATGTCGAAGTGAAAGAATTTTTTTTTAAAATGTTTTAATTTTTATTTGGCAAGTTGGGTATCTACGTTGTAGATCCTCCAACTTGAGGGGGGGAGTTGGAGAATATGGTGGAGCGACATGGATCGGATCGAGTGAAACGGATCTAGACCGATGGAGCGGACCGAGTTTGCAAGAAAATACTTGTTTCCTAATGTTAGCTTCGTATTTTAGGAAGACTCCTTAATTAAGTAGGAAAGTAGAATACATAGCTAAAATAAAATCCTAGTTAAAGAAGGATTATTATGTATATATAGGATTGTATCTCCTATTAGAATTAGGACTCTAAAAGTAGTATAAATAGGTGTTTAGGACAATTGTAAAAGATGAGAGTGAAATAATATAGAAATTATAATCCTACTCCTCTCCACATTTTAACAACAACCCTTCCCCATCCTAACCTACCACCGCCCCCACCACCAACGCCCCCACCCAACAACTTCTCTTCTGGCATCCACTTCCCTCTGTAACGGTCCTTTCTCCAACTTCAATCCCAACCCTTCGTCAACATTGTGTCCTTCAAAATAGATCTGGGAAAGAACCCACCTCCCCCTTTCTCTTCCTTCCCTACCCGGCCCATTCCGACGTCTTCCCAACTCGCCAAAAATAGAGCAGCCATATCACTCCTCTCTCACTAACACCAGTGCCCCATCCCCAAAACTAGAGGTCCATCACTGTCAAAGTCGACTCCCACTTCACGATCGTTGTGTTTCTCGGTCAATTCCGCACCATCGCTGGTCAAAGCAACCTCGAGAACGCAGCATTTCCATCACATGAAAAACATTTCAGCTTCTAATTTCTTACCCTGTGCCGATGAAGAACAAGGATATTTTCTAGCTGATTTGTTTTTGCACAGCTTAATTTGGGGATTAAGTTTGAAAATAGGATAGTAGTTTGTAATTTGTTCCTGAGTTTGTACCTACGAAATTTTCGTTTTAATTTGGTGATCGAATATTTTTGAAAATCAATAAGCTAAAACTATGAGTTTTATTTTGATTTTGGGTGGTTTGCTTGTGGTGGTTGGTGGCTTTTCAGATGATGCACCGGTTGGTGACATCAGCAAATTTTGATCATATCTAGTGACAATTTAGCATTTTTATTATGTCAGCATGTTAAATAGGCAGATTTAACGGCATTTTGGATGAAAATGAGACGAAATATTGACATGATAAATTAAGTAATTAGGTTAACGGCAATTTTTTTAATGATGTCTCAAGCTACGAGTGGATTGAATGAAACTTAACTTTATCACTGAGTCACTTTTGTAGACCGGTCAAGAAATCTTTAAAACTTGTTTTCATTTATCTCGAAATGACTCAGAAAATCTTTAAATATGTACTCAAAAGTCAAAACTACCTAAAATTAAACCCAAAAAGATCAAACAGTAGGGGTGAGCACGGATCGGTTTGGATCGGTTTTAGGATAAAACCGACACCAAACCAATAACTATCGGTTTTATGTAAATCGAAACCATTAACTTCGGTTTCTTAATGGTTCGGTGTTACTGGTTTCGGTGTGATATCGGTTTGGTTCGGTGTCTTAATGGATTGTTGGGCTTTAACGGGCCTTGTTTGGGCATCAATTACTTTTGTTGGGCCAAGCATATAAACCAGCCCATATAAATGAGTATTGTTGCCTGGGTTTTTGGCTGATCAAGTCTTTTCAAGAAACTATCTTTTTTTAGTTGGTTATTCTTGATTCTTTCTTGGGTTTCTGAAGCTGACTATTAGTAACATGTGATCTTTTGTTTTAAACTTGTACTAAAATTATGATGATCTTAAGCTGTTTGATGAAATTTCTAAGTAAGAAATCAATTTGAAGGGATTTGATATGAATGAGTGTGGCACATTATGACAAGCTGTTTTATGTTACTAATTGAATGGCGCGAAAGGATTCATGTAGCCGTTCACCGAGCAATTGAGACTATGGCCGAGTTGACTTGTCTTTGTGACATACCCAATACTTTTACCCCTTCTATCATGAAATAAATTGCCCATTTAAAGTACACCGCCGAGCTAACCCTTTGAGCTACATGATATTCGGTTTTACCCCATCTAACGTGAAATCAGCAATTTGATTCACTTTTAAATTTGGTTTTAGTGAACAACCTAAACATTATAATGTCAAATTATTTGACTTTACTAGGACCATCAAAGTGAGATATTTGAGGAAGGTTTTTGGTTCTCATTTCTAATTTTATTCCTAGTATGTATCTTGGTTGGGTAACTATTTGCGCCTTGAGCACATAGGGAAATTATCTTCTTTTAAATGTTAAGTGTTGTTGATAAGTGCAACATAAGGGTTTTGTAAAATGTAATGCAGCTGTATTTTACTCGAACTGCTGGTAATGGTCATCTTGGTGTCCTCTCCAAGGGGTTCGCTAGGAGCAGAGTATTTTAGACAAATAAGTTATTGTGGACTACAAGGATCGTCAATAATCTGTCAGGCAATACTGGGCATTCCATGCATCTCGTTGCATGGAACCTGTAGTCAAAATGTTTTGATATTTACCATAGTATAAGATAAAACGACGTAG
Source organism: Adenophora triphylla var. japonica (assembly GCA_022495995.1). Lineage (NCBI taxonomy): Eukaryota > Viridiplantae > Streptophyta > Magnoliopsida > Asterales > Campanulaceae > Adenophora > Adenophora triphylla. The sequence continues at coordinate 124,515 of JAFEMH010004153.1, forward strand.
TTTTGACTATCGGTGTTAACGGTTTCTTATCGGTTTCTAAATTTTTAAAACCCAAACCAAACCGAAAATTTCGGTTTCTAAACTTTTAAAACCTAAACCAAACCAAATGGTTCGGTTTCGATTTTTTTGGATTCGGTTTTTCGGTGTTAATGGTGTTAACGGTTTTTTTTGCTCACCCCTATCAAACAGAATAAATCTTGAACACAGTGTATACACAATGAAGTCCTTAATTAACCTCATCAAGTCAAATACGTATGACACTTGAGATGGAAGGAATTGTTGTAAAGAATCTGACAGGATTAACATACAATAAATTAAAACTCAAATATCTTGATGAGATACAATTCAAGGGTACTCAAAACCGAAAACAGGGGTGTGATGGTGGTTTGTTCTCTCTCAAGAGTTATTTCTTTATAGACCAATGAGAACAGGCAAATGAAACATTAACTTAAACCAGCGAAACAAATAGCTTCCCATGCTGAGAAGCAGATTTCGTGGGCCATGAACATCCAACGGTACAAGTCTCGTACAACATAGTCGACACTTCTCACTCCTTCCCGAAATCAGCATTATAGTGAGAACTTGATTCCAGTTTCTTGGCTTCATTCAGTTTCCGCACAGCCTGCAACAGAGTTTTGAAATAGGATACATGATTTAGAGAAAACTTCATATACTATGTTGTACATATCAATTCAAATAAGTCATATGCCATATATGTCCGTCCCATAAAGATGTTCTCATTTTGCCATTTTGTTTGTCCCAAACCGATAGTCTTATTTCCAAAATTGTTAAAGTTAAAATCATTGAACTTTCGAAATTGCCAACCAAGAAGAGGAAGAGAGGTAAGGATGAGGGCCTACTCAAGCATGTTAAAATGTTTGAATAGTCAAATGGGACTTGTCAGTATGTGATGGAGGGAGTATTTAATTTGACTATCTGAGCAAAAAGATGTTTATTCCATCTCCAATGGGGAAAGATCATAAGCTAAAGCTATCACTCAGGTAACGAAATTAGGCCTCATAATATTTCAAGCTCGTTAAATTATTGACCGAGATTTGATAAGCCCTAAAAACACACCAACTCTATTAAATTTGAGACAGCATGCCACGCAACACAAGAGGTTATTTGGGAGAAGAAAACACCAGTCAACCAAATCCTTGAACCACTCCCCACCTCTCACCATTCGGGGAAAAAACAAAATTCAGGAAACAGAACAGGCATGAATCATTAACACAATCGGGAAGTGCATAGTTGCGAAAGGCTAGCGCCTCTCTCGCCTGTCCCGCCTTTTAGGCGCCTTCTGGTTTTGTGGCGGGCCGTTGTGCGCCTTTTTGGCCCAGGCAAGGCAAGGCCTTTCTTGGTTATGCCGAGAGGCGTAAGAAGTTCGAATTTGTCAAAAGGTATAATAGGCGTATATGTAGTGTTAAACTAGGTCATTTTGTTATTTTAGTTTTAATATTTTAACTTAAAATGCATTGTTTTGGGATAACATGGGATAAAGAAAGCTTGTAGCCTGAATGAGAGAGAAAGATATCTGTAATTTCTCTCGAACGATCAAAAGAAAATAAGTGAGATAAATAACGAATTAGAAAGACGACAAAAAAGTGCGATAAAAACACTACCGATAGCTTGCTTTATTTTAATTTCAAAAGGAGGCTTGCAAATTTTATTAAGTTTACTAATTTACTTTGTTTTTTCTCATTACTTTCGGTCTCCTTTTGTCATTTGAAGTTTTAATTGTATCTTTGTTCATCTCTAGGTATGAAATTATACGTTTGAATTCACTTATTTTCACAAAAATGTGTTTTTCTTAGAATTCACTTTTTGGGTGTTTTAATAGTGTTGAATTGCTATTACATGTGAAATTGTGACCTTTATTTAATACAAAATTCATGTTCTTAACATGTTTAAACTTGGTTTAATATATTTTCCATATATATTATTTTACTATTCCTTTTGTTCAATTTTACCGCCTTGCTCGCCTTTTGACCGTTTCGCCATTCGCCTTTTCCGAGGAACCTTTCGTCTTCAACAACTATGGGAAAGTGCATCCAGAAACCATTCAAAAGAGCACTCATGTCGATACGAACTTACTTTGAATAACAAGAAAAGCACAACAGCCATAATTCTTGTTGGTTTAATTGACAAACAAAAGTCTTACCTAATGACTTCGGATGTTCTTTACCCCATAGATAATAAAAGAGAAATCAGGTGCTACAAGAACTCCCACTATGCATGGGGTCAGGGAAGAGCAGAGCCCACATGGGCTTATGGTGGTACTAAGGTTGAATTACATCAGCCATTGCCAATCTAATTATAACAAAGACAATTCTCGAAGTCTGCTCAAACTCAAAATGCAGTTCGGAAAGATCATAACAATATGCTCCGCACAAAATAAAAATAACACTTACCTTCATGAAATCTTCATGAATTACATAATCCCTTTCAGCACGGATGGCAGACATACCAGCTTCAGTACACACATTACGAAGATCAGCACCATTAAATCCCTAAAAAAATGGCCACTGTTAAATATTCTGACAAATCATGATGGGTTCTTTTACCATAAATGACAATTGAAGTCTCTTTCCTACCTCCGCAAGCTTAACAACTGCCTCATAATCAATTTCTCCGTGTTTGGCGATTCCGGAAGCATGGATTTTAAGAATTTCCATCCTTGACTGCTCATTAGGCAACGGAATCTCTATTTTCCTATCTAAACGACCAGGACGAAGAAGCGCGGGGTCAAGAACATCGGGTCTGTTTGTTGCCATAATCATTTTCACCTGAGACACCGTTGTATCAGCTTTAGATAAGGAGATAGCTTGTACAAATAGGTACACATAAACATGTGTATTCATATATGTGATGATTCACGAATTAAAGCAATTTAGTAATATTATGGGATTGTAATTTTATCAAACACCTTTCCAAGCTGATCAAACCCATCCAGCTGATTAAGCAATTCCATCAGTGTTCTTTGAATTTCACGGTCAGCACTTGTTCCCTCGCTGAAACGACGTCCACCAATAGCATCTATCTCATCCATAAAAATGATGCAAGGCTGGAATATAAGAAATCAAGTATCAAAACACTTGGACAACATTAATAAACCATAAGCTTTAATAATAATTGGCATCAACTTGTCAGACTTATAGTGACTAAATAAATAGTAAAATAAAGATTGAGGCATACTTGGTGATCACGAGCATAACTAAACATTTCTCTGATCAATCTTGCACTCTCACCAATGTACTTATCAATTATGGCGCTTGATACAACCTGTAAATGTTCAACAAATGTTAGAATGGCTAATTAAAAGTTTCAGAGCTTCGATAATAAAACATACCTTTAAGAAATTAGCATCAATGTTGCTCGCAATTGCTCTAGCCAGCAAAGTCTTGCCAGTTCCAGGAGGACCATAAAGAAGAACACCCTACACAAAACAAATAAAGAAAGGTAGAAAGTAGCCAACCTGTCAGAATTTCTTGCAATTCAAGGCCACTAGAAAAATAAAATCATGCATATGATGTGCAGAATATGCACATTAACTTTACATTATCTAAAATATGATGAAATTCACCTTAGGAGGCTTGATGCCCACCCTCAAGAAGAGCTCGGGATTCATTAGAGGCAATTCTATAGATTCCCTAAGTTCTCGAATTTGATCTGACAGCCCTCCAACAGCAGAGTAACTAACATTCCCAGGATCTTCATGAAGCATATTATATACAACTGGGTCAACCTAAAAAGATCCATTACGAATATGTGAACTCCTATAAGAGCTACAAAAATCAAAACCCAAGGGAAGCAATACAAAGTTTTAGAATTACTAACTTCACGGGGGAGGGCACGCATAATTGTTAGAGTCGTCATATCAAGAACCACTCTAGTCCCAGCAGTTAGTTTTTCCTTGTCCACTTTACTGCGACACCCAACCACATATCTTGGACCACTACTAGCTTTAACAATAACTGAAAGGCAGAAATGAACACTTAGTCCTTTCACACATGCCTGCAGCTCCATTGCAAAAGAAGATGAAGAAATGACGAGGACAATTGCTTTACATTAATTCCTTAAATACACAAGTTCTTGTACCATTGAAACTTTTCACAAGATGATGAAGAAATGACAAGGACAATTGCTTTACATTAATTCCTTAAATACACAAGTTCTTTTACCCCTTTTCACAAGTGATAATACATTCATTTAAGAAACAAGTCCGATGAACATGCATTTTGACTTAAGTTTAAAAGTCTAGTATCACCTTACACAATTTTACAGATCCATATCGTTACGTCTTTCTTCTCCATTATTTGATCGACATGAGTTCTTTTGGTTAATAATACTAAGAACCCAGAAAAGAAAGCCAGTAAAGATGTAGGGAGAATACTGAAAAAGATATTTTACGTCGTTCATTGTCGAGAGGCCTCAAAACTTCACCAATGATCTGTCCAACACTCTGAAGTGACTTCAAATCATCTTCTGTTTTAGCATATTCCTTCTTTGTACTCCGAAGGCTCTCTCTCACTGTAGACATCAAGTTCTTCCATATTAAAGTCACACCATGACAATCAATGGTGCAAGTAAGAAATATTGCTTGAAAAATAATTAGAAAGCCGATTTCACACAAGCACTAAGGATATAATCAGAACCACGACACAAAGTTCAAAGCGGCGAATTATTTCAAAGCAAGACTACGTCCCTACAAAATTCAATAGGTAAGACATGAATTACAAGTATTACTACTGAAAAATCTGAATTAGAACACTAACATGATCCACTTAAATACATCACACTGTATTATGTCAGCAATGCAGCAATAGCTTCAAACATACTAAAAAATGAACTTCCAAGAAATGTTTAGACACTCAATAAAGCAGCCAGACTTCTTAAGCAAGCTAATACACCCCAAGCCTGACTCTAAGGCTGTTACAATATGGTTAGTCACAAGGAAAGCCATGAACACATAACTTAAAACATGTTTGACAAACATCTGTCTAAATATAGGAGTTGCCATCCTTGTTAGGCAACACATATTTAAGAAAGTATGACGGAGCAATGTGACTTCAAATTGTATCATATATTGTAAGTCATGCAAGTCCAGGTCAAGGAAAAGAATGAAGAATGACTATAATGTGCAAGAGAATCAACCAGAAAACAGGTAAGTCCTATGTTACCTGGACTCGGGTACGGATCCGAGTGTCGGATTCACTTTTCCTAAAAAATTGGACACGGGGACATTGTCCTACATTTGGACACGGGTACGGGGATACGTTCATAAGAAAATATATTGAGTCTGTTTATATACTTTGCTTATCATAAAAAATAGTCTAATTAATTTTGTTGTACAAAAGTATCATTTTATAATTTTATTTCTAAATAAAATTATAATTTCAATGAAATTTGCCTAAGATATAATGTATAATTAAGTAAAACACTAACATTAAAATTTGTAAAATCTTTATAAATGAAGTCAACTCACTCCTTTTTTTCTTTCATTTTTATTGCCGTATTTGACTGAAAACCCGGGTGTCGGGTATGGATTTCATACCCAAGTTGGTGTCGTGTCGTGTCGTGTCGGACACAGGTACTTCAGCATATTTGAAGAGTCTGAGTGACATAGAAGGTAACACAAGACAGGAAAATTGGAGAACGGTAAATGGAAGCAAGCATAACTGAGAAAGAGGGTTGGAGGAAGGAACCTGTAAATAGGGGCTAACATAGACTTCAACGAAAGGGATGATGAAGATGGATAGCAGAGAAGTGAAGACAAGAACAAATGACTAAGAGTTACAATAGAAGAAAGTTGTAACCGAGCAGGTTCACATAAATAGTAGAGCACATTGTAAGAACGGACTCTAAAGTTACCACACAAAATAAGTTTTCATGACTAAACCAACCATGATATGTGCCCGAAGAGACAATAAAAAACCACCTCACAACCTTAAAGCACATCCATAGACGCTACCTACACATCTAAAGGCAAGAATACAACTGCCAAGTCAGAATTTGGAGATGAGCCAGGTATTTATATTTTAAACATAGTTTTGTACTCCCTCACGCCCAAAATGAGTGTCCATTACTACACACAAAAAAAAGTTTCTCCAAAATGGAAGTTCTTTTTCTAGTGAGGTTACATAATTCACTTCTTCAACTCTCATATCTTGATTTGCACTTGCAAAATATATGTTATCATTAAAGGTACTGATCAAAACAATGTTATCATTAAGGGTATCTATGCAACAGAAACTGCTTAAAATTCAACTTGATTAATCTTTTTGAAAGCATAAAAGGGACACTCACTTAAGGATAAAAAGAGTGCTAAGGAAATATCCGTAAGTCCAGGCAAAGGAAAGATTGAAAAGAGAACATAATGTGCAAAATGCTAATATTAGTTGAAAGGCCTGCAAGTGAAAGAGGGGCATCAACCAAAAGAGTGAAATGAAAAGTTAGAAAAGACAAGACAAGACAAGAGGATGAAAAAAAGAAACTATAAAAGGGTTTAATTCATAAGTATAAAAGAGTGAGAAAAAAGGGGAACTGTAAATGTGAGCTAACATGTATTCAAAGAAAGGGGATGAAGATGGACTGAAGAGAAGTGATAAAAGGAAAAATGGACAAAGAAGTTACAATTAGGAAGAGTAATAACAGCGAGAAGTTCACATTATGGGTACACAACATTGTTAAAAGTAGAGTTTGAAGTACCACAAAGAACAAGTCTCTATTTGCTTCAAATCAAACCAACCATGGTATGTGCCCAAAGTGTATGGCCTCATCCAACAGAAAAAAAAAACCTCTTTCCTCCTCTACACATATTAATAGATGCTACCACACATCTAAAGACAAGATTACAACAATACTTTTGTCCTCCCTAACTACCACAATGAGTGTCCATTTTCAGAAACAAAATACTAATCCAAAATAAATGTTCCTTTTCTAGTGAAGTTACCGAAATTCACATTTATAGACTCATATCTAAATTTGTACATGCAATGATATAGCGTGATTATAAAGGGTGGGTAATTGTGTAACTTCAAAGGCTTAAAAAGTCACGTTTCATAATTTTCTTGAAAACAGACGCACGTTTTGGGACAAAGGGAGTGTAAGCAAATAATTAACTTTATACCTAACCCCAAGGACTTATATCATGCTTATGGAAACCCTCTAAACTTCAAGTGCACTCACACACATGCATGTAATATAGGACTAACATAGTACAACTTTAAGATCAGGAAGATTTCGATACAAAATCATTTCAACAAGACGATTGTTAGCTAGATTGCGTATCCACTAACTGATTTTACATTCCCTCCATTTGAAGTACGAGTCACTGACCAACTGCACGGAAAGGCTATAACGGAGTAAGAAGAACTTTTACTTTGTTACTTCCACCTTCCTAGTTTCAAACGTTTTCTAAGTTTCTATGCACACTTTTTATTTTTTTTCTGAATATATGTGTGCTCGATATTATGCCGGAAGAGTACATAGCACGACATCCCATCAGCTTGAATCAAATAACTCAATAACACATAAAAATTCCAATTGCTTCAGCTCAGTAAGAAATTGAACACAAAGATCCTTTCCTCTCCACGAAAGTTATCAGTTTCCTAGGAAAATATGTTAATTCATATCAACAGATAAATCAAGAAAACGAAATACAGTCAAAACCATACCAATAACCCATGTCAATTCCGGAGGTTTCGTGCCCAAGATGTTTAGCAATGTACTGATAAATCGTAAAGCTTCTCAAACTAAATGACGGGCAGTTGGAATTTGGACTTTGTCCATTGGAATCCTCACATCCTAACTATCAAATCAAAAATTTAGTCCCCGAATCACTTGGTCCAAATCCTGACAAGGCAATCAACCCACAAGAAAATGCCTAAGAACTTAATATATTAGGTAATCGATGGCCTTACTAAACCCTAAGGGAAAAAAACACTATGCTACAAGTTTTACCCCACAATTCAAACCCGCTAAGCCCCTAAACCAACCAAGTGAACTAATTCACAGAAAAATTAAGACACTAGGGTTTAGATAATACTGACCTCCTCGAACTCGAGACTCGAGTTCTTTATGCTGGAGGAGCTTTTTCCGGTAATCGGCGACGGTGCGTCGGCGATTCGCATCTTCACCACCTTCAAGCGACATCGATTGATTTGATGAGATCGTTAGTTTCAAAATTGCTTATCAATTTTGAATTTCTAATCCCAGGACCCAGACTTGTTGAGCAAGAGAGGTATAGATTAACCTTTTCATGAACTAGGCCGGACGTGTGATTGGGCCGGGCGGATATTTTACTTTAAATATTTTACATTTTTTACATGTTCGGCGGGCCTAAACGTCAACCTTGCTTTTTGGGCCCACCTCTCATCGCCATATTATGGCCCGTTTGGGCGTGTGGGTTGCATTGAGATATATTTGCTCCATGCAGTAGTTGATTGGGGAAATTCAGAGGTGGGCTATTAAATCAAATTTATTAAGAATAAAATTATCTTTTTAATAAAGGTAAATAATAAAAAAGGTTTGAGGTATGGAGCCGTTTGTAGAAAGGGGTCTAATATATCAAAACACGCAAATGATTCAATGTTTAAAAACTCGCAAATCAAATCAGGCTTAAAGGTAGAGAAAACTAGCAATTAATGGCTTTATGACATTACCGTTAGAAATTTCCGTTAAATCAGACCATTATTTACTAAGAATTAGAAACTTTAGACCCTTATTTAAAAGATTACTAACGATGATTTTGACAAAAATCCCCTTTAACATTTTATTACGAACAACCCTCAATATTTATATCCTGACCCTCAATATTTGTATCCTTACTATCCTTACTAGTTGTACATACACCCATACTTTGCACGGATACAATTTACTTTTGAAAGACTGTTGTTTATGTTGGGATTGGAGCCAAAACCAAGGAGAGGATCAAAACCATGGAGGAGCAGAAAATCGGAGCGGACTGTTGAAGTGGGAGACCGCCCATAGAGGAGGTGGGCGACCGCCCAAAGGAACAGTCTGTCGGGGACGGATTTCTGGAAAGGAGTCCACATATGGAATTAATATTAGCATTCCTAATTAAAGTTATACTCCTTCCGTCTCAAGGACTCCGGGTAAATTAGGTTTTGATCAGGAGTAGGTTTTGTATCTCTATAAATACATTGTGACTACCACCATAATATTTGTACCCAAGAGGAGAAAGTTAGGATATCAAAGGGAGCCACAAAATAGTGTCTAGGAAGGGGGGTCGGGGGCCTGGAGAGCCATGGGGGCGATCCTACAACCCGGCCATGACCGTGTTATTTGTGCGTTCTAGGAGAGGTGAGATAATGTATATGAGAGATTGCTCATGGAGAGTTACTATGCTAGATCTGTGTGAGTGCATATGTAAAGTTGTAATCCTTCATATATTATTATAGTGATATCCTGGCTTAGTGCCTCGGGATGTAGCCACGGGTGGTGGTGAACCGGGTTAACAAATTATCGGTGTTCTTGTTCTTTCATATTATCATGTGTTGATTTATTTTTCTCCATGTTGATGACTGCTAGTATGGGCTAGTGGATGTGGTGATCCCCCCAATTTCACAACAACTGGTATCAGAGCTTTGGTTCGAGATCTAGGAGAGATCCAAGGTGAAGAAAAGAGACAACAGATTTTTCGTGCAGATTCTTCGTGTGGAAGACGTGCAGGAATTTGAGAGCTTCTAGGGTTTATGGTTGAAGCAAGACACGTGCCAAATAGGTCCACGATCGCGCGAAAGATCAGGAAGCCTGAAGAGTTCGTTTGTTTCTTATTGAGATCTGCAGAAATTCAAGGGGGAATTTTGGAGATGCAGAGATCAAGATAGATCTGAAGATGTTCAAGGGTTTATGGGGCAGTCAAGGTGGTTGGAGAAAAATATGAAAGAAAAGGAGTCTAAGTCGGAGGAGCTTCTGAAGTACTGGGCGACCGCCCATGGTGGTGGTGGGCGACCGCCCACATGGACAGAAGGTTGGGCTCGTGGGATATTCTTCATGGGCGACCGCCCATGGAGTGGTGGGCGACCGCCCACGTGTCGGGAGAGTTTTTTTCTGCAGCAGATTTTGTTTCCTATTTTGATACAATCTCTTCTTGCAAAGGTGAGTGGTATAAGCCGGTTAGACCACGTGGGAAGAGGAGGACTTCTCGTAAACGACGGGTGAGAGGTAAGGAGGATGTTGTACTCTACCGACAACATCAATTTCGTTTCGGGTGGGAGCAAGAGGCTTGGAGACCGGCCTGTTGGTGTAAAAGGGGGAGAGACATCAATAAACGGTGTGTTATGGTGGAGAGGTGACAATGTGTAGGCGGCCGCAAGGAGACGATCACAAGTACCTAACAGTAGAGCGAGAAAAAAGACCACAAGAAGACAATGCAAGAAGCAAGGTGTGTCCGAGTTTCATGGGGAGCATTGCAAGGGGAGTGGATCTAGGAGGGAGAAGGCGAAGTTAGTCTTGCAAATAAATCAAGGTAGAAGTTGATTTGGGGAGGCAAGAAGGATCTAACACGGAGAGGTTGAAGCGTCGCTTGGTTTCAACTCGCCTTATTACTTGGGCGTGGAGGCTCATGGTGGAGGAGCGTGGAGGCTCAACATGGTGGTGTAAAATATTTGGTGGATCATTCTCAGGTGGGAGTATGATAGGAGCATGTCACAATGGTGGTTTATGTCTCCAGGTGGAAGATTGTTGGGATTGGATCCAAAACCAAGAAGAGGATCAAAACCATGGAGGAGCAGAAAATCGGAGCGGACTGTTGAAGTGGGCGACCGCCCATAGAGGAGGTGGGCGACCGCCCAAAGGAACAGTCTGTCGGGGACGGATTTCTGGAAAGGAGTCCACATGTGGAATTAATATTAGCATTCCTAATTAAAGTTATACTCCTTCCGTCTCAAGGACTCCGGGTAAATTAGGTTTTGATCAGGAGTAGGTTTTGTATCTCTATAAATACATTGTGACTACCACCATAATATTTGTACCCAAGAGGAGAAAGTTAGGATATCAAAGAGAGCCACAAAATAGTGTCTAAGAAGGGGAGTAGGGGGCCTAGGAGAGCCATGGGGGCGATCCTACAACCCGGCCATGACCGTGTTATTTGTGCGTTCTAGGGGAGGTGAGATAATGTATATGAGAGATTGCTCATGGAGAGTTACTATGCTAGATCTGTGTGAGTGCATATGTAAAGTTGTAATCCTTCATATATTATTATAGTGATATCCTGGCTTGGTGTCTCCGAATGTAGCCACGGGTGGTGGTGAACCGGGTTAACAAATTATCGGTGTTCTTGTTCTTTCATATTATCATGTGTTAATTTATTTTTCTCCATATTGATGACTACTAGTATGGGCTAGTGGATGTGGTGATCCCCCCAATTTCACAACAGTTTATACTTATATTAAGTTACTAATACCAATTTTAGTATAAGTAATATATAAAAAAAAATGATTAGAATAAAGAGTGTCTTTATGTGGCAATCTATTCCAAAATTTCTCCATGTGACGTAATCATACATTTATTTCCTTACAATCTATAGAAAGATTGTTATTTGTACTTATATTTATATTTAGTTACTAATACTACTTTCAATGCAATGCAAGTAGAACGGTAGAAAAAGTAAAAGAAAATGAATAAGAACAATATAGAAAGTCTTTTAGTTTTAATAATTATGGATATTTTAATAGTTATAGCCTTAAATAGGGGTCAAAATACGTCCTCTCAACCATATATCAAATCTCGCTTTAAATATGGATGTTTTAATAGTTATTTAAATATTGATCAAAGTTATATTTGTTAAGTTTGACCACTAGTTCGATTTAAAATGTAGCAGAAGATAACATGTGGGAAACACTAATAATGGATCAAGGTGAAGCTTAAGGAAATGAAATGAATGGAACTAAGAAATAGACTATGAAGCCCTATATTATAAAATATTACAACACCTTCTTCATGGTCTTTCTTAACAACTCCTTCCTTTTCTGTCATTGATGGTTTTTAGTTCAAGAAAAAATATAGTATTTGGTTGTTTTGAATGTGAGACCTTTTTGTTGGAGTAAGCAAGGTTTTTGGATTTGTAATATCCGGGGCCGGTCCGTTATGAGACTTTAGGCAAATTATTTGGTTGAGACCCTCAAACTTTTCTATCAACAACAATGTAGTATCATTCTCTAATTTTATTTCTCTCTTTGTCGTATTGTCTCGCGTTGTTGTTTCAATTTGAGGGGAGTTTTAGCATTTTCGAATCATTGGACCCTAAATTAAATTGTAGACTAATAACTAGACTTGGAGAACTTTATTAATATAAATATTGAGTTTTAACATTTTCGAACCATTGAACCCTAAATGAAACTCGCTTATTATTAAGCATGAAAAAGAATTGGAAAAAGACTCAAATTAGGAGAATTTTAGAAGGAAAGTCCAATTAATTAAATGGGAGGAAAGCCTAATAGGAGGGAGAGAAAAATTGTACCTCTCTTCCATCTAAAATAAATCTTGCACTTTTTTTTATTTTTATGTTAGTCGAAGGAAATTTAAGTTATGGTTTTGGTTTAATTTATTATACTAATAAAAATATAAAACTTGTTATTAATGCTCCGTTTTAAATATTCATTTTTTCACTATCATATAATATAAAAAAAGGATAATATTTATATTAAAAAATATAATATTTATTCGGGGAAAAAGGGACTTTTAGGGGAAAATAAAGAGACATGGGAACTATAGGAGAAAGTAAAAAAGAAAGGGACTATAGGAGAAAGAAAAAAGAAAGACGCTTAAAAGCCAATCCTAGGATTCGAACACAGGTGACACCAGGACCGACTGATGAGAGGGACAAGAGGTTCCTTTGCATTGGGTCTCAAATTTTGGAGGGCTCCTATTTTATCTAGGCTCATTATGCATATAGTTTCCAAAAAAAAAAAATTATGTTGTGCGAAAAGTGATGATCAATATAATAAATTATTTTTGAATTTATTGCTTAATTTTATAAAACTTTAATCTTTATATAATATAAAAGCACTTATATATACATATTATATTTTTTATATTAATTTATAAACATTAGAGGTGTGAATTTTAATATTCACATTTCAGCCCCAATAATTATTGAGGCTAACCTGGGTGACAACGTAGCAAACAAGTAGGGGTGGTTCGGTTGGTATACCGACTATATTTTACGTGATCGCGCAGGAAAGCGTGGTGGACTCAGTTCTTTGGGTCCAGCGAATGAATGAGCTAGCTTGTGATCTGCACACCACAAGAAATAACAGTGAAACTGCGCCGGGGGTCTTCCGGCAAGCCCCTCCGGCGTGAGAGTAAGATTATGGACTGGAAATATGGTGGCAAAAGTATGGAAAGTGTGTGGGTACGTGAATATGCAATAAAGCATTACCTGTGTCCATGTTGTTACTCTCTTATTTATAGTAGGAATAGTGATGTTAGGGTTTTTACCAGAGCCGTTGGATCGGGTGGTCTCCAACCGTTAGATCAGCTCTGTCTTCTAGGCGTACACATGTCACGCTGGGACTGGTCCGTCTATGTAAGGACACTGCCGCTTCTGACATTGATAAGCAGCTTGCCTTATAAGGGAAAGTCAACCTGCACACCTTTTGTAGTTATTACCATGCATGTTTGCACGTGTAACAAGGCACTGTAGAAGGTCTGACATTATCCCAAATTAGCTAATTAACCAAGCTTGTTGAGGAAGCTTAATAGAAGAGACGACTGAGTGTCCGTCCAGTTGGGTCGTCTCCTTGAAGGGTGACTCGACGAGAGAGAGTTGATCGTTCAGTGACGACACTCACTCTTGGGCGAGTGCCGGTTCGCGCCGAGGGAAGGCTCGTCGTTAGATAGGCTTGGCTCACTGTCGACGATCTCTTCTTGGCATATCGACGGGCTAGAAGCTAATCTCTTCTTCAATGGTACAATGACTCGTCGTTTGGATGGGCTTGGTCGCTCAATGGCGACGAGTGCCAACCAATGTTGGACGGGTCATGACCCGAGGCCTTGATCTGTTCCTTCGTGGTCGATCTTTTGATGGGCCTGTTGGGCCTCTGGGCTCGTAGGAAAGTATTGGACTCGGCCCATCACAGAATGTTCCGTTCAGTGGCCCCCAACTCATGGTCGTCTTGATGGGCCAGGAGTTGTCATTTTACCTCCAATGTAATCCGTACGACCTTCAATTTGAATTTTGAATTATGATGATGTCAGCGTTGGTGACGTGGGCGGCTGAGATCTCTTCTTTGGTTGACACGTGTCCCTTGATGGGACATTCTCCTCGGAAGTTACAGAGGGTATTTAATGCCCCTCATCATTCCGCCTTTTGGATTCCCCAGGAACAAACTGTTCATCTTCCCCCCATATAAAAACTTTCTCCCCCCAACATTTCAAACTTTTCATACCCTTGATCAGTGAGAGCAAAGTAAGAGAGGCGATTTCCGGCCACCATCAGAAAGAATTCCGGCAACAAGGATCACTGTCTCCGGCGACCATAACCGTTCTGGCAACTCCGTTTGTGAGGTATCTAGGTGCCTGGATAAGAGATTTCTTTGAACTTCCGCCGGAAAACTCATCGGAAAGAGCATCTTCCAACCCATTACCAGGTAATATCTTCATCTGTTCTTCATTTTCTGGGTTTTTTCTTTCATCGGGTTGTAGAGGTTAGTTAAATGGGGCCAAGAACCATCAGCTTTGAGAGAGGTGTTAAGTTTGGCTTTGGGTTGAATCAAAGGGTATATAAATGTGCCAAGGGGGTTTGGAGAGAGATTCCTTTGTCTGAGTGTTCCTTGGTCTTGGTGAAATTCAATTTTGAGAATGAGCCTTTGGGATTTCCAGAAGGTGAGGTTCTAGGGGAATTTAAGGACGGAGACCCAATGATAACCCCTTTTAGGTCGATGAACGATCTGCCCAACCACATCAAGATCCACTACTCTCTGTCCCGTCGTGATTCACTTGGGGATTTGGTTTTAGGGGAATCTAGGTCGCCTCTAGGTAGGTCGTCGCCTACGGAAGTTAGGACTGATTCCCCCCTTTTGTCTCCTTGTTTTGTAGACATGGATCACGACGGGCGTCCTAGCCAATCGGCCCCAGAAGCAAACGTGGCCAGCACAAGTGCTGGGGGGGTTCAGACGCTTAAGGCCTATCATAAATTTGTACAAGTTGGATCAAACGACGATGATTTTGGAGGTGGGGCAAGAGGGAAATGGGCTGTACCCAAGATCGAGCTCAGGAAGCAGGACGTCGGGAAGCAAATGATCGACGCCCTACGAGGATCATTTAGGGTTCAGGCTTCGACCTACAAGTTGGAGCATCTCAGTTTAGCGGAGTATGAGCCCCGTCGTCAGTCCCTTCTGACCAGCAAGGAGAAGGTGGGATTCTTCTACAAACATTTTGAGTTCGGCTTGAGGTTGCCTTTGGATCCCTTCATCAATGAGTTCTTGGAGGACTCCGCCTGTATGCCCATGGAACTTAGTGCCAACACCGTCAGAATTTTATGTGGCTTTGCCATCGTCTGCAGATTCCTTGGCTACGAGCCATGCAATAAAGTATTCCGTCGATACTACCGGACGGCTCGGAATACCTCCAAAGGGAAATCCACCGTGAGTGTATCTTCGATCAAAAACACAAGGAATTTTTTCTTGGATATCCCGAATAAGGTGTACGGTTGGGAGAACCATTTGATCTTGGTGGAAAGTCGAGTAGGGTGGGAGTTTCCTTTTCCAGAGGGTAACAAACCAGTCAGTGATAGGCACATTTTTCAAGCTCCGTGGGCCGAAGAGCTGAAGGGAAAGATTGACAAGTTGTTAGATCTTGGATGGGTCTCGTACAAAGATATAGAGGCCTCACAATGGAGATACATCCGAGCTGGCATGATGTCTAAGCCGTCCCTAGGGCCTGAACCTTTGGTGACGATAGAGATTGATGCTCGCTATCCTGACTGGGTTGTTCATCAGGGGTTTACTTTTAAGGATAATTGTGTGAATTGTGTGACGGCGCGAACTGGTCGTCTTGAAGAAAGTTGTGAAAATCTTGAAATGAATGGGGGTTGGACTCCTGCTATCTTTTCAATTTTGATATTCTCTTGTCTCGTCGCGAATAAAACTAACCTCTTTTACTTGGTCATTTTGCAGTTCTTACCCAAGGCGACGTGGATAAAATTGAAGCAAGGATAATGGACGGGGCCATCCGAGCGAGCGACAGGGGCACCAAGAAGAAGGAAAGGGCCGCGACTCGTGCCATACTTGATCGTCAGGAGAAACAGACGACGAGGAATGAGCAACTCCCCAAAGACCCTGCTGGTGCCATCCCAATGATCGAGAGGGAGCCCGTCGTTGAGGGACTCAATACTGGAGGTCGTCAATCCACTGTTGATGCGCCTGAGAGAGCGGCTGGGATGGAGATTGATTCGAGTATGGAAGCTGTTGGAGCTCAAAGGGCCATTTCTGACGAGGTCGAGCATATTGAAGTGGAGAGCACAAATTCAAACCCCGAACTTCGCGAGGTCAACGCTCGTGCCTCCAAAAAGAGAAAAGGTCATCTCATCGATCCTCCTAGCTCGTTGGATCACCCCTCTCCCCAAACCGACGCTCCAGGCTCGTCTTCAACGGTCTTGGGCAAGGCAAAGGCTAAAGAGATGGCGACCTTGATGTGATGATGTGTATCCGAAAATTTTCCCATTTTTATTTGAAAAAAATCAACGAAACGGAGTCGCCACGCCATTTTAATTTTGAGGGCCAAAACTTTGAAAAAAGCCCGAGATCAGAGATTTAGGTTCGGAGGTCATGTTACACGCCGGGAAGGACGTTAGTGTGCACCCGGAATGCCTCGTAAAACGAGTCTTCCAAGCTGAAAATCATTTGTTTGTGTGTGTGTGTGTGTTTTGGCCAAAATAAGTTGAAACTCAGAAAAGTAAAAATTGGGATATCTTTTTAAGACTTTAAACTGATCCCATGATTTTTTGGAAGATTTTTGGATTAAGATTTGGTACTCAAAAGACCTTTTGAAGTTGAGAGCCATTTCTGCCAGAATGAAAAAGGCAGTGGACCTTTGATTTTGAAATGGATTCAAGGGTCTTAAAACTTCATAATCTGGATAAACTCAGAGAATAAAAGTTGTTATAGACACCTTAAATAAGATTTGTACGAAGGAATTTTCCATTTTGGAGAAGATTTGAGGGGTCAAAACCTTCTGGAAACTTCAGATATGAGATCTGGGTTCCCAGAAGCTGATGAACTAGCCTCTGAAAGAAAATTTGAAAAGAGGAGTTTTACTCACCCAAAAAATAAAGTAAAAATATGTATGGAAAGATATGGATGTTGGCTACAAAAAGTGTTTTGTAGTCAACACCAAATTCTACATTTATCTGTGTCCAAAAAATTAGACCATGGACTGAGGTCTGGGAAAATTGCTACTGGACAGCAACTTCCCAAGAGAGAAAATATGATTTTAAGGGGGGTTTTGCATCCATGCTTGTCCCCATTTCCCTAGGTTTTGGTTAGTGATCACTTGACATTTTAGTGGTGAATCAACTATACCAAACCATCCTTGGGGTACATTAGGACTAAGCATTTCATTTGCTTGGGAAGGGGATTTTTATCCTTTGAAAATGAGATTTTATGCTTGAAAATGGTTTTTAGGGTTTTGAAAATGAGTTTTCTTTGCAAGAAAATAATTTTGATCTTTGTAGAAGATCATCCATGGAGATGGTCTTCCATGGTGATCTTCTTAGATCTAGAGCAAGAAGATGAAAGAACTACATTTTGTAGTTTGCAAATGCATGCATGGTTGGAGTTTAGGGTAAGGAGAAGGAGGGTTTACCAATCTTCCTTGTGTTCTTGAGTTTTTTGCTTGAGTGTATGAGTGTTTAAGGCTTAAGTATGAGAGTGAGTGGATGAGTGTGAGTTGGGAAAGATTGGAGAGAAAATGGTGACAATTCTTGAAGAATTCTCACTGTTTTCTCTCTATATTTCGCCAGAGGTTCGGTGCAATTGGTGTTGTTCCTTCTTATTTTTGTGACTGGAGGGCTCAATTTATAGCCCTCTGGAAATGACATACTTATCCGCGCGGATAGGACCCTTCGGCGATGCCTTGTTCATTAAATGCAGCTCCAGCTTTGGACAAGAGGAATATTTCTTTTTGAAATTTCAAATTAATAGCCAGTTTATTGTTCCCAGCCATTTCTATTTGTGGTTTTATTCCTTTTGTTTTACTTTTTGAGATTCTTTTTGAGGTTTAACCTTAAATAACAATGCCCATTTTACCCTCACTTTGTTAGAAAAGTTAGGATTGTTAGGAATTGTTAGAAATGTTATAACTTTCGTTAATTTTCTAACGAAAATTCTAACAAGCTCAAATTGGAGCACTTACAGTAGCCCCTCGGCGACGGCGCTTTCGAAGGAAGCGGGGTCGTCGATAAGAGTAAGGCTCCATATTTGGCGGGATGATCGAGTGATCGGGTGGCTGAACCTAGCGATAGGCTACCTACGTATCCCGAATGGGAATCGAAGCCGATCGTAGTTCGGGTCTTTGACCCTGGAGATGATGGCGTTTTAGGTGCCTCGAACCCGATGAGCGAGTTCTACGGTCGGTTCTTTGGAAAGAAACTCTGCTGGGGATAAGAGATGACCATTTTCGGTCTGATGGGTATCCGCTCTGCTGGGGATATGGATGACCATTTTCGGTCTCTGCTGGGGATGATTGCGATTTATCGCTTTCTAGTGATAGCGTCTTAGGTGCCTCGAACCTTGAAGATGGCGTTTTAGGTGCCTCGAACCTTGGAGATGGCGTTTTAGGTGCCTCGAACCTTGAAGATGGCTTTTTAGGTGCCTCGGACCTTGATGATGGCGTTTTAGGTGCCTCGAACCTTGAAGATGGCTTTTTAGGTGCCTCGGACCTTGATGATGGCGTTTTAGGTGTCTCGAACCTTGATGATGATGGCTTTTTAGGTGCCTCGGACCTTAATTTGAAATGGCCTTTCGGTGGACTTCGTCTGCTGCCGAAGGAGAGGGTGACCGTTTTGGTCGAGGGGCTGGACCTAATGATAGGCTACCTACGTATCCCTAGTGGGAATCAAGCCCTTTCGTAGTTCGAGTTCTACTCGAGATTTCGTTGGCTTTTGGGATTCCGTTAACTTTCTTTGGGGATTTCGTTAGCCTTTCTTTGAGGAAAATCGGACGTATTCGTCTAGGAAATCGGTCTTACGTTTGATGCCGTTTGATTTTGATGAAAGATACGAAATCTCGTTATCTTTCTCGGGAAATCGGTCTTACGTTTGACTAGGGAAGATTTTGATGAAAGATACGGGATCTCGTTATCTTTCTCGAGGAAATCGGTCTTACGTTTGGCTAGGGAAGATTTTGATGAAAGATACGGGATCTCGTTATCTTTCTCGAGGAAATCGGTCTTACGTTTGGCTCAGGGAAGATTTTGATGAAAGATACGGGATCTCGTTATCTTTCTCGAGGAAATCGGTCTTACGTTTGACTATCGTGGAAGATTTTGATGAAAGATACGGGATCTCGTTGTCTTTCTCGGGGAAATCGGTCTTACGTTTGACTGCCGGGGAGGATTTTGATGAAAGATACGAGATTTCGTTATCTTTCTCGGGGCACTCGGTCTTACGTTTGACTGCCGGGGGATGATTTTGATGAAAGATACGAAATCTCGTTATCTTTCTCGGGGAAATCGGTCTTACGTTTGACTGTCGGGGGATGATTTTGATGAAAGATACGGGATCCGTTATCTTTCTCGGGGCACTCGGTCTTACGTTTGACTGCCGGGGAAGGATTTTGATGAAAAATTCGGGATCCGTTATCTTTCTCGGGGCACTCGGTCTTACGTTTTACTGCCGGAGGATGATCTCGTGGGGAGAGGCCGGGCTGGCAGAGTTTTACTTTGCTCTCGATAGGTACAGCCGGAAGGCTGTGAGCTCCTTGTACTGCTTTGAGTTTGCCATGGAGGTATAAGCTCTCTTTTTGCTTTCCCTCTCTTTCTTTTTTTTTTTTGAGCACACACTTTTCTTTGCACTGGATTGATTTGATTTTTACCTTTCGCAGGTATGGGCGTTGGAGTTTTTCCACGTCACGATGTGGCGACAGCCGGCGGAGTACGTCGGGGCGTATCCGGCCATGCATTCTTAGTCCAAGCATGCCCGGGAGAAGATAAGCTCCAGGGGGCGTACGACTCTCAGGTACGCGGATTGCCTTCCTTTGACGGAGGCCGAGACAGATGAGGGGATGATATTCTTCCCACGGGATCGCTTCGAGGTGGTGCGGTGAAGGGCGCCGAGATTTGGGCGTGCGGCGGAGGATTACGAGAGGTCCGACTCTGCGATGCATATTATGCAGGAGAGAGGGTGACGCGCCCGGCATGGCGTGAACTCGCCTTTGAGGACACCGGTGGAGCCTCCCGCCGATATGATGCACCCGAGTGATCGGTCCGTGACCTACCGAGCCGGCCAAAGACTTCTCGGATTTCGTGGCGGCGAGCCATATGCGACATTCGTCTTGAGGAGGCCGAGGATGCCTCGGGTTACGGATAGAGAGGGGCTTGGGATCCGCGGTACCCTCGGACGGATTTTTCATATATCCCAGGATGGGGTCCGATTGAGGGTGCGAGATCCCTCGGCTCGAGCGGCTTCCACGAGCTTTCCGGCCTCGTCCGGGTATGAAGGTATGGCTTTTACGCTTACGCCTCTTCCTTTCTTTCTTTTGTTTCATCATCTTTAGCATCACTTCCTTTTTGACGCTTTTGCTTTTGTGCGGTTTTCGGAGGTGGTCGTCGAGAAGGCGACGAAGCAAGTGATCGGGGCCAAGAGATTCATCGGGAGGATGGTCGCTTGCGGGGCTCCTCGTGCTAGAGCGAGGCGACCACGGCCGGCGCTGTCGACGGAGGCTTCCCCTATTCGCTCGTAGACTTCTTCAGAGACTCCTCTGTCTCCTCTCCTTGATCCCCGCGCGGTCTTTGCCTTCGGATCACGTCATTCTCGAGGATCCACACGGGCGAGAGACACGTATGGCGGCATGGCGGGTCGTCTTCGTACGTTCGGGGTCCGACGCCTTCACCTTCGGATACGATTTTTTCGCGAGATCTCGGCTTGCCCTATCGGGCGTGCGGTTGGTCCCGACGAGCCTCTTTCGGAGACGAGGACGATTACGAGCCCGAGATTTTCGGGGCTCCCGAGGAGGCGGGCCCGAGTCGTAAGAGGGGCCGGGGGCGTACATCGGGCGCTAGAGACTCCGATTGATTTTTTTTTTTTTGAGATTTGAGATTGAGATTGAGATTTGTACAGCTTATGCACATTTTTTTCCTCTTTTTTTTTGGGATGTAATAATTTAGGATTTTATTTTATGAATGCAATGCAGTATGAATGCAGTGTTGCATGAGCCTTGGTTTTTTTTTTGCAAGGGTGTTAGTGTTTGGTATATGGGTGGTTTGGGGAGGGTTTTGCCCGGGTTTCGAGCAATCGGGACGGAATATTCCTCTTTTGGTGTAGCGGCTTGGGTACATTGCAGATTTTTTACGATGGAAAGCAATCATGTCCGCGCGGATGGGGACTGCATCTGACATTGTCCTTTAATTTTGCTTCAGGTCTGGTCTCACTTTATTTCAAATTCAAATATCCTCTTCAACCTCCAGTCCAGACAGCCATTTTCGGGGAGAAAGAGAGAAAAACCATGGAAAACTTTAGAAAAGCTCCACCAAAATTGTCCCAAGAATCCCAAATGTCATTCTTCAACAAGTTCAAGGATTGGTCCCGGGAGATCATGCATGAGAGGAGGTCCTTCTTTGAAGAAAGGTACAAGGTGAAGTGCTTATGGTCTCTCAAGGAATTGATTCCGGACTATGAGCTTTTGAGGGCTTCTTCCTCATTTTGGGACACTAGAAGGCATGTCTTTTGCCTTTCCTTCAACGAGATTGTTCCGACTGTCGAAGAATTTCGGGCCTTGCTTGGAGGTCCGGAGGTGGAAGAGATAGCGGTTCCTTTGCCCGGAGGGGCTTCTTTTGTTGACAGATTGTGCGTCCTCTTTCATCTTTCCCCGGAGGAAGCGCAAGGTATGATCCGTGGTCCCGATCATTTTGATATTTCCGGCCTTCCCAATAGGTTTAGGGGCCTAGGCTTGGTGGATGATGCCTATTGGGATGCCTTTGCACTTTGTATGTTTGGCACCATGTTCATGGTCTATTCCTTTGGGATCTGTCATCGATCTCTGCTAGATGTTGTCGTTCACTGTCGCACCGGCGTAGATGTCGTTCCTTTGATTTTGGGAGAGACTTTTCATGCTCTTGATAGGTCGCTACCGGAAGACGGTATATGCACGGGGGCAGCCCGTTCCTCTTGACCACTGTGGGCGATGGAGCGTTTGGGGTTCTTCGGGAAACCTCGATATGATCAAGCCTTGGACATTTGCCGGAGGGGGTTCTTTGTGGATTTCGATGATCGGGGCTCATGGGAGCGTTGGATGGCTGGTCTCCGGACGAGAGGATATCGAGATGGTCGGTGCCTTGTTGGCGGGTGGAGACTCGCAGAGTGCTTCGGGACGGGTCCCATGTGGTTATGCTTTCGGGGCTTTCTCGGTCCGGCTTCTACATTCCGGCTTTAGTTACGAGACAATTTGGCTTGGAAGCGGAGGTTCCTTTGGAGGGCTTTGATGATATAGCCACCGGGGTGGTGGCTCCTGTATGGATGATCCCTCGGTGTTTCCATTTCTTTCCCGAGCATGGAGGTATGATGCCTTTCCTCCTCGGGTTATTCTCGAGCGTCAAGACCGGTGTTCACGACCACTTGGTACCTGGATTGGTATGAGAGGCATGCAGGAGAGACTCGGGTGGCTATTTTCGGACGGCGTGAGGCCATTGTGGGTGCGGAGGACTGGCTGTTTCGAGAGGAGGAGGGCCGAGGCGAGGGCCAACCCTCATGATAGGAGCGGAAACGCTGTGACCGACTATGAGGCTTACGTCAAGAGACAGGAGAGGAGGGCTCCAATGCTACCAGCTAGGCTACAGGAGATGAAAGATGACGCTAGGGCTACTAAGGCCCTGACAGAGGCTGGTTTGATAGATCCTGTTCCTATACCAGAGCTTGGTAGGAGGAAGATTGACATTTTTCCGGTTCAGAAAAAGAAGACTCGAAGGGGGAAGAAGAGGGGAGAGGCCGATGCAGTGGCTTGGAGTGACTACGAGGTTTCCGAGTATCCCTTTCTTGTCATGGCAGACACATTAGTTTGATTATGTATCTTAGTTTCTTTTAGCAGGTTGCCAGTTGTAGGAATGAATCGGGCTTAGACTCATCAAAGAGCTTTTAATTTGTAATGAATATTTGAATTGCTTCAGAGTTTTTCGAGACACTTTCATGGTCTGATCGATTGTATTGATGCCAAAGTATGGCTTTTATTTGTGTTTTAGACCGAATCGTTTCCGGCTGCCTACGTTTCCCTCATTTTGAGGAGCTCAGGTCTTCGTAGTTCAACCTGATTTTTTTTTTGATGTTTTTTTTTGTTGTTTTTTTGTTTTTTTTTTGGTGCAACCCTTTTTTTTTTATTATTTATTTTTTTTTTGTGCAACCCTGTTTTTTACCTAGGCCGCCCTTCTTGGGTTTTCAACCTAGTTGGGTATTACTCTTTTAGCACTCTTTTTTTTTTACGCGTAGTATCTGCGCAGCTTGTCACCATTCACTGGGTGTACAAAGGGATTCCCGTCGAGGTCCGCAAGTTGCATGGCTCCTCGGAGAAGATCTTACGGGACGACGTATGGCCCGACCCATACGAGGCTCCCATTTGCCGAGGAGGTTGATACGGTTTGGGGCTTTTCTTTCAAAACGAGATCACCTTCTCGGATCTCCCGATGCTTTACTTTCTTGTCGAAGGCTCGGCCATTCTTCCTTGGTAGGCTCGGATGTGTTCCATGGCCTTCATCGGCGTTCATCTAGCAGGCCAATTCGTCATGGCGACTCTGGAGCCATTCGACCTCGTTGATCTGGCTTTCCAGCGGTATACGGAGCGAGGGATCTCTAGCTCGATTGGGAGTACGGCTTCCATTCCGTATGTGAGGGCAAACGGTGTTTCCCCGGTTGTCGTTACGACGATGTTACGTAGCCCCGAGTGCCATGTGTAACTTCTCGGGCCAATCTCTGCCTTGGACGGCCATTTTCCGGATGATATTTTCCGAGTCTTTTTCTTTGCCTCAACGGCTCCGTTGGTTTGGGGCACTGTAAGGAGATGACTTGTGACGGGTTATTCGGAATTACGCCGGCGGTTTTCACATTCCCCTTCGAAGTGGGATCCATTATCCGAAATGATTTCGGCTGGCAACCCGTATCTGCATATGATGTTCTCTTTGATGAAGAGGGCTACTTTCCTTGAGTTGAGGATTTTGTAGGACTTTGCAGAGCATCCTTTCTGATTCCTTCGAAGAAATGACCAATCTGCGTCTCTTTAGGCTCTTCCGCAGTTCCCAAATTCACACTCGTCAAAATCTCTTCGGCAGCTTGGGCTCGATTTTCCTCTTTCCGGACAACCTGCTTAAAGATTTTTTTTTTGTTGTTTGATTTTTTTTTGTTTAATGTGTCTGCTTCTTTATCTAATGAGTTATTATTAAGTGTTTTTTTTTTAATTCGTCATTAGTTAAAGTGGCAATCGAGGGATACTCAGAAAGGTTCGTCATTTCATTGAAAACGAAAAGGAATACAGCACTTGCTACAGACTCGTAGTCTTCAGGCGTAAGGCCATCGGACGACTCTAGAGACTCGATCTTAACAAAGAGAGGCTGGGAGGACTTGTCCTAGATTGACACGAGAGGACGGGGACCAATCCAAGCTTGGTGATCATTTCCTCCTTGGTCGCGGACGGGCACGAGAGGTTTTCCCAATTTTTTAGCGGCTTTGCTATTGGTGGCCTCATGACTCGGGAAGCTGTCTTTGTTTGTTTTCCTTTCTCAAGCTGCTATCATCTCTTGTACCGAGCCGAGATCAATCGGAGTCGCTTTGGACTTCTTCTTCGAACAATTCTTTGCATAACCGAGACCATCCCAATCATCCGAGGGAAATTCCGTGGCCTTAGCTTTTGGCGGCTGTCGGTTCGAATTCGGGTTTCGGATCTTCTGGGCGTAGGAATAGTGTTTGTGAGCTTCTCGAACTGTTCCACCGGAGTCGAGCACGCCTGCGAAGGTATACTCACTCTTCATGGTAGTGGTAGCCCCGGAGTATCTTGGGTAGGTCCAGGAACATTCTACGGACCGGGTTAGCCTTGGTTCCTCTAAACTTGTTGAGGCTATCCTGTAGATTTAGCCATTCTGCCGTAGGAGTGGGCTCTGTGATGTTTCCTGGTTGTGTGGGACCCTTTACAAAGTAGTCAGCCAAATTAGGGCTGAAAGAGAGAGATTTAGGGTTGTCGGCCAGGGACCTTTCTGTGGCGGCTTCAAATCTTTTCCTTTTGCGGTGTCCGCGAGGAGGCCTCATATCCCGGCCGTGGCGAGTATTCTGTCCTTTCACCTCGATGAGTTTGTGAGTTCCTTGTTGGTGCTTCCCAGGGCCAGAGGCCAGGTAGATAGCTCATTTTTCTCATCATTTTCAAGGCAGGAGGGATTTTATCCGGTGATTGTCAAATCTATGTTGCACACTTGGGCTTTGGGAGGCTCGGCGTGAAGCCTGTTAGCATGAGACCTTCCTCATCATGTTTGATTTCAGAATAGGTATTCCGCTGTATCTGTGCCCTCCAAAGTGACTAAATCCCCATAAATGGTTGTCGGATCCCCATTCGAGACGAATTTCACACCTTTGGTGGAGGCTTGAGGCGACCCCTTTGACTTGATGGAGCCAAGGTCTTCCCGGCGGGGCATTAAAAGTGATTGGGATGTCAATAACCTGGAATTCCACGGTATCAATTTACGTCCAAACCGGAGGTCCAAAGTAGCAACTCAGGACTTTGCTCGAGATGTTGAGTCGTAAGCTTTGGACTGCGAGGAGGAAGGCTTCAAGTCTGTAGTCTTGATATCAAGCAAGCTCATGATCTTTCTTGGGAAGAATGTTCATTCCGGACCCATTATCAACCAGGACCCGAGGAGGCGTCGTTCATCCCAGTGGGTGTGATGAAGAGGAGGCTCGTTATGATCGGCCCCAAATTGAGGGAGGTCGAGATGCGTGAAAGTGATTATATTCCCGAAATGGATGTTTCCAATTAGTTGTACCACATCATCGGGAATAGCATCAATAGGCACGAGAGTGCGAGCCGGGCTTTCTTCCGGCTTCGGCTTATGGGGATAGGACGAAGTGAGTAGAGACCGAGAGGGAAATGTTGGCTGTGTTTGCTTCAACCGGGTGAGCACGGGATCCTCTTTCTCGGGTGCAGGTTTCACTGTCTTAGCATAGGGCGGCGATCTTCTTTCGGTGCTTGATACGTGGCCTTCTTATACGCCTTGGGATTTCCTTGGAAAATTTGCCCGGATCGGGTCAACGATTAACTTCCTCATCCGTCGTCTCTTGGTGGATTTCTTCAATCTTGCTAAGGTCGACGGGGAGCCACTTTTGGCTATTGGCCACCGGTTACGACGGAGTCTAGTGACGATGAGGGCCGATCTTGGCTCCTTCTGGGCGGCCCTTATAAGCGCTTCCCAAGTCACAGCTTTTGGGTTTGGGGTTGTGTTGTTGCCCCTTGGATGGCCCACGAGCTAGGGCGTCCTCCGATTCACTCTCATGGCCGGCCTTGCTCATAGTTATCATGCAACAAGAGTCGCTATTGTCGGGACTCGCGGCTTTTCGATCTTATCCCCGGTATAGTGCGGCCATTCGATTCCTTTACGTAATACTCGAGTTGGAGATGATTATAGCGTTACGTGTGGGAGGCGCATCCGGTATCATGCCGGTTTCTAGGACTTCTCCGAAAGGCGACATACATTCGGGGAAGGTGACCTCTTCTTGGGTAACCACTAACAAGGAGTGTTACTTTGTTACGGGGTGGATTTGATCTAACCATGGTTATTTTCTCATTTGGGCGGATGGGAGTTAATTTTCCTCTTTCGATCGGATCTTCGACTATCGGCTGGATCGGACACTGAAAACCTTTTCCCCAAAGCATGGTAGCGGTGTTGAATTCTAAGACATCCACGTGCTCGAGATCCATGAAACTTCATGGCCTTCATGTCCTCGGTCTCATATTCGTCTTCCGAAGTTTCTTCGTCGTCACTTGCGATAACCGGCCATTGTGCACGGCTCCCGTGGGCTCATTTACGGCATGATTGTTCTAGATTGTTTCCGGATGCTGGGGTCTCGGTTGACTCTTCACTCTCGTCATCATCATCATCATCGCTCATCGGAATCTTCTTCCCATACTACCGGGATTTCGGTGAGAGGAACGCCGATCAAACCCGTTGGGGAATATGGGTGCGTGCGGCCGCAAAATTGTCATATGTTCCCATTCCGGAAGTGGCAATTGTGACTCGGCTTCTCCTCCCGTAAATTGCGGGGGAAGAGTGAGAGGGTGGCACGTATTTGACACCGGGTAGAATGTAAAAGGGTTCTTCCTCCTCTAATTCTTCGGTTTCACCGCCTTCGGGGTCGTATTTGACTTCTCCAATAGCCGGTTTGTGGAAGTGTACTAGCTCCGGATGCTCTTCGGCCTCTTTCTTTGATAAGCCCCGGTCTGAGCGCTCGCCGGAAGCTTTCTTGTTAGATTCTTCTTGATTGTTCCAACCATCTTGTGTAAATGGTCCTCTCATATTTTGGCCGAACATTTGACTCTTCATGTATTGGCCTTCCTTTTATCCGAGAAATAGCGGGCCTCGTATTCTTGCAAGGAGTCTACGACATGAGACCAAGATGGGTTGATTCGTTCGATATCCTCAAGGCCGAGGGGGAATCCGAGTCGGGATCCTCGACGAGGTTGGCCACGGGTATTTGGGGACCTTCATCGGCATCTTCACGGGCATGCGAAGATTCTCCGCATTCAATCATATTCACACGATTATGGTTCCTTGGCGCGGATTTTTGATCGTGTTAGGCCCTTCGGGGCCTTCCAACTTTCCTTGCTCTATTAGCCCTGGATTGCCTTTTTCGAGTAAAGCGGTTATCGATCAAATGTCCGTGAGCTTGATGAAAAGCACAATACTTTGTAGTATCCACGGGAGCATTCGGATTCTGGGTTGGAAATTCTTCAAAGGTCGCGGCAAGCCTTCTTTCACCGGTCCCTAAAGATGTCGTTCGGGGGCATTCCAAAGTTTTCGAGATTTATGACCCGTGGTCCGGGCTCATGTTTTTCCGGGAGCAAAAGGAGTTGTGTTATTACATTCCTGTCCCGCATAGTTAATCATTTCTTTGCCTTTGGCGAGGCTTGAGCGGTGTTTGCGGGAGGAGCCCGATATACGTAGGCGAGTGCGGCGGCCGGTTCTTGATTGTAGGCCTTTTCAAACTTAGGCTGCGGAGTTAACCATGGCCCGTAAGTCTCGAGTATGGGAAGTGGCGAGGGAGGCTCTCGAGATGTGGTTTCAAGCATGAGTGGAAGATGTCCGATTGTTCCTCTTCGGAAGGAGGGATGGCCATTTCACCGAGTTTCGAGATTCCACCGCTTGTAAAAGTCCCCAACATTCTCATCGGGGCTGCTGTTGTTTGTAGGTCAACCCTATTTGTTTCCCATTCCAAGTTGGCCTTATATTTTTTACGTGAAGGCATTGGTAATCTGGTCCCACGTAGCCACGGCTTCGGGTTTCAAACGGAAGAACCACTTTAAGGCACTGGACTTCAAGGATAGGCGAAATAGTCGGCTAGCTGGCGATTGGTGCACCCTTTGGCCTTCATCGCCAAGGTATATGTGTCCAAATGGGTTTTCGGGCATGCGGTCCCATCAAAGAGATCCATATTAGGCATCACGAATTTGTGGGGCGGAGGAACAATGGATTCGGGTGCAGTAGGCGGGAAGGCGGAGCTTCTTGGCAATCGGTTCGGCGATCTGCGCTATCATTTCCTTGTGTTGTTCCATGAACCGGGCCGGATGAGGGTCTTGTGGCGGAACCATGGCATTCAAGCTAGTGGGCGAGCTAGAGAGAGGAGCTACCACCGGAGGCGGGCGGGTGGAGGAACGGCCGATCCGGGGACGTAGGTGAAAACCTGTCACAGGGGGAGTTACCTTAGGGAGCATGGGTAGGAGCACGAGCAAAAGGATAGAACCTTGCGGCTTCTTTGTTGATTTTCAAGCGGCAAAGTAGGTGGAGGCAGCCCCGATGTAGCCGGATAACTTGGATTTCCAGTGGGGCCCGTAAGTAGGCTTGAGTGCGAGAGCTTGTCCGGATTGTTGAATTGCATGGTGCTGTGGTGAAGGCGTGTAACACGAGTGCTGCGGTCCTGGTGATTCGGATGACACCGGGATGGAGGCTTGGTAACCCATAGAAGTAGTGAGGAATGGATTTGTGTGAGGAGCGGTGAACTAGTAATGCTGTTACGAGGAGGGGCTCTGGCGTGGCCCCAGAACCAAGTTGTGGCTGCATTCGGCTGTGGTACATTCTTTGTGAAGGTCCGGATTGATCGGTTCCGAGCGAGGCGGGATCCCGATTAGGCTGTGGCATTCCGAGATAGCCCCAACCATGAGAAGACATTCCGTGCGATTTTGCCCCACCGATTTGTGCCGTCGGGCTGCATGGATCCGGTGGTGCGTGGTTGGGGAGGCCGGGCGGCTCGAAAATCGAGGAGCGTGGGTTCTGTAGTGGCACCATAGGAGGTGGGTGGCGGCATCCTGGTGTAGTCGGGCGGCGAGAGTGGGGTTGGCATCCTCGTCTTCTTCCACGGTGAAGGTGCCATCTCGGATTGAGGCCGGCGGCCGACCGTGACTCTTAATAGCCTCCATAAGGCCGTTTAGCCGTGCTTCTGTCGTAACCTCATACGTTACGCTGGCGATTCCACTGTTGCTCTGTGCGAGGGGTCCGGGAGGCGGAGTGACGTTATCCCCATCATTACCGGGCGATGCGGACATTACGAAACCCGGAGTCGGAACAAACGGCGAAGGCGATGACGCGCTTGACTCTTCCCAACTAATCAAACGGTGACCCGGTGCCGAAACCAAGCTTTGTGCGGAGGCTGTGGGGGAAAGGACACGAAGGTTCGGATGTCCGGGAATGGAAGGAGGGTAGGTGTTTGGGCATTGGGCTCATGCAACATGCGATTATTTGTTCACGTTTACTTAAAACATGTTTTATTAACCTAATCGGTTGGAAAAGATTGCTCTTCTTTTCGCAAACTACTTTGGATCCTGGATCGGTGGGCCCGTCACTACGTCTATAAGCCCCTCGTATTCCACCGTATTTCGACCTCCCGGGGTGGACGGCCCGGGCGAGGGTCCTATAGGGCAAGCGGGTCCCACCGACCGAAAGAAAACGATCCTAAAAGTCGGCGGGTAATCGAGTCTTAACGAGCATTCGATGTAAATTACGGACAAAGGCGACGTCAAAAGTCAAGATCATGTCAGAGGGCTCGACGAAAAGTCGGCATGATTTGGGTGATAAATGTCCACGATTGATCTTGATTTGTTGTCAATTAGGCCGTAATTCGGCATGGAATAATCATTAATCCTTGATGACTCGGTGTCAATGCTTTGGGAGTCGGTGTATAATTTGTGCCGGTCGAGCCGAAGTCAAGGCGCCGGTCAATATCTTGGTCAAAGTCTGCGGCGGAAAACCGGCGAACTTCGGCGATTAGGGACCCCGAAAGATATTGAGTCGGTATGCCGACAAAGGCTTGAAAGGAAAGATCTATACACGGACGGGGGTATGACACGGACCGGACTAAAAACCAACGGGTCTCGGACAAAGTGTGTCACGGACAAGTGCATGGTCGACACGAGGCTCCATGGGATGTTTGGGTAGTCCCGTGCTCATCCGAGAGGCGTAATAAGACCAAACGGACCGCGACAAGGATTTCCCGGGTTAGGGACGTAGTGTGCGGTGTACGGTCACGTGCGCGTAGTGTGCAAGCGATCTATATTCTTTTTACGAGTAAAATAGAGATTTTTTTATGTGTCTTAAAAATATGAGGCATGATTTTTTTTTTGAAAGTTTTCTCTTTTTTTTTGAAAATCCTTTTTTTTTTTGAAATTTTTTTTTTGAAATTTAATGAGCACATAAGCACGAAAATTCCGACAGTTAGGGACATTATTCCGACAGTCAAAATTTTGACTTTCTCCGAGGCGGCCAAAACAACATGAAAACTGTGCAAAAATCAACACACACACAAAAATGATTTTCGAAGCCGGGACGGAAGCTTGACCCTCAAAAGCTTTTTTTTTGGAAAACGTTGATACCGGTACGTGGGATTGTTAGACCACAATTTATCCCCGACTCGTGTTAGGAGGCGATAACGGGAAGTTTAATGGTTTCCACCAATATACCAAATACCATTTTTTTAAAAAAAAAAGCTTAGTCCCCAGCGGAGTCGCCACTGTGATGATGTGTATCCGAAAATTTTCCCATTTTTATTTGAAAAAAATCAACGAAACGGAGTCGCCACGCCATTTTAATTTTGAGGGCCAAAACTTTGAAAAAAGCCCGAGATCAGATATTTAGGTTCGGAGGTCATGTTACACGCCGGGAAGGACGTTAGTGTGCACCCGGAATGCCTCGTAAAACGAGTCTTCCAAGCTGAAAATCATTTGTGTGTGTGTGTGTGTGTGTGTGTTTTGGCCAAAATAAGTTGAAACTCAGAAAAGTAAAAATTGGAATATCTTTTTAAGACTTTAAAATGATCCCATGATTTTTTGGAAGATTTTTGGATTGAGATTTGGTACTCAAAAGACCTTTTGAAGTTGAGAGCCATTTATGCCAGAATGAAAAAGGCAGTGGACCTTTGATTTTGAAATGGATTCAAGGGTCTTAAAACTTCATAATCTGGATAAACTCAGAGAATGAAAGTTGTTCTAGACACCTTAAATAAGATTTGTGCGAAGGAATTTTCCATTTTGGAGAAGATTTGAGGGGTCAAAACCTTCTGGAAACCTCAGATATGAGATCTGGGTTCCCAGAAGCTGATGAACTAGACTCTGAAAGAAAATTTGAAAAGAGGAGTTTTACTCATCCAAAAAATAAAGTAAAAATATGTATGGAAAGATCTAGATGTTGGCTACAAAAAGTGTTTTGTAGTCAACACCAAATTCCACATTTATCTGTGTCCAAAAAATTAGACCATGGACTGAGGTCTGGGAAAATTGCTACTGGACAGCAATTTCCCAAGAGAGAAAATATGATTTTAAGGGGGGTTTTGCATCCATGCTTGTCCCCATTTCCCTAGGTTTTGGTTAGTGATCACTTGACATTTTAGTGGTGAATCAACTATACCAAACCATCCTTGGGGTACATTAGGACTAAGCATTTCATTTGCTTGGGAAGGGGATTTTTATCCTTTGAAAATGAGATTTTATGCTTGAAAATGGTTTTTAGGGTTTTGAAAATGAGTTTTCTTTGCAAGAAAATAATTTTGATCTTTGTAGAAGATCATCCATGGAGATGGTCTTCCATGGTGATCTTCTTAGATCTAGAGCAAGAAGATGAAAGAACTACATTTTGTAGTTTGCAAATGCATGCATGGTTGGAGTTTAGGGTAAGGAGAAGGAGGGTTTACCAATCTTCCTTGTGTTCTTGAGTTTTTTGCTTGAGTGTATGAGTGTTTAAGGCTTAAGTATGAGAGTGAGTGGATGAGTGTGAGTTGGGAAAGATTGGAGAGAAAATGGTGACAATTCTTGAAGAATTCTCACTGTTTTCTCTCTATATTTCGCCAGAGGTTCGGTGCAATTGGTGTTGTTCCTTCTTATTTTTGTGACTGGAGGGCTCAATTTATAGCCCTCTGGAAATGACATACTTATCCTCGGGGATAGGACCCTTCAGCGTGCACTGTTCATTAAATGCAGCTCCAGCTTTGGACAAGAGGAATATTTCTTTTTGAAATTTCAAATTAACAGCCAGTTTATTGTTCCCAGCCATTTCTATTTGTGGTTTTATTCCTTTTGTTTTACTTTTTGAGATTCTTTTTGAGGTTTAACCTTAAATAACAATGCCCATTTTACCCTCACTTTGTTAGAAAAGTTAGGATTGTTAGGAATTGTTAGAAATGTTATAACTTTCGTTAATTTTCTAACGAAAATTCTAACAAGCTCAAATTGGAGCACTTACAGTTGATCGCTAAGGCCTCCCCCATAACTGGTATTCCCTATCTCTTAAGGAATGGTAATCCATTGTTGCTGGGAGCGGCCTTGACTAGACGGGCTAGGGATGTTGACCTGACTCGTCGTATGAAGGAAGCTAGGCTCTCTCCTGAGACCTTTCATACCCGTTTTGGGTTGATGCAGACTGAGGTATTTTGAATTTGTGTTTTTGGCGTTCTTCCCGTCTTTTGTGCTTGTATTAACCATGTCCTTGTTGTAGATGGCGTCGATGATGGATGCTATTGCTTCGGATTACAGAGAGTGTATTGACGCCGAGCTACGAAGCAACGAGCAGCTGATTAAGGCCGTCGGCGAGAAGGGGACGGCTGAGCAGAAGTTAAAGGAGGCCGAGACCAATGTCGGTGAGCTTACTCTTGCCCACGAGCTCTTGGTGAATGAGAAGGACAATCTTTCGAAGGAGTTGGATGCCTTGAAGGAAGGGAAGGCCAAAGCTGAAGCCGACTCAAAAGTATTTCAGGATGGTCTTCGCGTTTGTGAGAACAAGCTTCGGGCTGAAGGCGGCAGCTCGAGATTGAAGCGATGAAGACGAGCCGTGATGCTGAGTTGGCCCAAGCCAGGCTTGATGCCGTCGACGACTTCAAGAAAAGTGCTGAGTGCCTCCAGCTAATCACCAATCATGCCAGTGGATTTTTCAAGGATGGGGCTAAGCACATGGCAAGGCGGCTCTTGCTGGATCCCGCGACGAAGGACCTCCTCTCTGTTCGACAATTGGCCGATCTTTGTACTGAAGGGGCACACGACGACGACGCTCGTACGGTTCATCCCCTCGTTCCCTATACTGGCAATGACCTCCTTATTATAAGGGAAGATGACGCCAAGGTTGGGAAGGAAGAGTGGCCCGTGCCTGCTGTCGTCCCAAAGAACTTTGATGCCTATTATGCTCATTTTGTTGAAGACGGCCCCGATCCCGATGAAGTCCCGTCCGATGCAGGTGCCGACCCTCAGTGATCGATTTATTTGATATGTTTTGTAATGTCCCAAACAATGTCCCAATTTGATTTGGTTGTCTTAAACAATGTTTCATTTGATTTGGTTGTGGTTCCAAACATTGTCCCAGAACAATTTTTATTTTTTGTAATGTAATCGGCCTGTTTCCTCATTGTTTAGAGGGGGTCGTACGTACAATGTTTGCTTTATGTTTAAGTTATTCAATGCCTTTGTTTTCTGTTAGTTAATCTATGTTAACGTAGATAGCATGTGATAAATTGTTTGACGAGTAAGTTTGAGGACAAGTATGAATGGTCGTCGTTAGTGACGACTAGAACTTAGGTCGTCCTAATGTGGTCGACACTTGTTCGCTCTTGTATCTTCTCAACTTCTCAAATGGCTCGTAGGAATAGTACGAAGGTTCATAGGTTTCTTGCTCGTAGGCAAGACTCTATGGACGAGTCGTCTTATTCCGTTATAGCGTTCGACGAAGTCTGGCTTCGTCTAACCTTTATACTTGGCTAAAGTGAGTGTAAATGTCGAAGTCTTTGCCTCGACTGATCTTTATACTTGATCAAAGTAGTTGTAGGGGTCGAAGTCAGGCTTCAAGCGTCTTAAGTTTCTTGAGTTTGTAATGAACGAAGTTCGGTGAAGTGATGAGCTTCCATTGATAATTTCTGATTAACAACAGCGTATTGACCACCCATTCACTTTCGACGACTCTTGGGATTTATAGATTATCCCTTAGACTTTCAAAATTACAGACTTCCAAAAACTTTTCACAAAATGACAATCAAAAGTTTAAATTAAGAACCACAAAAGGGGTGCCCTGAGGACGCTGAGTGTTGATTGACGACGGTCAAAAGTAATACTTCATAAGATGATTGGCGTGCCATAGATGCTTGAGATGCTCACCGTTCGGCTTAGCTAGGCGGTAGGTTCCCTCTCTGACCACACTTGTGACAATGTATGGTCCTTCCCAATTGGGGGAGAGTTTGTTTTGACGGGCTTTGAGTCCCGTTGCTTCGATCTTTCTGAGCACATAGTCGCCGACTTTAAAGAACCTCTTCTTCACCTTCTTATCATGATAAGCCTTGGTTTTCTTTTTTAATTCTCCATCCTTAGTTGGGCGTCCAATCTTCGTTCGTCTGCAAAGTCCAGGTCAACCTGCCGGTTATGGATGTTCTTTTCGACGTCGTAGAGAGCAACTCGGTGCTTTGGCGGTGAAGCTCGGCGGGAGCCATGGCCTCTGAGCCGTAGGCCAAAGCAAATGGGATTTCCCCCGTGGGCCCCCGGGTGGTTGTGCGGACAGCCCAAAGAGCTGAGGGTAGTCCGTCCAACCATCTTGTATCTTTTCCTTCCAGATTTTTACACAAAGCAGATAAGACGAGCTTGTTCGCCGCTTCAGCTTGCCCGTTGCCTTGGGGATAGGCAACTGATGACTTGGAGTGTTTGACACCCATCCTGTTCAACTCTTGCTCGAACTATCTCGAAAACTGCAGCCATTGTCGAAACGATCACCCTTGGGATTCCGAAACGACACCATATCGAATCATGGATGAAGCATAGGGCGTTGTTTTCAGTGATTTTGTTTAAGGCCTTGACCTCCACCCACTTCGAAAAATAGTCAACCGCCACGATTACATACTTGACTCCTCCCTTGGCCGGTAGAAAAGGCCCAATCAGGTCAACACCCCACATATCAAACGGCCAAGCGGCCATGACAGGGGTTTGCTCGGTCGTTGGCAGCTTGGGGAGATCGGCGAAACGGCGCGGGTGTCACATTTTCTTACGAACTGTTTGGCATCTTCACGGAGGTGGGGCCAGTAGTACCCCATGGTAATGATCTTATCAGCCAGCGTGCGGGCCCCAGGATGGCCCCCGCACTCTCCTTGATGTACTTCGAAAAGTAATTGAACGACCTTGTCCGGGTGGACGCATTTCAACAATGGTCTAGTAATGGATCGTCGGTAGAGCTCTCCTTCTACGACCGTAAATCTGGGGACCTTTCTCTTGATTTGCCTTGCCAGAACTTCATCCGTCGGTAACTCATCCTTCTCAATGAAAGCCTTCAGCTCGTCTATCCAGCACCTTGGACCGTCAGTATTGCACATGACCTTTACTCGCTCGTAGGCTGGTTGTTCCAAATAGGCTAGGTGATGGCCATGCTCCTCCTCTGGGAGTTGATCTGTAGCCAGCTTTGAGAGCAGGTCGGCGTGTTCGTTGTTTTCACGAGCTATTCTCTGTATGGCCCAAAATTCTAACCCCTGGATTAATTCTCCGACCAACGAATGGTACTTCTGTAGGGTGGAATCGACGACCTGATAATCTCCACGCACTTGGTTCACTATTAACTGGGAATCACAAAATGCTGCGACCTTGGTAGCTCCAAAACACTTAGCGTATTCAATGGCCGCTATGAGTGCTTCGTATTCCGCCTGATTGTTAGATGCTTGAAACTTGAACCTCAATACTTCTTCGAAAACTGTTCCACTTTCGGGCTCGACAAGAACGATCCCTGCCCGCCAGATTTCTAGTTGCCGACCCGTCTCGAATAAATCTTTCCAAGAAATTTACCGCAAAACCAACTCCTCTGGTTTGTCGTTGACTTCCTTGCCCTTGTCATTTTTCTGAGGCTGTCTATGGTCGTCGGCAACACTGAACGATGTTTCAACCAGGAAGTCTGCTAAAGATTGTGCCTGTAGGGTTTTCCTCGTCCTATACTCAATATCAAATTCAGTCAGCTCAATACTCCAGTTGAGAAGACGGCCAGAGCTTTCAGGACGGTGCAAGATCTTGCGCAACGGGGCATCTGTGTAGACGACGATGGGGTGAGCGGAGAAGTAAGCTCGTAGTTTTCGTGCTGTAATGACGAGAGCATAAGCGATCTTCTCCGCGTTAAAATAACGAGTTTCCACATCCGATAAAGCCTTGCTGACGTAGTAAACAGGCCTCTGTGTTCCACCTTCCTCCCTAACCAATACGGCGGCGACGGCTTTGTCACTCGCCGAGAGGTAGACATAAAGATCTTCTCCTGCTACGGGGCTTTGGAGGAGTGGTGGGGAGCCAAGATACTCTTTTAACTGTTTGAACGACTGAGAGCACTCCTCTGTCCACTTGAAATCCTTAGCGCCTCGGAGAGCTTTAAAAAACGGAAGCGATCTCTCAGCAGACTTGGCTATAAAACGACCCAAGGCCGCTACTCGTCCATTCAAGCGCTGAACCTCTTTGATGCTCGTAGGCTCGGCCATGTCGATCAAAGCTTTGATTTTTTCCGGATTGGCTTCGATTCCCCGCTGAGAGAGCATGAATCCTAGGAACTTTCCTGCTGCAACTCCGAAGACGCATTTAGCTGGGTTGAGGACCATGTCATTGGCTCGTAGATTGGTGAATGTTTGCTATAGGTCGTCGACATGCTTTCTCTTTCTACTTTTGACGACCATGTCATCAACATACGCCTCTAAGTTGTCGCCAATCTGGTCCTTGAACACCTTGTTTATCATCCTTTGGTAAGTGGCCCCGGCGTTCTTAAGCCCAAAAGGCATCTTCGTATAACAATAAGTTCCCCCTGCAGCCTGAAAGGCCATCTTCGGAATGTCTTCTTCAGCCATCTTGATTTGGTGGTAGCCAGAATAAGCATCAAGAAAGCTCAAAGTAGTGTGACCAGGCCACGTAATCGACGAGCTTGTCAATTTCCGGGGCAAAGGGTAATCGTCCTTGGGGCACGCCAAGTTTAGATCGGTAAAGTCGAACACGTAGCCTCCATTTTCCATTTGGTTTTTTCACAAGGACCACGTTAGCCGGCCAAGTTGTGAACCCGGCGTTCACAATAATTCTCTCTCGACAACTTCTCAATCTCCTGCTTTATAGCAATCTCTTTTTCAGTTGAAAAAACTCGACACCTTTGCTCTTTGAATTTCATGGTGGGGTTCACTCCAAGCCTATGAACTGCCACGTCCTCTCTGATCCCCTTCATATCTTCCACCTTCCAAGCAAAAACATCGAGGTTCTGTTTGAGTAGGGAGATTATCTCTTCCCTCTCCTCGGTGCGTGGCGAGACCCCGGCTTGATTTTCTGCTCTGGATAGTCAGGGTTAATGACCAGTTCAATTAGTTCGTCGGCTGGCTTCATCTCAGGGGCGTCGTCCCTAAAGTCCATGGATTCAATGACGATCTCTTTAATTTTCCTTCTTGCTTCAGGTGTCAGATCTGGTACCTCGTCGTCAATCAATTTATCCAGCTCGGCCCCCGATTCTTGGGCGACCAAAAGTTGTGGCTTTGCAGCTTGGTCGTCCATGAATACTTCCACAATGACCTCTGGGTCGTCTATACACTTGATTGTCGAGATGCCGGCGTACGTGGTCGTCGTTTGCTTGACTGGTTTTAGAGAGCTTCACGATGTGATGCGGATTGTCGATTTCAATGGTCCGTTTTGCCTTCGGCACGTGCTCTAGGAATTCAGGGCCGTCCCAACACGCATCCTACTCCGGCACGGGAAGGAAATTTAACTCGGCGATGGGGCACCGAGGCGACGATCCCCAGCGGCTTGACCGGGTTGGCCGAGGATAGCATGGTAGTCATCGACGACGTCGATCACAATAAAAGTTCTTTGTTTTGATTGTTCTCAATGGGTGTTCCCCGATGTCGACTGGAAGGTCGATCTGGCCTTTTGCATCTACCCGGTGATTGGTGAATCCTTCTAGACGACCTAAGTAAGGACTTAGACGGCTATCAGGTAGACCCATTCTCTGGTAGACGTTGTAAAACAAGATGTCCTTGGCCGCTCCCGTGTCGATCAAAATTCTCCTTGATTCGCAGTTATCGATGAAGCCAGGTATGACTAGAGTTTGTTGACGAGCTAATGGATTGGCTGCCAGCTCGTAGGGAAAGAAACTTATCACGTCGTTTGGAGTTTCTAATTTTTGGGGGACATGTGGGGTCTTCTTCAGATGGTAGATGGCGCTCTTAATCTGATTCTTGCTCGTCTCCTCAGAGATTACTAACACCATTCTTGGATTCCTCTGTGGAGGGTCGTCGTTAGCAGCTCGGGTGTTGGCCGCCTGACGATCCTTCCTTACATATTCCCCAAGTCGTCCTTCGTCGATCCATCTCTGAATGATCTTTTTCAAGCTGAAACATTCCTCGGTATCATGTCCTTTATCTCTGTGATATTCACAATACTTGTTCATGTTTTTCTTTCCCTTCCCGTTGGGATTCATCTTTGGCGCCGGGCCAAAATCAACGTTGCTCAAAATTTCTGCTCTAGACACGGTAAGCGGAGTGTACGACTTCGGGACTTTTTCTGCTTTCACTTTGTTCTTTCCTTTCTCTCCGACCTTATCCTTCTTGGATTTTGTCGCTTCAACCTCGTCGATGGCCTTTCCCTCTCTTTGCAACTTTCTTTCTTCAGCCTCGGCGACGGCGTACGCCTTGGCATAGAGGTCTTTGCGGGACTTAGCCGGGTGGACTTGAAGCTCGTAGTCTAGAGTGGGGGAAATGACACCGTGCCTGAAGCAATTTATGATTTCCCTGTCTGTTAGGTCTTCATCAATTTGATCTACCAGTTTCTTGAATCTCTTGAAGTAGCTCATCGAGCTTTCAGTGGCTCCTTGGGATATGTTGCTAAGGTCGTTGACAGTCTTTCGACGCTCTCCCGCCGTAGCAAACCTTCCCAAAAACTTCTTTCTCATCTACTTCCATGATTCGATACTCCCCTTGGGCAAGCCTCTAAACCACCTCAAAGCTGCGTCGACCAGTGTGCTCGTAAGAGCCTTGCACATGACGTCGTCGTGACCGGAAGCTTTTGCCACTACGTACATTTGTGCCTCAAGGTGTTGTATGTGGTCGATGGCGCTGGTAGAGCCGTCGTATTGTTTAAGGTCGGGTAGCTTAAAGCCCAGTTACGGGGTCCCGTTTCCAACATCCACGTAGTGCGAGGGGATTCATAGTGCCGCCATCGTCATCAGAGTCGTCGCTGTCCGTTTTCTTTCTTTTGTTCGTCAATTCCTCCACTTGGCGCCTCAGCCTTAAGAATTCTCTCATATCCACCCCTCCTGCAGGGCCGGCTTGGGGGATCCTATCTTGACGGGGCCCCCGGGTAACGGTGTTGGACCGTTGCCTCTCGGTGGGGGCAGGTCATCGTGAGATGGATCGCTCCCTATAACTAGGTGGGGGAGACGGCCTATAAGATCTTGACATTTCTCGTTCTCGACGAGGCGGAGTACGAGTTCTTTCTCTATGGCTAGGCGCTCGTTCATTCCTTAATGACGGAGTCATTTGATGACCCCGAACAACTTGATTCGGGATAGCTTCAAGATTTTCGACGACAAGCTCCCTGCGAGGCTCTGCTTCCTCAGCCCGTCGCTGATGTGCTGGGGCTCCTTGGCTTCGTCTTTCATTAATGTGCTCCCTCAGATCAAGGCGTGGCCTGGCGCGTTCATTCTCGGCGGTCCCTTCACGACGACCAGCATTCTCTCTCTGGTTCCTTCTCCTTCTCCCCGACGAGATAGTTTGATGGGATGCCTGTGGAGCCTGAGGAGCGGCCATACGAATGAGCTCGTCTTGGATTTGCAAAAATTCATTGAGGGCGTTGGCTCTTTCGACGAGGAAAGCTGCTCTGTCGAGATTAGGGTTAGAGGGACCTCCTGCATATCTTGTCGTTGTCTCAGGCCTCCTTTCCAGTGGAGGTCTCCTCTAGCGCTCAGCAGCAGGCCCTTTTTCTCTCCTCCTAGCCGTTTGAAGGCTGTACCGTCAACCATCCCCTCGCGACACGGTAACCCTTAAATTAGGGTTCCTTGGTGGAGAGGGTGGCCTAGGATTTTCTTGTTGTGGAGGAGGTACGCCTCATCCCCGTAGACTTGTGTTTGTATGACCGTAGGACACCATTTTCCCAAACCTTTCCGGCCGTATTTCTTCGCCTTTGAGATCACTAACACTGTTCCCGGCAATGGAACCAATCGATCGCGCAGAAAGCGTGGTGGGCTCAGTTCTTTGGGTCCAAACGAATGAATGAGTTAGCTTCGTGATTCGCACACCACAAGAAATAACTTGAGAAAATCAACAGCTGCGTATGGTCTTCCGTGAGCCTCCTCCCGTGAGAGTAAGATTATGGACGGAAATATGGTGGCAAAAGTATGGAAAGTGTGTGGGTACGTGAATATGCAATAAAGCATTACTTTGTCCATGTTGTTACTCTCTTATTTATAGTAGGAATAGTGATGTTAGGGTTTTTACCGTGAGCCGCTGGATCGGGTGGTCTCCAACCGTTAGATCGGCTCTGTCTTCTAGGCGTACACGTGTCACGCCAGGGACCAGGTCCGTCTATGTAAGGACACCGCCGCTTCGACATTGATAAGCAGCTTGCCTTATAAGGGAAAGTCAACCTGCACACCTTTTGTAGTTATTACTGATTGCATGTTTGCACGTGTAACAAGGCACTGTAGAAGGTCTGACATTATCCCAAATTAGCTAATTAACCAAGCTTGTTGAGGAAGCTTAATAGAAGAGACGACCTGGAGCTGTCTGTCCAGTTGGGTCGTCTTCTTGAAGGGTGACTCGACGAGAGAGAGTTGATCGTTCTGTGACGACACTCACTCTTGGGCGAGTGCCGGTTCGCGCCGAGGGAAGGCTCGTCGTTAGATAGGCTTGGCTCACTGTCGACGATCTCTTCTTGGCATATCGACGGGCTAGAAGCTAATCTCTTCTTCAATGGTACAATGACTCGTCGTTTGGATGGGCTTGGTCGCTCAATGGCGACGACTGCCAACCAATGTTGGACGGGTCATGACCCGAGGCCTTGATCTGTTCCTTCGTGGTCGATCTTTTGATGGGCCTGTTGGGCCTCTGGGCTCGTAGGAAAGTATTGGACTCGGCCCATCACAGAATGTTCCGTTCATTACGTATATCATGTAACAACCAAATATGAATTGGTATATAAAAATATGTACCAGTACCAACCACAAAAGTCGGTATACCAAGTTTATTGGTACGGTTGGTATTTGATTGGTACGGTTGGTATTTGAATATACCAAATGTAAACATAGACAAAAAAAAAATGCATTTGTAAATAAAGGAATCGATTGAGAAGAAGAAACTGTAGTGGTCTTTGAATTGAAAGATTCCATCTTGTTTCAAGTTTCAAATATAACTGATAAAAATTAACACATAACAATTCAATAATATATATTTATGTTTACAAAAAAGTTAAGACTGAGTAAATAAGAATTTCAATAATCATAAGGGGAAAGGAAAGCATTAGATTTCCATTTTCCATCTCTCTGGTAAGTTTCATCCCATGTAGTACATTTCATTTTTAAGTAAAGTTATCATTTTTTGAAAAAGTTACTGCATTTCTATAACATGGTATTACAATCTGACAAATATATCCAATTTTTGAAGAAAAAAAAAGATGAAAATTCAACATGAATTTAAGGCATTCCATGGTAAATGTACTACTATAAGTACTCCCTCCGTCCCTAAATGTTTGTCCCATTTCCCCTTATCATTTGTCCCAAAAAGTTAGTCTCATTTCCAAAATTAAAGCTTCAAAATCACTAAATTTTCAAAACTTGTAACATTTAGGGACGGAGCATTACATAACGGCGGTGTATATTATCAATAATTTTCAAAGCGTTCGTAAAAATAACCAAAATTAAAGCTTCAAAATTACTAAATTAAAATGTTTGAAAAGTCAAATGGGACAAACATTTAGGGACGGAGGGAGTATATTTTACCATTGCATATTCTACCAATGTGTTATATATTATGGCGAGATTTACAAGCAATATATTTTTCACGACATGATACTATTCACTCGCTGGCTGAAGTAGTTCTAGGTCCATTGTTTCACTTAGTATATGCTTGTTAATTTTTTATTATACTCCTATAATATACTCCCTTCTTCCCAAAATGTTTGTTTCATTTGACTTTTTTGTTGAACTTTGACCACAAATATATGACAATTTAATTATGTTCATGAAATTCTAAAAATTCCTATTGATTCACCATTAATAATATTATCAACAACAACTTTTAGAATTTCATGAACATGATTAATCTCTCAAAAATTTATGGTCAAAATTCAACAAAAAAATCAAATGGCACAAATATTTTGAAACGGAAGGAGCATATAATATGTTGCCTGCTTTCTTCACATGCTTGCTGCTCTATTACTACATTGCATTGTATTGCATTGCATTGCATTGCAGCAAGTCTGTATATAATGTTATATTATTATATATATAATTATATACTCTCTCCTTTCCAACATAAACTTTTTTTTTTTGGCTTTGCACGCAAATTAAAAAAATGCGTGAGAAGAAAAAATATTGTGAGTGTAATTTGAAAATAGGAGAGAGAATGAGTGGAGGGAATAGTAAATTATAATGGTGTTGTGAGTATTAAAATAATGTAGGAGAGAGAATGAGGGGATGAAATAGTAAAGATTCTTTGCCAAAAAAAAGAAAGTGGAAGCTTTTAACGGGACATCCAAAATGGCAAAATGGGAAGCTTCTACTGGGACGGAGGGAGTATAATAATTTTTAATAAATAAACTCGATACACCGGTATATCAACCGAAGTCACTTTTGCGTACCATGTACCAATCAATTAGACATAATTGATACAGTACTATCGTACCAAGAGTTTGATATACCGACTTTTTGTACCAATTATAATTAATACGAATTGATATACGAGTTGATTGGTACAAACGAGTACAACTTGTCACTCCTACAACAAACAAGTACCAACTCCTGCACTACATAATCACTGGGACATAACACTCTTTGTGCTAATATCTGCATTGTTAATTTAGATTGTTAATGATCTATT
This sequence comes from Adenophora triphylla var. japonica, assembly GCA_022495995.1. NCBI lineage: Eukaryota > Viridiplantae > Streptophyta > Magnoliopsida > Asterales > Campanulaceae > Adenophora > Adenophora triphylla. The sequence continues at coordinate 168,472 of JAFEMH010004153.1, forward strand.
ATTACGATGATATTATTAAAGCATTTATTTTGGAACGGTGGTAATAATTAATGGATTAGTCGCATCACACAAAAAAACTAGCTCATCGCGAATGTTTTATTATTAGCTTTAATAATGTACAACCAGCCGGGTCAACCTGTTCTGATTAGACTCATAGTAGGGTTAATAAATTATTGAGATTTACACTTTTATTTATTTATTTATATATTATTTAAATTTTGAATTATTATTATTATACTAATACAGTATATAATTATTATCCCCATTGTTAATCAGAACCAAAATTATTCATATAACCAAAAGGAAAGAAGTTGTTATTGAGTCTTTTCAATGGATACTTGTGATTATATTAATAACCAAAATAGTAAGCAGTATAATTGAAAATTATCTGCATATTGAAAATCTTGTACTACTGATTTGAGAAAGTGCAGTCTTGAAGGAAGTGGATAGCATAGATGCTGAACGTGCAAGCTAAAAGTAATGAACAGATAAGTTGAGTTGCACGAATTAAGCAAAATGTACTAAATAACTCAAAATAATTTTAAATGTGGACCGTTGTCGAGATTAAAAATAAACGGAAAGAATTGAGTGTAAGCTGAACTACTCTTTACATTCAACTTCCACGGACCCGATGATCCCTCGGACAACTCTTCCGATTGAGTAATCACAACGACTCTAGGCCAACACACCGTGAACGTTGATCTTCTTCTATTTTATACCATGATCCAAGGTATACTTCAAGTCTTTTCTTAGCATTATTCTTCCTTTATTTTCTTAGAACTCTCCTAGAAATTTACATTAGTCAGAGAAATGATGCCTCATGAATTTCCAGGCAAGGCTTGGAAACACGTCACAGTGTGAAAATTACATATAAATAAATTAACATCAAGGAAAATAATTGAACCAATTAGAGATGAAGTATTCCCAACTTAATGGGAAGATGAAATTATTAGTATATAAGTTGATTAAATTATGTTAATTAAGCTTAAAAGTCATTGTTTAAGCTTATTAGTCACACTCTCTAGTCTCTATCTCTTATCACCCTGTGAGTTAAGCACGACTTAGTTTTAAGTCATTCTTTATGATTAATTCATGTTTTCAACCTTTTATTGACTCCATTAAAAATAAAAATAAAAAGAAATAACAATTACCCAAATTCCACCATTATTAGTTATTACAATGCTTTAACATTTGTTTGCAAAAGCATGTGATTATGCAAAACTCAACCGGTTTCAATAATGCATATTCAACGTACTTTTGCATTTTTTTTTATATATAATGTGAAGTACTTGTTAGTGACGGATAAGTGTAGAGTATTTTTTAATTTGTTATCAAATAATGCAATGATTTTTTTTAATTAAGTCGTCAAAAATTTAACGGAGATACCGACATGGCACTGCCACATCAGCGCCACTTCATCAAAATCACAACCAAGGGCGACATGTCATTGTCTTGGTGCTAACGTGGCGCTGATGTGGAAGTAACATGTCACTATCCCAGTTAAATTTTTGACACCGTAAGTTTTAAAAAAGTTCATTGTATTATTTGATAAAAAATGTAAAAATATGTTGTCTATATTTGTCACTAACGATTATATTGTATTATTCGAAAACTAGATTAAAGTAAATTGAATAAGTTAGTAATTATTCCAATAATAATAAACCTATAGATAATCACTCATGTTGAAGGTCCGTAAATTTCAGTAAAATCAGTCATGTTGGCCCAAAGATTTAGGCTTCGTTTGTTTGGTAGAAAATATTTTTTGTAAAACGTTTTCCCAATTTTTCGATATTTGGTAACCACCCTTACCCAAAGTACTCATATTAAAATATTTTTAACAATTCTCCCGACGCCCCTCCCATCACCCCACCCCTACCCCACACCTCCACCCCACCCGTCAAAAAAATTACTAATATTAAAATTATTTTTAACAACTCCCCTGCCGCCCCTCGACAACCCACCTCACTTTATCCTAATATTATCCCCTACCTCACTTTGTTCCCACCACCTATCCTACCCTTATCCACCTGTCCTGCCTATTCCCGTTTGTGTTTTCATCCTACCCTTATCCACCTGTCCTGCCTATTCCCGTTTGTGTTTTCATCGAAAAATATTTTTCTTAAATTTACCAAAATCCCAAATCCATTGACCGTCCGTCCCACCTCAAAAATGAAATGTAAGAATACTGGAAAGAAAAACGTGAGAAGTATATGCATGGGGGACCGGACCTTCACAAACACAAGCTTTGTCCCAAAGAAGCAACCCCTAGAAGATAAAAGTTAAGAAATAAAAAGGCTCCCATTAAAGTGATGTCATAAATAGTGGGATTGAGGGGTGGGACCATTTAAATTGAAAGTGGGAATAAAATAAAATAAAATATTCAATCTTATCTGTCAATTGAAAGTTGGTAACCATATTCAAAGTGGACTATCTTTCAAAAATAGAATACGACACTAATGAAATGAAATACAGTTTATTAATGTGGCAGGATTGTTATACTTTTCGTGTTCACATCACATCCATTGCTTTAAACCTATATTTGATTTCTTAAATATGAATTAACATCATCAACTTGTTAATCAATTGACTTTGAAAATTTAAGCTTCAAGTCTCAAAATTAGGACAAATATCCTCCTCAAATTGAGGATTATCTATTTCAAAAAACGCATTTTTTTTTTTTTTTGGAAGTTAATAAGTTCAAATTTTTCAATCTCATATTACAAAAACATGGCAAGTTTCAATTATATATATATATATATATATATATATATATATATATATATAGGGTCACGCTCCAATGAGAAACGTTTAAAATGAGAATCGTGAGAACCACTTGTATACACTTGTATCAGTAGATATTTAGCTACTGTATACATATACAGTAGATACTTAGCTACTGTATACAAGTGTATACGTGTGGTTATACACTTGTATACAGTAGATACTTAACTACTGTATACATATACAGTAGACTGTATATGTATACAATATCTACTGTAAACAAGTGTATACAAGTGGTTCTCACGGTTCTCATTTTGTTATGGTTCTCATTTGAGCACCTACCTATATATATATATATATATATATATATATATATATATATAGAGAGAGAGAGAGAGAGAGAGAGATTTGGATCATCTGACGAGGGCATGCATGCATCCTTATCTATCTCATGAACAAATTAAGCTTATTATAATCATGCTCATTGTGGGGTCTAGTTATCAGTTTATTAATTGTTGTTTTAACAGATATTGGAGATGATAGTGAACATGGACTGTCCTGGATGTGAGAGCAAGGTTAAGAAATCCCTCCAAAAGCTAGATGGTACCTAACCCATATCTTAATTAACTATTTTTTCCTTTTAAATTATAAAAACTACCCCCTCCATCTCACACATATCATTTTGAACAATATTTCTAACAAGGATTTTATGAACTTGTTGAATTCAGGAGTGGACAATGTGGATATAGACATGGAATTGCAGAAGGTGACGGTGACCGGATGGGCGGAGCAAGAAAAAATACTGAAAACAGTGAGAAGAACTGGACGGAAGGCGGATTTATGGCCATTTCCATGCAACATTCCTGAATATACTTCTACTGAATATTTTTACGATCAATATAATTATCATAGCGATCCTTCCTCGTACTTTTCATCGGACCACTCTTCTACTGACTATTTGTATCAACATCAATACGCGAACAATGTTGAGCAATATGATCGGGAGCATGAATATGGACATGGATACTACGATAATGGTCTTGAACATGGCCGTGGTGGTTATAACTATAATTATAATTATAATTATAATCATGGTCAACAGCGGCTGAGCTCAAGTGTTCTTGGTGGGATGAGTAATACTATGTTTAGTGATGAAAATGTTAATGCATGTTCAATTATGTGAATTGTCAATTATGTTCTATATATATTTTCTGATTTAATTTTGGTTCCATTTGTACTTTTAATGAGTCAATCATCAACAATATGTTGTTGTAAATTAATAAACAATATGAAGCTGTTGATGCTCATGGGTCCAATTCAGCTGGAATTGTTCTTTTTTTTTTTTCTCAGTATCTTTGGTTAATTTGGCTTACTACAAAGCAATTCGTCCATGTATTATGCTGGTGTCTAGTTATAGTGGTAAGTTGGTGATCGCTTAAATAGCACACAGTAAATTACCATATACTCCGTACTCTGCAACGACTCGAGTTCCTGCATAAAACTCGTTCTAAAACTCGTTCTAAATACGTAACCATCCCACACTAACTCGCTGAACACAAACAACTTGTATTCACTTGATTTTCCACAAGCCCGCCCAAAAATTAATGAATGATATTGGTGCCCAAAGATGATGGCCTGAAGCTTATAAGGGATATCGATCAATCAAAGTCCACATCTTTCTTATCTTTCTGATGTGAGATGAGAGACATCACATAATCGGGCACTACAACAATTAAGGTCAAATCTACTGCTTTCCGCCCCTAAATAAATGCAAGTTTCAACTCGATCTCACTCACCATATTTGTACCAATAAGATATGTATATAAACTCCGTACTCACTTAAGTTTCACCTTTTACCCAAAAGTATGTTTCATTGCAAGTTTTATCTTTTTTAAAATGTCAAAAGTTTATTAATATTATATTATATTATACTCACACCTTTAAATTGTGGGCTCCACATATCAATGTCACTTATTCCACTAACGACCTCTTTCCCACTCACGTTACTTTTAAATATAAATAACTTTTTTTTTTGTGCCTCATAAACTCATAAAAAGGTAAAATTTTAATTGGAACGGATGGAGTATATATTTAGCGAGTAGGAAGAAAAAGTGGTAGATAACGAGCCTATACTTTTACAAAGTATATTCAAAGATATTCCTTAAAAGGTTTGCTAGCTCCTTTCATGTTTTCACCTATCCATCCAATCGCTAAAATGAAAGAATAAATTCCCTCATGTCAAAAATAATCAACCATTATGGGAAGAAGAAGGGAAAAATATCCAATGGAAAAGGATTACTTTTAAATATATTCAAAAAAGGCAGCAGTTTTTGGACCTCCACAACCACAAAGCTTTAAAGTTTATACTCACATTACATAATAGTGGGTCGGACCATTTTTGACCTCAAAAATGAAATACTCCTATGTCCCGAAATGATCGTCTCTCGAAGATAGTTTGAGTAATAATTTTAGTTTGATTTATTTATCCAAATGAACATCTAAATATTAAATATTGTTATCGATAGTATTCATAATGAAGTATTGATAATAAGTTTTAAATTTTCATTAAGATAATTAAATCAAACTAAAATTATTGCTTAAAGTACCTTTGTGTTAACAACAAAAAAAAGTGGGAAGATCTTTTCGGATGGAGTATTCTTCTGTCAAATTTTCTCTACTCTATCTGGTAATTTGTACTAAAGACTCTAGGTACCTAAGCTTAGCTAAGCTTGCTCTCTATCCGTCAAACTTTGGATTCTTATTTCCTCCAATGTCTAAGAAAAGGTTTCTCTGCAAATTTTCAGTATCAAAGGGCGGCGGCTCATGCAAAAGATCACTAATCGTATGGAAATTGAAAAACTAGGATATTTAGACCCTGAATACTTCCACACGAGTAACCTAACTGAAAAGACTGATGTTAACCGCATTGGGGGTGGTTTTGGATGAACTCCTAAGACAACACAAATCATTTTGTAACGGAACTAAACAAGAAACTACACATCTATGCACATACTTCCTTAACTTTCTGAAAGAGAAATTAGTCCAAATTCTTGAGCCTCGAGTGGTGACAGAAGAGAAGCTCCGAATTATAGCTTCTAAGGAGACACCGTAGCTGGAACATTAAGATAGACCTACGCCGAAGGAAGTCAAATTGAACTGGAAGGAAGCAGAAAAGATGTTCATGCAACAAAAAAATGGACTCATTCTGGGTATCAGTTTAAGCTTGGAAGTAACAATCTCATAGTCAGTTAACTAAAATAAAATTCTAAATATTTCTTGAGTTTATGTGTTTTTTTTTTATGGGTACATATTCCTCGTCTTTTTTCCCTTTTGACCCTATGAGCCTCCAACCCAAATTATTTTGGGACTAAGGCTTTGTTGTTGTTGTTGTTGTTGTTGTTGTTGACCCTATGAGCCTCCTTAGGAACCTTATATCCTCGCTCTCTTGATTTCATCAGCTGAGCTTCAGAACTCTTGGTCACCGGAGTTAACATTGCTTTGGCAAAAATGCAAAAAAAATACCCAAACTATAGGGCAACTTAGGTTTTCATACTCAAAACTAATTTTCATTCACATCCCAGATTATCCCTCTCCCCTATTCCCACCACCGTCTCCATTTCTTCTTCCATGGCTGTCGCCGCCACCATTTCTTCTCCAGTAGTCACTTTTCCTCTAACTGCTTTGACCATTTCTGCCACCCCAGATCCAAGATAATAAATCTGGAACAAGGAAGAAACCTCCCTACCCTCTTTCCTCTACCTAGCACCAAACTGAACAGACCCCAAAATTTTCACTTCAAATCTGAGTTCAAATCCGAACCCTAATCCCAAGACCCACCTCCAATTCGACTTCCCTCGTCAAATTATTGCACTTTGATGTCAAATTTGTTCCAGTTTATGATTCGTTCTCTTATTAGATTTTTGGTACACTTGAATTTCTTTTGGTCCATCAGGAAAATTTCTGCAAGTACGAGGTGGTGTTGAATTGAATGAAAAGGAGTAACACTTTTCGGGTTAAAAAAAATGATTATATCTGCTCTTTTAACTTCTGTTGGGATCAATCTTAGTCTCTGTTTACTGTTCTTCACTCTCTACTCGATATTGAGGGCAGTAATTTCAACTTGGAAATTGGAAAGGCTACTGCCTTCTACTAGTTGGGTGATAAATGCATGGCAGCGCACTGAATAAAAGATTTTGTTTTTGATCTTCCATTGGTGTTGAGGATGAAGAAGGAAGGAGATGAAGGAGGGGGTGAGGTTGAAGATGGTTGTGATTCTTATTTTGCCCCTAATAAAGTTAGTCATGTGTAAAGTTAGTCATGTGCAAATCACATGCCTATTTAACTGAAAAAATGGATACGTTAGGAGGAGGTACCTTGGATGCAACAAAAAAAAAATAGTTGGATTACCTTAAATGCAACGAAAAACTAGTTTGGGTATGAAAATCAAAGTTGCCCTATAGTTTGGGTATTATTTTTGCATTTTTGCCTATTGCTTTCTACCACCAATTAATCCTATTCTCAATAAGTACTTTCTCCTGTGTGTTTAGTTTCTCCAAAATCAAAGATATTATAAGGGGGAAGAAAAGAGGTAATTATTATAATTATGTAACGTGATTATTTATATAGAAATTGAACTCGTAACATGATTATTTCCAATTATATGCTCAAATAATTGTACAACGTTTTAACTGTAACGAAATGTGCGTACACTTTTAGAGCTACAAGCTGGCAGCAATCATGGAGGAAGTTTCTTGTCGCTTCTCTTGTTGCTTTAAGCTATCAGCAACATGAGCTATTACTCCAGCTCCAGCATTATGAAACCACTCATTTTTCACCTGAGTTTAAAACGTAGACTTAAAAATTCAAGTTCCGAAAAAAAACACAAAAGAGCATAAAAGAAAGGGTAATCTCAAAATAAGCGCTTACATGGATGTTGTTATGAGCAAAGAAGGGCCAAAATGATGAGTGAAAACTAACATCAACTTTCTTCCATCCAAGTTGTTGTAGGCCACGTATCATTTCCTCTGTTAACAAACTAAAAATCATCACTACTAAACAAAATATGATCGTAACATGTTAAGGCAGGGGTAAACTTGGCAATAATGAAGTTTTAAATAAGGCCAACAACATTTTCTTCAGACGGGCCAATTGTTAAGTGTTTTTCTTCTGGTTAAATCAGTATTAGTGTACTTCAATAATTTATTCTTACCTTCCATGATTTCATGATACTCGACTGTATTCTGAGTGGTGGCGGAATTTTGAGCAGCCTCCTTTGCTTTTGCTGCTTCTGGAGGAAAATGAGGACCGTCAGATGAAACTGGAGGGCAGTACTCCACATCCACAACGTGCTTGTAGCCATCCAAAGACCGAAGAGGGGGCTGCATATTTACAAGGCATTTCAGAATAACAACTGAATTACATTTGCATATGCATATATGGATATGTATCCTCATAATTCCGCTCCTTCAGTTAATCAGTTTTGACAACCAATATAAGACAATTGGCAAAGGAGTTAAGGGATACATTTTACTACCTTCCACACATTTGCTATTGAAAAAAAAAAAAAAAGAGCTTCAGCATATTTGAAAATCCTCACATGATATACGGGAAAAGGATCATTTAACATCTACAAGTGTAACCTGCGACTTAAGGACGGAAAAGTTGTGCCTCTTGATTGCTGATGTTCAGCTGGTTTGTAACAATATTCATGTAAGAGCTTTTCAACTAACTAAAACAAGTACTCCCTCTGTCCCATAATAAGGGGCACAAATTTCCTTTTCGGGTGTCCCATTTAAAAGAGCACAATCTCAAATGGAAAGTTTATAATATACTTTATCAATGGGACCCGCTTGGCAAACTCACAACAACTATCCACCTAATATTCCCTATACCCCCACTTTCTCTTTCCTACCTCACTTTTCATACTCACAACACCTACTCTGCCATTAAGTCCCGTGCACTCCCATTTTTGTGCCCCTTATTATGGGACGGAAGGAGTATGTATTTTCAGACCGCAAATTGAAGGAAGAAAAGGGCCCAATATTAGAATCAGCTACTTTGCAGAACAGCAGCAACAGAAGGTTCGTGAGATGCCTAATCACAAGGGAATAAGACGAGGGTGGAAATAGAATCACCAGCAATGATCAGGATGACCAAAGGTCTACTGAAAGCCCTGATTTAATCATTAATTACTCAATGTGGCAAAAGTAAACAATTTAGCCACACAAAAAAAAAGGGATTTTCAAATTTCACAGTTCAAAGCATAACCTGGCCCCAAAAGAAATGATAAAAAGGGAAACCATGTACTAAAAGAGCTCCCACTATGAGTGAGGTCCAGGGAAGGGCCGGACCCACATGAGCAATTAAAAGATTATACAATTTAGCCACACAAAAAAAAAAAAATCCAACCGAATGCTGGACCGTAGAATGGATGATATCTATACCCCCTTATGAAACAATTGAGAATACAAGTAATACGAGTATTACCTTTACGAGTTCAGTCTCCCTTCTAATTGAGGATGTGCGCCAGCCAACCATATCTAGTTAGTGTTAAGTACTTGCCATAAATACTTTATTGTAGATTAAAGTTGCCCATAAGAAAGAATGACAGGATACTCATGCTCTAAGTAAACAAGAAATGTAGCAGGATACGGTCATAAGACACATTTGCATAAAGAACACGACATCTGAACGCTGCCAGGGCAGATCTGCAATACAACACGGGCAAATAAGGAACTTTGGGATAGAATAGTTAAAAACTTTTTTAAAGAAATCAAAAGAACATTTCTCTACTCACATAAATTTTCCATCTTCACAATCTGATGCCATTCTCAATAGAAGAGGGGGTTTGTTAGGTTTACCATCAGTGAGAAACAACTGGCTGCCAGTTCGCCCAACAAAAATGGGAGCCATTGGTACAGCAAGTTTCTCTAAGAAGGGGACTCCAAGAAGAAATGGAAGCTGAACCATAAATAAATTAATTATTACTCCCTCTGTCCCTAAATGAATGTCCAAATTCAAGAAATTTTTTACCCAAAATGAAATTTATTTATTTTTGTAAAAAACTTTGTCCCTAAGCGTTTTTTATATTGAAAATATATTTAGCTATTCAATTTATTATCATAAATGTTGTGACAAGAACATTTATGCATCTTTGTTGTATAAAAAGCACACATTTTCAGAGTGTCCCACAAAATAAAATTTGGATATTCATTGAACCCATAATTCTTTAAACATTAACTATATAGTGATAAAAAGTGACAACAAGCAATCAGAATGAACCTGTTTCTTGCCTCTCACTCCTAGATGTGGAGTTGCCAAGGTAATAAAATTAATTGGCTCCAATCCAGCAATCGTACCACGAGTCACAGAGTTTCCAACAGTAGAAACTTCTGTATCATCAGACTGATCACTTCTATAAGCATTTGGGGAATAAAGAACAGCAACTGCATATCTTGCAAACAAACCGCCTAGGGAATGTGCTAAAAAAGATATCTTCTTTAGATTCTCACTCTTTTTTACAATTTGCAAGACCTGTTAAGAACAAAGTCCAGCACAGTAAAAGCCAATTAAGTTGTATGCAACAGAGGTTGAAGCCAAAATATAGAAACTGATAATGACAATCACAAAATGCATTCCATCTGTATGGGCTATGGAGTAAGAGAATAAGCAGGGTGAAATCTAATGGCATTAGGAAACGTGGCTACCATTTACAGCCCATATTTAGAACTTCACAACCCCCTCAAGACACACAACATCACTTACTCAAACAGATGCACATTACACGTTTTTATATTTGGATACTCACTTCATCTGCTAATCTGTTTCCAGCTCCATCAATTCCGGTGAAAGTTTTAGTGTAACTGTTGCATGAACTTGCTGCAAGCACACAAGATAAAGTTAAAATCTTGACCTAGAGGATATCAATACTCCCTCCGTCCCACCAAAAAAAATTTAGTAGCACGGGAATTAAGGATAAATATAATATTATCAACTTTCCATTTTTGGATTTTGTAATTTCTAATGGGACACCGAAAATGGCAATGTTTGCAATTTGAGGTGGGACGGAGGGAGTATAAAACTAGAAACCATAAATTCCAACATGATACAGATGAGGAACTACTGAAGTCCAACTTTCCTATGGGGACTTAGAAAAGTGTTACCATGCTTAGGTAAAGGAAATCGAGGAGAAGAAGTCCAAATAAATAAACAACATTAATAATAAAGATGGGATCATCTCAGAAACCCCTTTAAGATGAGGAAGCTTCAGGGCCTCCCACCCCTTTATCTCAGTCTCCCAACCCCATTCTTTGTTCTTGAAGATTTCCACCTTAACATGATTACCGAATATTGATAGACCAGCAAGGTTCTCTCCTTTCTTATCAGAAGGTGTGACCCTGGGTTTATCTTAAGAAGGGACACGACATACGTTTACAGCGCATACTCAGAAGCACAGAGTTGACTCCCGTGATCATATTTATGAGTTATCAATGGCCTGTAAAGGTTCAAACAAAGTATTCCAATACTACTTAGCCAACCCATTCTATAACATGATTAACTATCCGAGCTATGCCATTATACACAAGAAAACATATTTTTCATTTTTTCAAATTCTATTCTATTTTATTACTATTATTTTTGCTGGGGGTGAAGGGTGAACGAAGTGAAGGATGGAAACCCTGTATTATCCGATTTTGTCAACCATCATATCGACCCAAGATACCCCTCATCACAAACTGGACAACTTATCAGATGACACTAAATGGCTCTTTTCTGCAGTGGCTAATATATCTCAGTTATATGTCGTCTATATCATATGAAGATTATATATGATCAGCACTTTCCTCTTCTTTATAGATTCTTAAATTCACATTACATATAAACTAGAGGAAAGACCAAGCTCATGAAAGTTTAAACAAAAAGAACGCCAGTATGCATACAAGTGACAATACCATATATCAAAAAGTTTCTTCCAAGACGCCTTTTCAACTCTGCTTCTACATATATCCAGTCACTTGGGCTGCATAAAAGAGGCTCAGTCAACTTAATATCAGTTGCATAAGTAACCAAAACAACCATATATTTTCACAATTTTGGTTTCATCCAATGCCAAAATACATTGACATGAAATTGCCAATCAAAATTGATACTTAGAGTAAATACAATGGGAAGATCACAACAAAGGGAATATTTGATGACAGAAAAGGATATGAAACTGATGGAAGTGACACGGCTAAAAGGTGCAGTTATGCTCACTCGAGTTTGACTACTTGCTTTTTACCCTCATATTTAATTATTTTTATAAAAAGGAAATGTTTGTAATGTACTACTTACTCCCTCCCAAAATCAGGGTCCGAATTAAAAATTTCTTGTCTTTAAATTAGTATCCAATTTCGTACTCCCTTGTTCCTAAACGAGTGTCCATTTTTCAGTTTTCAAGTAAATCAAGGAAATTTACTTTTAAGCACTTGTACTAGCAGATGTACATAAATACCCTTAATGATCACATCATAGGATTGCAAGTTAAAATTAGAACATGATAGACTTCAAAGGTGTAATTAGTAACTTCACTAGAACATTGACATTCATTTAAGGACTTTTTTTTTATAGGGATACTCATTTAGGAATAGGGACCATAAATTAACTAAAATTCACATTTGATAACTATCATGTCCTAGTGTTCACTTCCAAAGCTATAGCAGAACAAAGAGAAGAGGGTGTTCAAGTAATCGTGAAAGCCATCATAATGATAGGGAGAAAAGCATAAGGGAGGAAACCACTGTTTCCTTTTCTCAGTTGAAAAGGTTACTTTTGTAACACTTGCCACCACATAATATTGAAAAAATATTCACATCCCTAACTAGTGAAGTTAGTTTTACTTTTCAAGATTCCACTGAAATTATTGCTTAAGTTGATTTCACGTCCGCAACCACGGGCTATCCAGATGGATACTGAATTACTGATATCTAGTAATACACATCAATAACCAACATCGTGCCATAAATATGTTACATATTACACTCTAAGTACTTCTATAGCTGACCGTAGAAATTAAAGTGGTTAGTCTCTGTTCAGCCTCGACTCTCTATCAGCCCAATTATTGATTGTTAAATAAAAGCTTGCACTGATTGCACATCATAGCTAATCCCTCCCAGTCTCAGTTTTGACCATGTGCAACCAGCCCAATTGCACAGGGCCAAAAAATTTAAGGGCCCCAAATTTCATAGTTTTAGTATATATATCCGACGCCGAAATTATTCCAAAGAGGTGCCAGTGTGTTCGGCGGATAAGGTGCTTGTGTTTGTTTCCAATGTTCCGAGTTCGAATCTCAGACAGAGCATTGCATTATAATTTTACTACTCTCCTACTTGGGATTTCTTCTCATTATCATATTTGGGCTTCTTTTCTCCTACTTGGGCTTTCCTCTCATTTTCATTTTTGGGTTTCCCTCCCATTCCATTTTTTCAAGTTTAATTAGAAAGTTCGATTTTCTTTTTATAATATATTTTAATGAAATATTTGTTTATTACTTCAACATTATTGCAATCATTATATAGTGTGTGTTTTTAATACTAAGGCCCCCGATATTAATATTTAGCACAGGGCCCCTATAATTTTTTAGATAAGTTTTGAGACGGGCCTGATCCCTCCCATCTATGCCATACAATGAATATATAACTAACAAAGGAGAATATGGACCCAATGACTTCCAATTTACGAGAACACTAAATCAGTTGTACATGCAAAGGACTCCCAAAGCCTGCAGCTATGAATGTTGGAAGTCAATATGCCATATAACAAGACTATCATTAACATTATCTTCCGGTATGTGCACCTTAAATAGGGAGTTAACACAAAGACACATAAAAAATGAAAACCATCATATCGTATGGAGCATTGATTATGCAGGTAATGAGCTTCGTGTGCACAAATTCTCAATTAGCATTCTCAAAGAAATTATCAGGATTTAATATTTGAGGCTCTGGCTTAGATGCAATGTGCAAATACTCTCAACTTCTATTTGATGTGAAAATCAAAGACATGCCCACAAATTAAACAAAATCAATACCTTGCCATGATTCCATGAACAAGTACAAGGAGATGATCTGGTTCATTTTTAACATTATTAACACCCTTTGGTGATGCGACATTTCCCTGGGTCGTACCCATAGCGTGAGCTCTAAGGCTTTGATTTTTCCAGATGTTATTTATGCCTGCATAAGTTTTAGATGAAGTGTTAAAGCGCAATACAGGCAGGAAAGAATAGGAGGTGCAAAGTAAAAAACATAGTTGAAATCAAATGAAGTGTTCTAAAGCATGCAGAGAAAGAGATACTCCCTCCGTTCTGGAAAGTTTGTCCCACGTTGACCTTCATGGTCAACTCAATAGAACTTTGACCATAACTTTATGAAAATCTATCTATTCCTATGCAATTCTAAAAATTGTTATTGATAGTATTCCTAATGGTATATCAATAACAAAATTTAGAATTGCATAGTGATAGCTAGTTTTTTATAAAGTTATGGTCAAAGTTCGATTGAGTTGACCATGAAAATCAAAGTGGAACAAACTTTCCGGGACGGAGGGAGTATATCGTTACAAGTTGTAACTTATATAATCATAAAAGAACCAAGATTGAGGCTTCTATTTCGATTCGCAGGGTTCCCTCATTCATTGTAAGTATATAGATTAGTGAAGGTTCCGCCTTCGTGAGTTCCAAATGTTGCTTAGTATCTCGGTTTTGCTCAAAATAAGCTCAATGAGGATTGAAAACTACCTAAAAACTGACTATAACAAACCCTTAATAAAAAAATCCAAAGCACAACCACCCTAGGATCCTCTTCTTTAACCTAGGCCCAGTCGCTTACTACCCAACTCAAGAAAGGATCGTGCTATTTTCCATATCTTCATGAAAACTTCGCCGGATAATGTTTGGTTAGATTTTAAACGCCAGTAGAAAATAAAATAAATTCTATTATGCAGATTGAACAAACCATGAAAGCACAAGTTATAATTTTGCTAATATTTAGTCAGAAACGATTAGTGGCCGCTTTGTGGTTGAAATACAATTCAGAAATCAATAATCCACCTCTGCTTTGTATACAAAATACTTCTACATCTCAAATGAAGTTCATATTCTTTAAAAGTAAAAAAAAAAAACATCGCATAATGATTTTCCCAATGAATTTTGGTTGGAATAAGCAAACTCAAATCACCGAAAGGAAATTCAGATTGTAGACATACAATTGGGTAAGTATAGGAAGATTAAAAAAATTCAACCATTGTCATAATGCGCGAACATTTAAAGGGTACCTCGCCTTTGGGATGGAGCGACTATCGTAGTGATTCAAATACACCACATGTTGAACAAAAAATATGCATACCTTTTGCATCTTTAGTATGACTAAGTAAACGCCACCAATACCAAGAAATCTAAACAAAGACGGAAGCATTCAATAACTTAACAAAATGGCATGAAAAAATAGATTCATCAAATTTTATCAATACACACACACACAAACACTACTCAAAAAGACTACTAACAGAAATCCTTCAAGTCAGGCTAGCAGAGCATAAACGATCGAACAACGAGGCTCGTCGTCAAGCAAAAAGAATATGATGCACCAAACTGCATCTTCATTACCAATAAGGCGATATGTAGGTTACCTCAATTCCTTTGCCCTCCTTTTCAACGCCCCTTTCAAAGCAAGGTAGATTGAAAATTCTTTCGAAACATCATGATGAAAAATAAACTCATTTTCATTATCTTATTCTGACTCTCATCCATTCTCCTGGCCTACCACTTCATCTCTCTTAAATCTTTTTTGTTGCTTTTGGCATTTGATTAAGTAACATATAACTTTTATAGCTTTAAACAATAAAATGTATATGACTTGATGGTAAAGAATTTTTGATGAATTAAGCAATACATTCATCATCAAATCAAGAAAAAAAATATTACATTCCTGGCCTACCACTTCACAAGTCTTAAATCTTTCTCCTTCGTTTTACCATCTTTGATTAAGATACACAACCGTAAACATTACAAACAAAGCAAGCCACGGCCTACAATCTGCCTGCACAAGGCAGTACCAGTAAATGGATGGGAAGCTAGGCCACCTAAGGCACATTGGATGAGCGATAATGCAAGGGAAGCACTTATGATATAGAAGAATTTTGGTTGAAACTAGCAATTGTTCTATGTCAAGTAAGGATGTTATAACTGTAACTGAACATGTATTAATTCAAAGAAAGAAAGAACAAACATCTAACAGAGAAGAAATAAGAAACCAAAGTGAATAGCAGTGTTCTGCCAATGATGAATTAGGAACACATTATCATTGAAGCGCCTCAATTGGCCCAAGAAGCCAATGACATGTATGTCATTGGCGGAGCAGCTTACTGGCAACAAGACTGGTGCTAGTAATAACATTCTAAAGATGGAGCGACCTCGATAGAGTTGCAACATTGTGGAAGGTGAACTAATATTCTATTGGAAGTTTCACTGAGAAGCATACCCTTAACTCTAATAATACAACATTAATGTTCAGGACTAATGCAAACGATAATGGAAAAGCACTCAGAATTAACATGGATCCAACATTCCTTACTTGCTTTACAAATTCATTTATGTAGATTAAACATTTCTTAAGGTCAACTCTCATGTTTTAAAAATCTAAAATATTTTAAAAGTCTTATAATCAATTTAGCTCAAGTGCAATCTTGCTTAACATATACCAAAGAAGCGCGAAAATTACTAATTACACATAGCTATGATCAGCATACAAGACAGACAACCCTAAGATGGAAATTGATTACTAAAAGGCAGGAATCATAAGATAAGTAGAAAAGAGGAAACACTAATACTACGTCCTTCCAAGTTCCAAGTCATACTGAAGTCAAAAAGATGCAAACTTTGTCTTGTTTAACAAGAATTGGAACAACCCCAATTCCTCTAATCAATCAACAAAACACCCAATTCAAATTTTGCATCACCAAATCAAATTGATCAAACAGAAAGAAGGAAAATTACCTAAAAAGTTGCAGAAATTCAAGGGGCTACAACAGGAGGGAGGAGACGAACAGGACGACGACGAAGATGAAGAAGAAGAAGAAGAGGAGGAGGAGGAGGAGGAGGAGGAGGAGGGTAAATGTGCGTTATGAGGAGGCTTGAATCTGCTGGTAATTCTTGAAGAAGAGTGAAGCAAAGGCGGGGATGATGCCATTTGTAAATTTGGTGGGTGTGTATATATAGGGAGAGAGAGAGAGATCCTAATATTATGGGAAGTGTTGTGTAGTCAGCATCATCTCCCCATTTGCGTGATTATCTATCCTCTGCTTGTACGCCCCATACTCTCCTGACCAGACATGGGCGACTACACTTACCATACTACACGTAATTATTCACGACTTTTCTGATTTAGGCCAAAAGGTTAAACAAGGCCGTTTTGTTCAATACGAAGACTTTCCCCATTCCGATTTCCGACTCGATCTAATCGGCGTAATCGCGGTTTGAATTATAAGATTTATCTTCATTTTATTATTTTATTAAGGGTATGTTTAGGTATATCAATTTCATAAATTGAAACTGAAATTGGAATTGGAAAATTCTGCTATTTGAACATCAAAATGAGGAATAGAATTGGAATTGAATTATAATTCTAATAGCCTAATTCTATAAAATCAATTTCATAGTTAAAGTAAAAAAATTACAAAACCAATTTTACATCAAATTGAAACTATTAGAAATTTTTTTTAGATCGCTGGTTCCTCGTCTCCATCTTCCCCAAACTCACCTCACATCAACCAACCCTACCTCATCCCCTGTTGGATATTATGGCTCGATGTTTTGGCAAAGGGTCAAGCGCTGGCTTGTTTCTCCGTCGCGAGGCGGGCGCCCCATGCTAGCCGAGGCGGACGCCTAGAAGGCCATGTGTGTGGTTCTGGCGTGGAGCTTTGAGGCGGCCGCATGGGGGTGTCTGAGGCGAGCGCCTCGAGTCCAGAAGGTTTGGCCGAGGCTTGCGAAGGCCGAGGCGGGCGCCTGGGATTTTCTGGGGCGGGCGCCTGGCGTGACGGGGAGGGTTTTGGGCCTACGGGCTTCTATGTATTTTTTGTCCTGTTTTGCCTAGGGTTTGTGTTATATATATATTGCTATAACCTATGTAAATTGATGAGACATAGCACATAATACAAAGAGGCATAGTTCAAAACCCCAATCGATTTCCATCTCTTTTCTCTTTCGATTGCTTGTGTGTTCTGAGTTATTGTTTAATTGCTTCCGCTGTAATTGCACAACTCCTCCCCCAATCCACCTACCACCCATGTCACCCCCCGCCTCCCAAAAAAAAATTATTTTAAATTTATTTTTAACAACTCCTCCCCCACTCCACTCATCACCCCCTACCTCCACCCCCATTGAGTCAAAAAAAAAAATTAATCATTTTAAATTTATTTTTAACAACTCCTCCCTCACTCCATTCACCACCCCCAGCCACCTTCCCCCCACCCCCCCACCCCCCGTTGGATAAAAAAAATTATTTTTTGAAAAACATTTTGCAGTTAAATTTCTAAATTATTAGAAATTTAAATATCATGATATGAGATTTGTGACATTATCTAGACCACATATTACATATAGGGATGACAACGGGTCGAATACGGACTGATTTGACATTTATCGAATTTGACCGAGATAATCGGCCGTGTGTACTGAACATGCCCTCACCCGAGGTAGTAAAACCCGTTTTCGGCATGGTTCGCCGGAAATGGAATTCCAGTGTTTTGGGCTTTCGCCTAATGACTTTTTAGGCCAGTCAATAGTTGAATACCAAATGTTACACACACTTACAGCCATATGTTACATAACCTTAAATATCAACAAATAAAAAAGCGCAACAACTTAATACGTGAACGGAATAAATATGACGGACTAGGCCAGTACACTAAGCCCAATTATTCATCTATTATTGCCATCACGTTTTTAGTGGGTCGGCCCAAATATTACCAAGCCCAAGGCCCATCGTTAGTGATCAGTCGACTTAGCTCATCGTCCGACCTACTTGATCCTGACCTAACTTTGTCCGAATACGATCCACATCTATACGGGTATGACCCGGCTACGTCAGTCAGTCAGGTCGACCTAGATCCCAGGCAGGCGACCTCGACCTACAAGACGTACGCCGACCTACAGAGTATTACTACGACTACAACTCTTTCCATAACAAACTCCCTACAAATCAGGAGTTATATATGGATGTGATCACTTGTATAAATCTGATCCGTGATTTAAGGGATTTCATGCAATCTCACTACAATTATACCTCTTATTAAGGCCTATAAATACTTCACAGCTTCAACAGTGTAGGGGTAATTGCCATTTAATATTCTGAATACATTGTTCATTATATTTTATAAGCTCTCCATACACCATACTTATCCTCACGCCCGAGGGTCTTCGCCGGAGACCATTCCGGCTAGTCGTGGGTTCTGTGTTTCAGGTCAAAAGCCAGGTGATCAGTCTTGCAGCTGGACGGAGATTGATACAGCATGATTCTTGCAGCATCAGTTTGATTTCATTGCCGGAAACATTGCTTTTTGACCTCGAAACCTTTCTCACACCATTGTAATGACTTATGACGGTTATGTTTCGGATGCCTCGGATGAGCCTAATGAGGGAAACGCCGGTGGTAACACGGACACCGGTGCTGGAAATCGCAATGTTAACATGCCTCCTCCTCCTCCTCCTCTGCAACGCCATGCCAGGAGGGCGACACGTTCGAATAGCGTGGCTGATGGGAGAGGCTTGCCCGATGAAAGAAGGGAGAAAAGGCATATGGTCGAACTAGAAGCACAGCCCCCTCCAAAGCGCCTACTGGTAGGTCGAACTATTGCAGGCGACAATCCAGGTCCCTTAACCAATCACCCCAGTAGGAAGGAGATGTTGCTGGAGCGGGCTAGAATTTTGGCGGAATTGCTTGATATGCCAAACTCGCCAAATAAGGACGAGAGAAGATCAGAAAGAGCGGCTCCCTCCCAAACCTCTCACAGGCAGCCTAATGGGAGTGCTAGACAGAATGGAAGTGCTCGCCAGAATGACGAGCAACAGAGGATTGTACAGCATGTTCGGTCCCACACTATCCCAAGTAACGACCTGAGGAGTCATCTCAACCGTAATAGGGAACAAGAAGCAGAATCTGACCTGAGGCGACAACTGGATGCCAACAGAGATATGCGTAGGTCACCTGCCAGAACTGAGAGGTCGCAATCTCAGCGAGATAGGAATGGGCGCAGGTCACCTGCCAGAATTGAGAGGTCTGAAATTACCCAGATTTCGCGCGCGGCAAAAGGCGGTTGTCTTTCGCGGATGTTGGTGTTTGAGACCTCGCTTTCGGGAAGGAGAGGAGTCGCCACGCGGTTTTGTATTTTGAGCCCAAACATTGAAAAACGGCTTTTGTAAAAATGGTGTCGTTTTTATTGGTAGCAAAAACTTAGGAAAAAGCTTTGAAAAGGGGTGTCATTTTTATTGGTAGCAAAAACGAGGAAAAACCTTTTTTAGTACCAGAGATTGTTAGCCTCGGAGGTCACGTTACGTTTCGGGAAGAGTATATTGAGATCACCCGAAACGCCTCGTATGACGAGTCTTTCTACCTTTCTCAAAAATGTGTGCGCGCGTGTGTGTGTTTGCATTTTGAAAATGGGGGCTTGAATGACAAGCTTAATCTTGGTTTGAATGTCAAACGTTGATTATGTGATTCCTTTTGAATAGGCGAGCGTTTGAATGACAAACGTCGGTTTTGGAATTTTTTAGGAAAAAGTGACACGAGTGCTGATTTTGACCTTTTAACTTAATTGTCAAATGTTGACTTTTAAGAAACGAGAATTTGAATGTCAAACGTCGGATTTTGATTTTTTTGAAGGTGATCGTTTGGATGCCAAACGTCACTTCGGGCGTTTTTGAAAGAGAGTTCGAATGTCGAACTCCGGTTTTGAACCGGGCATGTCATTGTTAGCGATTTTACGGGAAAAAGGCATTAAATGAGTATGCGATCAACGAATCGTTTTGCGACTCGAACTTTGATAAGTAAATACTATCACAAGCCAAACGGCTCGGACTTGTAAATGACAGTATTTAAAGTGCGGTATCGACGAAATCAAACGACCCGGATTTTAAAGGTGCGTTCGACGAACCAAACGGCTCGGAATTGTAAAGTTGCGTAAAGTAAATGACGATCGACGGATCAAACGATCCGGAATTTGTAAATGACATGAAAGTAAATGACGTTCAACGGATCAAACGATCCGAAATTGTAAATGACATAAAAAGTAACGGAACGAGACCGAAACGCCGTTTTAACCCAAGATTACTTCTCTTGCGGGAAGAGAAGAGGATCTGGGACTAAAACGTATCGGACCCCGTTGACGGTGACATCTACATTTCAACAACGTTCGTCCGAAACGTTTATAGCGACTGACACGTAAACTGAGATG
This sequence comes from Adenophora triphylla var. japonica, assembly GCA_022495995.1. Classification (NCBI taxonomy): domain Eukaryota; kingdom Viridiplantae; phylum Streptophyta; class Magnoliopsida; order Asterales; family Campanulaceae; genus Adenophora; species Adenophora triphylla. Next base: position 189,679 of record JAFEMH010004153.1, read on the forward strand.
AAACGAGTGTTTAGGGAGAGAGAGTGTTACCTATGGCTAGGGGTTGACTCTTTTGACTCGAGAGGCGTATACGGGATACGATTTAGTGTTTGGAACGGTGTTTCGAGGTGTTTTGGTTCATGTTTGGTTAAAACACGGGGTTTTCATGCAAATCGAGGCAAAACGGGGCTCGGGGAGGTTGAAAGGGTGTTATGCCGTGGCTGTGGAGAGAGATGGAGTAAGTTTTTCCTTTTTTTTGAATTGTTAACAGCCCTCTGTATTTATAGGGTGAAATTGTAAAAGAGTCTGGCCGGACTTAACCTGAATTCGAGGGGGTTTTGTAGTATTTTTGAAATTGGAGGGACTTGCTGGCATTTCTGGTATGCCTGCAAAAGAGTCCGGACGGACTAGTACTGCATCCCAGGGGTATTTTGGTCTTTCCACACTGAAATCTGATTGATGTTGACCGGAGGGCTGTGGCATGCGTGCCACGTGTCCCTGTGACTCACCAGGTTATGGGTTTTCATGCCATTATTCCTGGTTTTGTCCCTTTTTTAAATAACTGTCCCGAAAATGTCCAAAATGCCCTCGGAAAGTGCCGAAAAGTGCGTTTTTCAGGAGAAGCTGTACTTTTACTGCGACGACGTGTGTTGAGTACGCTTTGACGTTGGGATGCACGGGTGTAAGTGCTCCAATTTGAGCTTGTTAGTATTTTCGTTAGAAAATTAACGAAAGTTATAACATTTCTAACAATTCCTAACATTCCTAACATTTTTAATCAAGTAAGGGTAGATTAGGGATTGCCAAAAAAAGATAAACCATGGAAAAGAATAAAAAAAGCAAAAGAAATGGTCAAAAACCCGAAATAGAAATGGCTGAAACATTTTCTGTTGCTTAATTTGAATTTTATTCCTTGTGTCCAAAGCCTGAAGCTGTAATTAATGAACAGTGCACGCTGACAAACCCATCCGCGCGGACATCATTGTAATTTCAGAGGGCTATAAATTGAGGCCTTCAGTCTCAGAAATGGAGGAGGAAAAACACAATTTGTAACTGCACCTTGGCGAAAATAGTGAGAAAACAGTGAGAATTCTCTAGAATTGTCACCTTTTTCTCAACTATTCACCCAAAATCACACTCACTCAAACACTCTCATATTCAAGCCTCAAACACTCTTACATTCAAGCCAAAAACTCCAAAACACAAAGAAGATTGGTAAACTGTAACGACCCTAACCCTAGGCACTCATTTAGCATCATTTTGTGTGCTTTTAAATATTATTATTAATATTGTGTTCAATTTTTATATACTTGATTTCTTATATTAGAATAAAATGATAAGGAGATAAATAATGTTCTAAAGGAAAAATAATAATTTAAAATAAATAAAGTAATAGATTGGAGTGAAAATAAAATGGACAAATTAAATGTTGTGAGTTGGGAGGATATTTTAATAGTTGAAAGAGTAATTGGAAAAGTAGGGAAGGGGGACAAATTCCCCTAATTTTCTCTCTTTTCTCCCAAAGTCAATCAAAACCCATACCTCCCCATACTCTCCCCCTTCTAACCGGCCCCCCCCTCTCCTTTATCCATTCATTACTCCACCTCTCCTCCTTCTTCATCTTCTTCCTCCTCCTTTTCTCTCTCAAATTTTCCATGGAAGCCATGGATAAAGCTTCACCCTCCCAAGATCAATCCTTCACCAATGGTAGATCCGAGAGTACTTTTGGAATCGGGAGACCAAGAGGAATTCTTCAAGCCAAAGAAATCCATGATCCATCTCCCATTTATGTGAGTTATTATGACCCTTCCTTTCTTTAAATGTTCATAAACTATTAAATGCTGTTATTGTTCTTCAAATGGCTATTTGATGCTTTGAGGAAACTTTCTTGAATTTGAGGAATGGATTAGTGTTATGGAAATTGTTGTTGTTCATGAAAGTAGTAAAGAGTGGAAGTAAATGGGTTGGATTGGATTAAATGGAAATCTTGAAAATTTGTAGTATATTGGATGGAAATCTAAGTGAGAAGGATTTAGAATTAGGAAATGATACTTTGGGATTAAATGAGTTAAAATGAATTTAATAAAGTTAGAATTTCCTTTAAGTTCACAAATTAAAGCTCACTTGGTTGAAAAGTTGGTTTCTTGAGAATCATGTGATAAATGACTTAGAATTATAACACATTTGGGTTTAAAATGATTTATTATGTGAAAAATAAAGTTAGTAAGCTTTCTAGGTTTACACAAAATAAAGGAATCTTGGTTGGGAACAAATGGGTATAAGTGATGAAGGATTTCTGCATCTATGTTGATTCTGGGCTCAGGTCACGAGTCGTGCCCTGTGGCACGAGTCGTGCCTAAGGTGTGGGACGAGTCGTGACTAGGTTTATAAGGAAGTCGTGCCTTGTAGGGACGACAGATTCGAAGGAAGGTGCGCAATGGGCACGAGTCGTGCCTGGGGCACGAGTCGTGCCCGGCCTCGGTTTTTCACATCAAGTTTAGAGTTGTTCAAACCTAATCAAACTCGAACCAAAATGGAATCTCTTTAACCTAGATTAAAGTAGAATACTTTGGCTACACATTGACATCCTAAGTGATCAAAATGGAATTGGGAAAGTACTTTAAATGTTGCTTGGAAAGCGCTAGTTAACCTAGTTTGGTAACTTAGCAGAAATGATTCTAACTTGGTAAATTGAACTTGGATCTTCATAAAGCCCTTGTAGGATGGATTGATGGTATTTCCTTGCCTTACTATGAGTTCATATACATTGGTTATATTATGCATAGTGTGTTGATTTATTGTTGCACTATGATATTGGTTGGACATGAATATATTTACCATGTTGATATATTGTTATCCCTTTTTGTGGATTGTATTCAAGTATCTATTATGTGCTTGATAATGTTGAATACTTGTTATAGTATTTCTGTCGTTATGATATTGTTGTAGGATTCCCTACTTTGGAATTCCTAAACTGTACATGTTGATACAAAGATTTATAGTCGTTGTGCTAATATGTTGAATACTTGATATAGTATTGCTATCTTCATGATATGCTGTTGTGGTATGTATCCCTACTTTGGATCATACAAATGTTTGGTTAAGCAAGTATGTTATTACTGTGCTTAGTTATGTAAATCCAGCTGGTATTGATTTATTTGTTTGTTGGACAATGTATGGAATTATAATGGCATCGAGCCAAGTTCATTATAATTCATACATTGGTAACCCAATTGTCCCCCTTGTGTGGGATTTGTGGGCTAGCATCTCCTTTTGAGGTAGATGGTCTAGTTTCACCGGGGATATGACTGTGTGTCAGAATCCCTATGGTACTGTTATTGTTCATGGTTCCGGAACCGCTTCATCAACTGTTGCTGCTGCTCGGATGTGTATATCCTTTTGGGAGTTAAAACCTTGGCTCAGTATCCTTCTAAGTGTTACTTTATCGTACTTATGTGTTGTGATATATTCATAATGAGCTGGTCGTTGTTTCCAACCGGTATGGGACGGTTGGCGGCAGGGAGCCTCTCTGATAATGTGGATATGTCTTTTGATGTGTTGCATCTTATATGGCATATTGCTGCATTCATAATAGCTCATTGAGATTTATTCTCACCCCTCTCCCTTTACTGTTTTAGATTCCGAGACAGATGGACCGGCCAAGTAAGGGCGGTGAGGAGTTGGAGGTTATGTTTTGGGAATTGTTGGGTTTGATTAGATTGGTATAGAAAGTGTACTTTAGTATAAATCATTTACGGGAATTGTATTATTAAATCTTCTTTTATTGTTATAACCAATGTCTTTTGTAACTAAACAGTTTCGTACTTTCTAAATTAGTCAACTATTTCTCCATTGTGAAAAGGTGTAGACTTATTTTCGAAATGGTCATAATAATTGTATTTATTTTTTTGAAAGATAGATAAAAGTTTTAAAAGTTTTTGAAAATTGGGTTAGTTTGAGGACGCTCCAGCTTGGGACACGTGTAGGTTCCGGGTTGGGGTCCTCACAGTTGGTATCAGAGCTCGGTTAGAGTTCTCGGGTAGAGTCTAGCTGAGTGAGAGTGTGCGATAACTTACGTCGAGAGTTTAACGCAGGAATTTGATCAAAGACAGGAAATGATATTGACCATCCAAGAAATCAAGGAAAGGTGAGTTAAGGAAAGATAGATTCCTCCACCATCATTTGAGGTATTTTACCTGTCTCAGGAGTTAGGGTTCATACTTTTATAAATCCCTATTCATTCGTTCTCATCTGGCATTACATTTCATCTTTTATTTGCATAATTGGCCTAAAAGTTGCCTTATGTGTTGGAGGTCCTATTCCTACGGGAGAGTACCTTGAATTATTATTGTTTATCATGGTGATTGTGATTTGGGAGGACTGTCGCAAGAAGCGAGTCTCCTTATCTATGTTTGATTTGCCTCCGTGTGTGGTAGAGGCGGATGAGTCATTATTTGCTATTTTATCATATATGCATAAATGTCGAAAGTATGGCCTAAGGAATGTGAAGGTTATTTGGGTTGTGTGTTATCTTTGATTTAAAGGAACCTTGAGTTATCTCATGTTCGGTAGTAAATGAATTTGTGAACTCTTAGTTGAGGTTAGGTATATGGCCTAATTAAGAGTGGTTTATGGTGGTATAATGGCATGATTAGTTATTCATTGGTGTCTCGTGGAAGAGACTAGATATATGAACTAGTATGGGAAGTGATAGTCTAAGTGGGATTAGATGAGTTATAAAATATCGCGAGTACGAGATCTTACGGAATTAATATATCTTTGCCTTGTGTACTATTAGTTGACTAAGTGATGTTTTCTGTGTGAGTTTCAAAATAGGTTTTCATCAGGTATCATACCAGGATGTTGAGATTTTGAGTTGCTATAAGGTACTATATTTAGAAAAGATGATACTTGGTGGTTAATCAAAGGGTTATAGAGATCTTAATTAGGTAACTGTGAAGAATAAGTATTCGTTAGCACTTGTTGACGATTTGTATGAATGATTTTAGAAACTAGTAGGATACTCAATGGTTATTAGTTGAATTTTCGGAGTGTTACAATTTCAGTGAAAAATTGCTTTAAGGATATACTTAAGACAACATTTATATCTAGTATGACCGTTTTGATTTATGGATTGTGTACTAGCTATGGAGAGGTAAATAGGGTAAATGTGAAGGAGTATAATAGATGTAGTTATTGGTGACTTATAAGGTCAACTTCAGAAATTGGTAAGATAGGTATAGGGTTCGTTTTGAGAATTGATTATCATTAGTTGAGAAAATGAGGATGAATCTTATTGGGAGACAGGATACTTTAGGATGGTTATATACTATAGTTCGACTTAGTTACGTGAATCATACGAGGGATTTGTGTGATGCTTGAAAGATATTGACGTTGTACGGATTTTGAGTTTGTTGATGGTTATTGAGAGTTAAGTTAGATTATACTGTAATGTTTAATTGAAATTCGGGAATGATTGATCTATGTGAGTTCCAATTATATTTTCTGATTTAGAAATTATGGTATTTGATTGGGAACTATATGTTTTACAATATGTTGTTGCTAAGTACAATACCAATATCAAAGGTGGTGAATAGATGACTCAATTTAAATAAAAGTGTTGAACTTTCAACTTGAGGAATTATTGAATTGAGGATGATTTACCTAGTTTATAAGCTTAATGATTGTTTAGTGTTATTTATCGGAAATAGTAATAGTATGGCAAGATTGTGTTTTCTTATAGAGAAATTAACTAAGTATAAATATTATAAGTGGTGGCTATACTATAAATAGAGGTCAAACAAGAATATTATGTTGGTATTGTTTAATTGTGTTTTAACAATTGAAAGTGTGTGTTGAACTTCGGTGTGAGCATTTGTACCCTTCGGGGATAATTGATTTAATAAGGTCGGTGAACCGTTTTTGTGTACATTAAAATCTGTGAGTAATTTAACTATCTACAACTGGTATGGGACGGTTGTAGATAATTAAATCACTCGAGTTATTTTTGGTAGCTTATCAATCTTTTGAAAATTTCTTAAAAGTGTGAGTGGTTTAGTTAATTAAAACTGGTATGGGACAGTTTTAAATAAATAAACCATTCGAGTCTCATTTGATCTCATTTTATCTATCCTTGGAATTTTGAAAGATGTTGTAAATTTTCGAAAGATTGGTTATTTTAAAGATATAGTTCGTACAGAAGCAAGTAAGAAGGCAACCTAATTCCCCTATAGTGATTGATTACATTAAAGTTTTGATCCGAGAAATGATTTGATAAATTGTGGGGTTGTTATTGTGTCGGTCACAATAGACTCGATTTCGTTTTGGAGTTGGATCGGCTCCGTTGTGGGCGGTCAACCATTCAATTTGACCATTGATTTGTCACTAGTCCTGAACATAATTGGAACATTGAATTGTGATAATAGAATGTTGACGTTAGAAGATTTATTAAAATATTTAGAGTTCTAGGTTGAACTTGAGAGTTTTAACATTATAGATTTTGTGAATTAGTTGCATTGGGAGTAATGAAGGGTATGTTATTTTGTTATAGAAAATTGAATTACATTTTCTAGCTTGATGAAATGTTATTAATAAAGTCCTCTCATATGTTAAGGGATAGTTTGACTGTTTAAACCCCATAGTATTAAAAAGATTGGATAGTCATTCATTTGGGAAGATCCATTTGGAGTGTAGGAAGGCCATTAAATTTAACCTTGTGAAAAATTGAGGAATCATTACTTATTATTGAGAATAGGCTACGGGCATATGCGATGGATGTTAGTAGTCAATAGTACGAATGGTTACCAGTGGTAAGTGCGTATAATAGTAGTTATCATTCTAACATTGAGATAAAACCGTATGAGGCATAGTTTGGGAAGAAAATATCGATCTCTAAATTGTTGGGTTGAAGTTAGAGAAGAAAGGCCTAAAGTAGATTGGCGCCAAAATTTGTTAATCCATTTGAAGTTTTAGAAAGGGTTGGTGATTTGGCTTATAGACTGACTTGAAGCAAATTGTAGAGTATTTGAAGTTTTAATGTGATATTGTAATGTATTTGGTGACCTAAGTTGTAATACTTTATTTATTTATATTTTCATTGAGATCGGAAAATTCGTGTAAGTGATATTTGCATAGTATGCTTGGATTATTAAGTGGTAACATCATATTATTAATGGAATTAGAAATTTAATTTCTTTGGAAGAAGAATCACAACATTGAAGAGACTATTTGGAAATTGAAGTTTGATGTATACTTGTAACCGATGCGGGTTGATCAGTTAGGTAAGTGACAGTCAAATTCGGGACGAATTTTCTTTAAGGGGGAGTGAGTGTAACGACCCTAACCCTAGGCACTCATTTAGCATCATTTTGTGTGCTTTTAAATATTATTATTAATATTGTGTTCAATTTTTATATACTTGATTTCTTATATTAGAATAAAATGATAAGGAGATAAATAATGTTCTAAAGGAAAAATAATAATTTAAAATAAATAAAGTAATATATTGGAGTGAAAATAAAATGGACAAATTAAATGTTGTGAGTTGGGAGGATATTTTAATAGTTGAAAGAGTAATTGGAAAAGTAGGGAAGGGGGACAAATTCCCCTAATTTTCTCTCTTTTCTCCCAAAGTCAATCAAAACCCATACCTCCCCATACTCTCCCCCTTCTAACCGCCCCCCCCTCTCCTTTATCCATTCATTACTCCACCTCTCCTCCTTCTTCATCTTCTTCCTCCTCCTTTTCTCTCTCAAATTTTCCATGGAAGCCATGGATAAAGCTTCACCCTCCCAAGATCAATCCTTCACCAATGGTAGATCCGAGAGTACTTTTGGAATCGGGAGACCAAGAGGAATTCTTCAAGCCAAAGAAATCCATGATCCATCTCCCATTTAAGTGAGTTATTATGACCCTTCCTTTCTTTAAATGTTCATAAACTATTAAATGTTGTTATTGTTCTTCAAATGGCTATTTGATGCTTTGAGGAAACTTTCTTGAATTTGAGGAATGGATTAGTGTTATGGAAATTGTTGTTGTTCATGAAAGTAGTAAAGAGTGGAAGTAAATGGGTTGGATTGGATTAAATGGAAATCTTGAAAATTTGTAGTATATTGGATGGAAATCTAAGTGAGAATGATTTAGAATTAGGAAATGATACTTTGGGATTAAATGAGTTAAAATGAATTTAATAAAGTTAGAATTTCCTTTAAGTTCACAAATTAAAGCTCACTTGGTTGAAAAGTTGGTTTCTTGAGAATCATGTGATAAATGACTTAGAATTATAACACATTTGGGTTTAAAATGATTTATTATGTGAAAAATGAAGTTAGTAAGCTTTCTAGGTTTACACAAAATAAAGGAATCTTGGTTGGGAACAAATGGGTATAAGTGATGAAGGATTTCTGCATCTATGTTGATTCTGGGCTCAGGTCACGAGTCGTGCCCTGTGGCACGAGTCGTGCCTAAGGTGTGGGACGAGTCGTGACTAGGTTTATAAGGAAGTCGTGCCTTGTAGGGGACGACAGATTCAGAGGAAGGTGCAATGGGCACGAGTCGTGCCCTGGGGCACGAGTCGTGCCCTGGCCTGGTTTTTCACATCAAGTTTAGAGTTGTTCAAACCTAATCAAACTCGAACCAAAATGGAATCTCTTTAACCTAGATTAAAGTAGAATACTTTGGCTACACATTGACATCCTAAGTGATCAAAATGGAATTGGGAAAGTACTTTAAATGTTGCTTGGAAAGCGCTAGTTAACCTAGTTTGGTAACTTAGCAGAAATGATTCTAACTTGGTAAATTGAACTTGGATCTTCATAAAGCCCTTGTAGGATGGATTGATGGTATTTCCTTGCCTTACTATGAGTTCATATACATTGGTTATATTATGCATAGTGTGTTGATTTATTGTTGCACTATGATATTGGTTGGACATGAATATATTTACCATGTTGATATATTGTTATCCCTTTTTGTGGATTGTATTCAAGTATCTATTATGTGCTTGATAATGTTGAATACTTGTTATAGTATTTCTGTCGTTATGATATTGTTGTAGGATTCCCTACTTTGGAATTCCTAAACTGTACATGTTGATACAAAGATTTATAGCCGTTGTGCTAATATGTTGAATACTTGATATAGTATTGCTATCTTCATGATATCCTGTTGTGGTATGTATCCCTACTTTGGATCATACAAATGTTTGGTTAAGCAAGTATGTTATTACTGTGCTTAGTTATGTAAATCCAGCTGGTATTGATTTATTTGTTTGTTGGACAATGTATGGAATTATAATGGCATCGAGCCAAGTTCATTATAATTCATACATTGGTAACCCAATTGTCCCCCTTGTGTGGGATTTGTGGGCTAGCATCTCCTTTTGAGGTAGATGGTCTAGTTTCACCGGGGATATGACTGTGTGTCAGAATCCCTATGGTACTGTTATTGTTCATGGTTCCGGAACCGCTTCATCAACTGTTGCTGCTGCTCGGATGTGTATATCCTTTTGGGAGTTAAAACCTTGGCTCAGTATCCTTCTAAGTGTTACTTTATCGTACTTATGTGTTGTGATATATTCATAATGAGCTGGTCGTTGTTTCCAACCGGTATGGGACGGTTGGCGGCAGGGAGCCTCTCTGATAATGTGGATATGTCTTTTGATGTGTTGCATCTTATATGGCATATTGCTGCATTCATAATAGCTCATTGAGATTTATTCTCACCCCTCTCCCTTTACTATTTTAGATTCCGAGACAGATGGACCGGCCAAGTAAGGGCGGTGAGGAGTTGGAGGTTATGTTTTGGGAATTGTTGGGTTTGATTAGATTGGTATAGAAAGTGTACTTTAGTATAAATCATTTACGGGAATTGTATTATTAAATCTTCTTTTATTGTTATAACCAATGTCTTTTGTAACTAAACAGTTTCGTACTTTCTAAATTAGTCAACTATTTCTCCATTGTGAAAAGGTGTAGACTTATTTTCGAAATGGTCATAATAATTGTATTTATTTTTTTGAAAGATAGATAAAAGTTTTAAAAGTTTTTGAAAATTGGGTTAGTTTGAGGACGCTCCAGCTTGGGACACGTGTAGGTTCCGGGTTGGGGTCCTCACATAAACCCTCCTTCTCCTTACCCTAAACTCCTTCATGCATACATTTTCAAGCTACAAAATGTAGTTTATTCATCTTCTTGTCTTAGATCCAAGAAGATCACCATGGAAGTTCATCTCCATGGATGATCTTCTACAAGGATCAACATTATTTTCAAATTATTCTTACTTACTTGCAAAGAAAACACATTTTCAAAACCCTAAAACTCATTTTCATACATCAAATCTCATTTTCAAAGGATAAAATTCCCCTTCCCAAGCAAATGAAGTGCTTAGTCCTAATGTACCCCAAGGATGGTTTGATATAGTTGATTCACCACTAAAATGTCAAGTGATCACTAATCAAAACCTAGGGAAATGGGGACAAGCATGGATGCCAAATCCCTTTTAAATCATGTTTTTCTTCAAGGAGAAGTTGCTGTCCAGTAGCAATTTTCTAAGACCCCAGTTCATGGTCTAATTTTTTGGACACAGATAAACTTAGAATTTGGTGTTGACTACAAAACAATTTTTGTATCCAACATCCAGAACTTTCCAGACATATTTTTACTTTATTTTTTGAGTGAGTAAAACTCCATTTTTCAAATTTTCTTTTGAAGGTCAGATCACCAGTCTCTGGGAGTCCAGATCTCATATCTGAGATTTCCAGAAGGTTTTGGGTCCACAAATCTTCTCTAAAATGGAAAATTCTTTAACATAAATCTTATTTAAGGTGTCTGGAACATCTTTCATTCTCTGAGTTTTCTCAGATTATGAAGTTTTGAAGCCCTTAAATCAATTTCAAAGTCAAGTGTCCACTGCCTTTTTCATTCTGGCAGAAGTGGTTTTCAACTTCCAAAAATCTTTTGAGTGCCAAAACTCAACCCAAAAATCACACCAAAAATCATGGGATCTTTCCAAAGTCCAATAAAGAATTCCCAATTTTTACTTTTCTGATTTTCAACTTATTTTGGCCAAAGTAACACACACACACACACAAACAAATGGTTTTTAGCTTGGAAGACTCGTTTTACGAGGCATTCCGGGTGCACACTAACGTCCTTCCCGGCATGTAACGTGACCTCCGAACCCAAATCTCTAATCTCGGGCATTTTTCAAAGTTTTGGCCCTTAAAACAAAAATGGCGTGGCGACTCCGGTCTTTTTCGATTGGTTTTTCAAAGAAACGAAAAATTTTAAAGTTAAACCTTTTCGGAAAAAATTTGGCGGCACATCATCACAGTGGCGACTCCGCTGGGGACAAATAAGCTTTTTCTAAAAAAAAATAATATTTGGTATATTGGTGGAAACCATTAAACTTTCCGTTATCGCCTCCTAACACGAGTCGGGGATAAATTGTGGTTTAACAATCCCACGTACCGGTATCATTGTTTTAAAAACAAAAAAAAAAAGCTTTTGAGGGTCAAGCTTCCGTTCCGGCATTTTAAAAATCATTTGTTGTGTGTGTTGATTTTTGCACATTTTCGTGTTGTTTTGGCCGCCTCGGAAAAAGTCAAAATTTTGACTGTCGGAATCATGTCCCTAACTGTCGGAATTTTTGTGCTTATGTGCTTATGTGCTCATTTCAAAAAAAAAAATTCAAAAAAAAAAATTTCAAAAAAAAAAAGAAAATTTTCAAAAAAAATCATGCATCATTCTTTTTAAGACACATGAAAAATTTCTATTTTACTCAGAAAAAGAAGATAGACTGCTTGCACACTATGCGCACGTGACCGTACACTGCACACTACGTCCCTAATCCGGGGAAATCCTTTTCGCGGCCCGTTTGGTCTTATTACGCCTCTCGGTGCAAGCACAGGACTACCCAAACATCCCATGAAACCTCGTGTCGACCATGCACTTGTCTGTGACACACTTTGTCCGAGACCCGGTTGGTTTTTAGTTTGGTCCGTGTCATGCCCTGTCTGTGTATAGACCTTTCCTTTCAAGCCTTTGTCGGCATACCGACTCAATATCTTTCGGGGACCCTAATCAGTCGAAGTTCTGCCAGTTTTTCGCCGCGAACTTTGACCAAGATATTGACCGGCGCCTTGACTTCGGCTCTGACTGGCACAAATTATACACTGACTCCCAGCATTGACACTGAGTCATCAAGGATTAATGATTATTCCATGCCTAATTACGGCCTAATTGACGACAAATCAAAATCAATCGTGGGCATTTATCGGTCCCAATCATGCCGACTTTTTGTCGAGCCCTCGGACATGATCTTGACTTTGACGTCAGCTTTGTCCGTAATTTACATCGAATGCTCGTTAAGACTCGATTACCCGCCAGACTTTAGGATCGTTTTTCTTTCGGTCGGTGGGACCCGCTTGCCCTATAGGACCCTCGCCCGGGGCTGTCCACCCTGGGAGGTCGAAATACAGGTGGAATACGAGGGGCTTATAGATGTAGTGACGGGGCCCACTGATCCAGGATCCAGAGTAGTTTGCGAAAAAGAAGAGCAATCTTTTCCAACCGATTAGGTTAATAAAACATGTTTTAAGTAAACAAGAACAAATAAATGCATGTTGCATGAGCCCAAAGCCCAAACACCTACCCTCCTTCAATTCCTAAATCTCTGAACCCTCGTGCCTTTTCCCCCGCAGCTCCTCACAAAGGTTGGTTCCGGACACCGGGTCACCGCTTGATCAGTTGGGAAGAGTCAAGAGCATCATCAGCTTCGCCGTCTGTTCCGACTCTGGGTTTTAGAATGTCTGCATCAGCCGGTAATGACATGAACCATACCACTCCGTCTTCCAAAATCCCTCAGACAGACCAGCATTGGATCCAGTTGGTAGAACAGATGAGACTTCGACATGAGGCTCAAATTGACGACCTTCTGGGGGTTGTCGCAAGTCATGGTCTGACTGTCAGTCTCAATTCCGATGGCACTTTTACCGCAAAGAGGAAAGAAGGTTCTCCTCCCATTCTTAATCATCATATCAAGATGCTACCCCAAGATTCCTATGTCTCCACCGCCGGGACTCCCGCCCGTCGACCTACAGGGCAACTGGCCCCCAAACAGCAATTCAAAGGGTCACCATTCCGACAGCAGTCAGGGACGAAAGAGTTCGGCATACCGTCGGCTATCCCCTCTCAAAGTGATACCGATCCCGCAGATATCAGCATGAGTAGTGAAGATCGGGAAACAGTGGAGGAAATATGGTCAGCCATCAAAGCTCTTGAGGAACGCCAGAACAAACAACAAGCCTGGATTGAAGAGGCCACACGCCATTTCGGGACATTAACAATCTCCCAATACATGGCCCAGCTGGGCTCCCAGTGAAGGACAAACATATGCCTGTTCCCCGGAACCTTAATACCTCTCATTACCCTGCAGAGTCCAACCATTTGCTTCCAGATGAGCCCAACAGCGGATCTCCCCGGACCAGTTCAACTCAAAGTCATTCCAGCGCCGCTCAACCTGAGGTCCCAAATCCACCACCAGTCGTAGAACACATTTGGTGGGATATACATGTATCCCGATCATTGCCTTGAAAGGGACTATCAAGACTGGATACACGAGGACCGTCCTCCTAAGAAGAAGAAAATTTCCTCCCAGCAGAAATTGAAAGAGAGGTTCGAGGCTGGTGATACCAGTGTGGGTACGCTCGGGGAGCCATCTGGGGAATTTGATTACTATGTACTCTACTCCAGCCAGTCTTCTCCAAAGCAAACAGGGACAGAAAAGCCGAAAAGCCTTGCCAACGACAGAATTGAGACTTTCGGACACCGAATCTTGTAGATGCAGGTAATTTCCTTGCCAATCGAAATCCATCCCCTAAGGGATCAGCCAAGATTCAGTTTGTCCGGCTCAGTGTGCATACCGACAAAGAAAGACCAACGCCGAGTTTGGCGCTCCCACTCAATCAACATGTTGACCGGAGATGGCAACCGCCACAAAAGTCCTCGGTATAACCCGGGGGCTTGTGCAAAGGTTCTACCTCGCAAGAAAAAGGCACGAAGTGGCGGCTTGATGACTCTCTTTCTCCGAGCAAGCACCAAATCTATGATCCCCGCCTATATGGTAGCATGATCACCTTCTGCGACGAAGATTTGCCAAGAGATGTTTCCCGGCCAACGAAGCTTTGTACATCACCATTAAGCTCAACACCGTATCGCTCCACTGGAGTATTGGTGGATAATGGATCGGCCATTAATGTCCTTCCCCTTAGCATGATGCGGGCCTGCGCATCAACGAAAGGCATATGATCCCATCTACCCGGATTATCGAGGCCTATGACGGCTCGTCCCGTCCCATCACAGGGAAAGTAACTCTGGAACTGCAGTACGAAACCCCGAATGGTGCCGGCGAAGTTCCATGTAATGGATATCCCATCCGAGTTCACAACCCTATTAGGACGCCCTTGGTTGCATCACATGAAAGCCATAGCTTCCACCCTCCACCAATGCGTCAAATTCATTAACAGACAAGGGGACCTTGAAGTCATAAGGGGTGACGGTTTCCTCATAGGGAACGAAGCAGAGGCCGTCACTAAGCATGCTCTTAGCCGGACCGGGGCTACCTCCTCCAAATCGACGAGGGACTATCGGGGCAAGTCTCATCAGAATCCCCCGAATCCGGTGATGCCAATTATGTCAACGCGCACTTCAAGCGAAGCAGACTCAGAAGAAGTTCGATTCATCAAATTCAATTGTCATTTCCAACATTTGGAGGCATCTTGGAAGGAAACATTGAACACCGCCATGATACGGGCACCTGAGCCCGGTCCCTAATCACGGCTTTGTCACCATTCTTCAAACCCACTCTCGACCTGCCAAGCCGGGAAATTTTCATGATAAAGATCGACGACATCGTCATACTCAACTCGAATCTATGAATGTCGTGTGGGATATCCTCCTTGCTGAATCGCCCTGCTAAGCCTTTCCGCTCGGCATGGGACATGAGATTTTTCCAGCAGCACACCGAGACGCAATACGTCCTTACATCTGGATTGAGCAGTCAGATTGTGACGAGATAGAATCCCCCAGAATTGAGGAAGATCCCTACATCCACATGCTCAGTTTTCAGACACCGGACACAATTGATCCTGGTTCAGAGAAAGAGATGATAGCAATGGCGAGGAAGGAGAAACGAAACTTGAGACCACCCCAGAGTCATGAGGCCTCGACGACGATGCCATTAAGGAATTGGGAAACTCTGTCGAGGCCCGTCCGCGACCCAAAGAAGAAATGATCACCAAGCTTGGATTGGTCCCCGTCCCTTTGTGTCAACCTTTGTAAAGTCCTCTGAGTCTCTCATTGTTGAGTTTGAGTCTTAAGTCGTCCGATGGCCTCACGCACGAAGACCACGAAATTGTAGCCATATCTTGTATTCCCTTTTATTCTCGATGAAATGACGAACCTTTGAGTATCCCTTGATTGCCACTTTAACTAATGATGAATTAACTAATAATCTAAAAACGGTTAATAACGATTCACTAGATGAAGAAGCGGACACATTGAATGAACAATATATCAAAGAAATCTTTAAGCGGGTTATCGGAAAGAGGAAAATCGAGCCCAGTGCCGAAGAGATTTTGACGAGTGTGAATTTGGGAGCTGCGGAAGAGCCTAAAGAGACGCGATTGGTAGTTTCTTCGAAGGGGAAAGGGATGCCCTAATTGGCTACTAAAGGAATTCGTGGATGTGTTCGCATGGTCCTATAAAGATATGCCGGGCCTCGATCCTTCCATAGTTGAGCACCGAATACCGCTCGACCCGGAAGTCAAGCCGAAGCGAAGCTAAGAAGAATTAAGCCCGAATGGTCCCTACAAGTGAAAGAGGAGATAGAAAAGATGCTCGGGCGGGGTTCATCGGGGTCATTGAATATCCTACATGGCTTTCCCAACATAGTAACGGTGACCAAGGCCAACGGAAAGATCCGGTGGTGCGTAGACTTGAGAGACTTGAACAAAGCCGAGTCAGACGATTTCCCCACGCCAAACATCGATATTTTGGTAGACTCCACGGCTGACCACGAAGTTAAATCCTTCATCGACGGTTTTGCGGTTACAACCAAATCAAAATGGCGAGAAGAAGATCAAGCCAAAACGGCCTTCACAACCCCTTGGGGCACCTCTTGCTACACGGTCGTGCCGTTCGGACTAAAGAATGCTTTGGGGCTACGTACGGAGAGGGCGGCTACGGCTGTTCCATGATAGGATTCACAAAGAAATCGAGGTCTATGTGGACGACATGATAATACACTCCAGATGATCAGATGGCCAACACTTTGTTGATTTGAGAAAATTCTTCCGCTGCCTTCGAGACCACAGCACGAGACTGAATCCGGCCAAATGCACCTTCGGTGTAAGACGAGGTAAGGTGCTAGGATATATGGGTGACGAACGGGGAATTGAAGTAGACCCCGAGAAAATCAAGGCCATAGTCAAAATGAAGCCACCGGACACTAAGTGAAATCCTTCATGGGAAGACTGCAATACATAAGCCGCTTTGTAAATCAGCTGACCTCAATCTGCGAGCCGATCTTCAAGTTGATGAAGAAAAATGCTTACACAAAATGGACTCCAGAATGCCAGCTCGCTTTTGAACAGATCAAGGCGTACCTCGTGAATCCCCCGATTCTTTGCCCACCACATCAATAAAAGCCGCTATTGCTATATCTAACTGTCACGGATACAACAATTGGGGCTATGCTAGCTCAAGAGAAGAAAGATTCCAAGGTCAAAAATGCCATCTATTTCGTGAGCAGAAAGCTTCAGGGAAGCGAACTCAATTACTACTCGCTTGTGAAAAGACTTGGCGCGAGGTTTAGTGCAGGTAGTGGGAAAGTTGAAACACTACATGCAGTCTCACCCGATACATCTCGTCTCAAGGATAGACCCCATCAAATATCTGTTCGACAAGCCTTCCATCTCTATGAGGTTGGCAAAATGGTCGTTCTTTTTGGCTGAATACGACATCACTTATGTTTCAAGGAAATCCAGTAAAAGGACGCATAATGGCGAGAACATTTGGCCGATTTCCCAAGTGATGAGTCCCAGGGACCCGAACCTCAATTTCCCGATGATGGAATCTTTGCTTTAGAAGGGGAAAATCGGGCAACTCTTCTTCGACGGGCGTCAAACAAAGGGGAACGGAATAGGAATGCTTCCAGTCGATCCTGCTTGACGAACACACGCCCCATGTTGATGAGTTGAACTTCGAGGTCACCAGCAATGACTGCCGAATATGAAGCTTGCATAGCCGGGTTAAGCCGCCCTTGAAAGAAATATCAAGGAATTGGAGGTGTACGGTGACTCTGCCCTCATCATCAACCAGTCTCCAATAAGTGGAAGACCGTGGACCCGAGTCTACGAAATATCACACTTACATGGAAGAGCTAGTAACTCAATTCAAGGAAATCGGCTTCCATTACTTGCCCGGAGATCGCAATGATTCGCAGATGCTCTGGCAACACTAGCCTCCCTCGTTGAAATACCCGAAGGGAAGTCCGTCAAACCATTCAGAGTCGGGAGAAGAGAAAATCCCGCTTATTGCTTTGAAATCGAAGCAGAAGCCGAACCGGCCAGTGATCCCTGGTACACTCAGATCTACCAGTACTTGAAGGACGGCGAGGCCTCTTTCAAAAATGAAGATGGGGAATATAAAGAAGGAATCAAAGCAAAGAGCCTCTCGACCACAGCGACTCGCCTCCCACTATGTTCTTTTGGGAAATATGCTATACATGAAGCGTTATCAAGGCCCCCTCCTGCGATGCATCGGCAAACAAGAGGCTACGGAACTCATGAGAGAAATACATGGTGGTACCTGCGGCCCCCATATGAATGCTCGAGCCCTGATGCAAATCATACTGAGGATGGGGTACTTCTGGATCTCCATGGAAACCGACTGCATCCAGTTCGTCAAAAGCTGCGACAAATGTCAGCGATACTCAAATCTTAATCATTTGCCTCCTCATGAGTTATACTGCATGACAACCCCCTGGCCTTTTGTCACTTGGGGAATTGATGTCATAGGCAAAATCACGCCACCAGGCAGCAACGGCCACGAATTCATCCTAGTAGCTGTGGACTATTTCACCAAGTAGGTTGAAGCCAAGTCCTACAAGGTCCTCAACTCAAGAAAAGTAGCCCTCTTCGTCAAAGAAAACATCATATGCCGATACGGGTTGCCATCCGAAATCATCTCAGATAATGGATCCCACTTCGAAGGGGAATGTGAAAGGCTGCTGGCAGAATTCAGAATAACCCGTCACAAATCATCTCCCTACAGGCCCCAAACCAACGGAGCCGTCGAAGCAGCAAACAAAACTCTGGAAAACATTATCCGAAAAATGGCTGTCCAAGGCAGAGATTGGCCCGAAAAGTTACACCTGGCTCTCTGGGGCTACAGAACATCCGTCAGGACGGCAACAGGAGAGACACCATTTGCTCTCACCTACGGGATGGAAGTCGTGCTCCCAATCGAGCTAGAAATCCCCTCACTCCGTGTGCTGTTGGAGAGCCAGATCAACGAGGTCGAATGGCTCCAAAGTCGCCACGATGAATTGGCTCTACTAGATGAGCGCCGATTGAAAGCAATGGAACACATCCGAGCCTACCAAGGGAGAATGGCCAGAGCCTTCGACAAGAAAGTAAAGCATCGGGAGATCCGAGAAGGTGATCTCGTTTTGAAAGAAAAGCCCCCGGTCCGTGTCAACCCGCTTGGCAAATGGGAGCCTGTCTGGGTCGGGCCATATGTCGTCCAAAAGATCTTCTCCGGAGGAGCCATGCAACTTGCAGACCTCGACGGAAATCCCTTTGTACACCCAGTGAATGGTGACAAGCTGCGCAGATACTACGCGTAAAACACTGAGTCAAAAAAAAAAGAGTGCTAAAAGAGTAATACCCAACTAGGTTGAAAACCCGAAAAGGGCAGCCTAGGTAAAAACAGGGTTGCACAAAAAAACAACAAAAAAAAAAAAAGAAAAAAAAAAAAAAAAAAAAACAAAAAACAAAAAAAAGCCAAAAAAATAAAAAACAAAAAAAAAATACACGCAACACCAAAATCGACCAGGTCGAACTACGAAGACCTGAGCCCTTTTGTCGAAGGGAACGTAGGCAGCCGGAAACGGTTCGGTCTAAAACACAAATAAAAGTCATACCATGAAAGCGTCTCGAAAAACTCTGAAGCAATTCAAATATTCATTACAAGTTAAAAACTTTTTGATGAGTCTAAGCCCGATTCATTCCTACAATCGGCAACCTGCTAAAAGAAATTAAGATACATAATCAAACTAATGTGTCTCCATGACAAGAAAGGGATACTGGAAAAACTCGAATCACTCCAAGCCACTCGTACCGGCCTCTCCCTCTTCTTCCCCTTCGAGTCTTCTTCTTACTGAACAGGAAAAATGTCGGTCTTCCTCCTACCAAGCTCTGGTATAGGAACAGGATCTATCAAAACCAGCCTGCCGCCGGGGCCTTGGTAGCCCTAGCGTCATCTCTCATCTCCTGTAGCCTGCCGGTAGCATAGGAGTCCTCCTCTCGCCTCTTGACATAAGCCTCATAGTCGGTCACAACATCTCCGCTCCTGTCATGATGGTTGGCCGCTCGCCTCGGCCCTCCTCCTCTCCGAAACCTGCCAGTCCTCCGCACCCACAATGGCCTCACGCCGCCTCAAAATAGCCACCCGAGTCTCTCCTGCATGCCTCTCGTACCAATCCAGGTACCAAGTGGTCAAGAACACAGGTCTCGGACGCTTGAGGATAACCCGAGAAGGAAAAACGTCATACCTCCATGCTCGGGACAGAAATGGAAACACCGAAGGATCATCCATAGAAGCGGAAGCCACCACCCTGGTGGCTATTTCATCAAAATCCTCCAAAGGAACCTCGCTCCAAGCCGAACTGTCTCGGAACCAAAGCCGAAATATAGAAGCCGGACCGAGAAAGCCCCTAAGCTATGACCACATGAGATCCGTCTCTGAAGTACTTACGAGTCTCCACCCGCCAACAAGGCACCGACCATCCGATATCTTCTCGTCCGGCGACCGGCCATCCAACGCTCCCACGAGCCCCGATCATCAAAATCCACCAAAACCCCTCTCCCGGCGAATGTCCAAGGCTTGATAATGTCAAAGTTTCCCCAAGAACCCCAAGCGCTCCATCGCCCACAAAGTCAAGAGAAACGGGTTGCCCCCGTGCATATACCGTCTCCGGTAGCGCCCTATCGAGAGCATGAAAAGTCTCTCCCAAGATCAAAGGTACAACGTCTCTGCCCAAGCGACAATGAACAACAATATCCAGCAGAGACCGATGACAGATCCCAAACGAATAAACCATGAACAAGGTCCCGAACATGCAAAGTGCAAAGGCATCCCAATAGGCATCATCAATCAAGCCTAAGCCTCTAAATCTATCAGGGAGACCAGAAATGTTAAAATGATCGGGACCACAGATCATACCTTGTGCCTCCTCCGGGGAAAGATGAAGAAGGTTGCACAACCTATCAACGAAAGAGGCCCCTCCGGGCAAAGGAATTGCAATCTCCTCCACCTCAGGACCACCAAGCAAAGCCCGAAATTCTTCGACAGTCGGGACCATCTCATTGTAAGAAAGGCAAAAGACATGCCTTCTAGTGTCCCAAAATAAGGAAGAAGCTCTCAAGAGGTCGTAGTCCGGAACCAATTCTTTGAGGGACCATAAGCACTTCACCTTGTACCTTTCTTCAAAAAAATGACCTCCTTTCATGCATAATCTCCCGAGACCACTCTTTAAACTTGGTGAAGAATTGCATTTGAGAATTTTGGGACAATTTGGGTGGATTTCTGATGCTCACAATTCTCTCAATGGTTTTTCTCTCCTTCTCCCCGAAAATGGTTGTTTGAACTGGTGGTTGAAGAAGGTATTTGAATTTGAAATAAAGGGAGACCAGATCTGAAGCAAAATTAAAGGACAATGTCGATGCAGTGTCCCGTCCGCGCGGATATGTTTGCCACCCGTAAAAAAAATCTTTGCAACATCCCAAACCGCCGCACCAAAGGAATATTTTGTCCCTGCCCAAAGCCCGTCCAAACCACCCATGCACCAAACATCTACACCCTTACCAAAAACCAAGGCTCATGCAACATTGCATTCATACTGCATTGCATTCATAAAAAAAAAAAAATCCTAAATTATTACACTCCCAAAAAAAAAAAAAGAAAGCAAAAAAATGTGCATAAAACTGACTGCCTAAATAAATACAATCTCGGCCTCAAATCAATCTCAAAAATCAGCCTCGAAGGATCGCCGTAGTCCGTGAGTCTGGCCGGGCCTTCCCCCGGTCCCTCTTGCGGCTCGGGCCCGCCTCTCTCGTCCAGCCATGAAGATCTCAGTAATCATCGTCTCGCCCCGGAAGAAGGCTCGTCAGACCAACCGGCACGCCTCGATAGGGCAAGCCAAGATCTCGCAGAAATCATATCCGAAGGTGAAGGCGTCGGACTCTCGGACGTGCGAAGAAGATCCACTATGCCGCACGTGTCCCCGCCCGTAAGGGTTCTCCGAGAATGACGTGGTCCGAAGGTAGTACCACGCGGGGGGCAAGGAGAGGAGAAAGAGGAGTCTCTGAGGAAGTCTCGAAGGAATAGGGAAGCCTCCCGCCCAACAGTGCGCCGGCCGTGGTCGCCTCGCTCTAGCCCGAGGGGCTTCACAAGCCACCATCCTCCTGATGAATCTCTTAGCCCCGATCACCTGCTTCGTCAGCTTCTCCACGACCACCTCCGGAAACTGCACGAAAACAAAAGCGTCAGAAACCGTTGAAGTAAGAAATGATGACAGGAAAGAAAAGAAAAGACATAAGCAAAAAAGAGGTGGGAAAGAGAAGCCATACCTTCATACCCGGGCGAGGCCGGAAAGCTCGTGGAAGCCGCTCAGGCTGAGGGATCTGCACCCTCAATCGGACCCCATCCTGGACATATGAAAAGTCCATCCGAGGGTACCGCGGGACCCCTAACCCCTCTCTATCAAGAACATGGGGCATCCTCAGCCTCCTGAAGACAAATACTGGATACGGCTCAATCGCCACAAATGCCGAGAAGTGCTGGCCGCCCCGGTAATCATCCCAGGTCACAGATCTCTCACTAGGGTGCATCATGTCAGCAGGAGGCTCCATCGGTGTCAATAGAGGCGAATTCACGCCATGCTGACGCATCACCCTCTCCCCGCATAATAGACGTCTGCAAGTCAAGCCCCTCAAAATCCTCCACGCACAAGTCCATACCTCGGCGCCCCTCGGTGCGCCACATCGAAACGATCCCAGGGATAAAATATCATCCCGTCATCCGCCCCGTCAAAGGCGGGCGGTCCTCAGTATCGAGGGTCGTGCGCCCTCTCGGAACTCTTTCTTTTCCCGGCAAACTTGGACCGAGAACGTATGGCCGGATACGCCCCGACGTACTCCGCCGTCTCACGCCACATCGTGACGTGAAAGAACTCCAACGCCCATACCGAAAGGTAAAAATCAAGTCAATTAAGTGCGAAAAGATACGTGCTTAAAGAAAAGAGGGAAAGCGAAAGAAAGCTTATACCTCCAGAGGAACTCGAAGCATGTCAGGAAACTCGACCTTAACCCCGCTATACCGATCTAGAGCGAAATAGAGCTCTGCCAGCCTCTCCCCAAGATATCTCTCCGCCATCCCCACCTCCAAGGACCTCGCAAAGCAAAGACATGTCCGTCCTCGGCATGTCCAAAAGAGTGCTCGAAAAAGCAAACCATAAAAAGGCCACAGCACCGCTCGGGCCATCCTCTCATCTCCGGCCTCGTAGCTCCCAATGATCTCCACAATCTTTCCCTCAACCACGGCGTACTCCATACCCATCCCCTTTTGGGAATAGGGAAAATCCTAGCCAGGCCTCGGCAGATCCCGATCGCCGTAGCCGTCTCTCCACTCAATGTTGCGTCCATTAAAGGACGGACCGTGATCGCGGCATAGTCGAAGGCGAAACCGTCGCCTCGCCCAGAGAAGTGGAATGTGTGGGTCACGTCCACCAAAGGCATTGTGCCAAAGCGAAGATCGAGACCCTTACTCTTGGGAAACTTGGACCAACCCCCTCAAGCACTCAATAAACTCGCATGTACCCGGTCTCAATGACGATCTGTCTAGGACTCATCATCGCTCCTCTGCCCATATCTGGAAGCCGGTCCCATAGACCAATCACAGACTCCACTGATCCTCGAGTCTTCATCTTGTTCAGCTGCTGCGTCACAAAGTGATCTCCACCTGCAATTGAAAAAAAAAAAAGAGAGAGTCAAAAAAAATTTTGCATTCAAATAAAAAAAAAGAGCATGCACATGCATCATAGACATGAAATTTTGAAGAAAATTCGGCAGCATAACAGCATGCAATGAACCTAGCCCCATTTTTCTTGCACAAAAGAAAGCAGTTTTCAGCAAATCCCAATCAACATTCATTCATACATGAAGAAAAAAATTCATACAAGGAGTCAACGGAAGCAAAAACTCCGTCCCATTTTCATAAAATAACATGCATACACGCATACATTCATTCAACGGAAGCAAGAACTCCGTCCCATTTTTCATGAAATAACATCCATAAACAATTTTTTCAAATCATTCATTCAAAGGGAACAAAAAACCCGTCCCACTTTTCATAGAAAATCACATTTTCAAAAAAAAAATGCATTCATATCATGCATATCATCCATCATCTCAAAAAATCCTACATTCGTACGAGGAGTCAACGGAAGCAAACACTCCGTCCCATTTTCACAAAATAACATGCATACATGTCATTCATGGAATCATCATCTCATTGCAAAAAAAAAAAAAATCATCATCCCATTACAAAAAAAAAATCCTACAAGAGTGCATACATGCATACATTCATGTCCGTCCCAAATTCGGACGAATTCCTTATCATTTCATATTTCAAAAAAAAAAAAAACAACAAACAAAAAAAAGGCAAAATGCCCATTCTTTTCAAACAAAATGCAACATGCATATCATCAAAATCAAGATTCAAAGTCAAAAACACAAATTTTTCAAATTTAATTTCAAATTTCGGACAAAAAAAAAAAAATTGGCAAAAATGCCCATTCTTTTTTCAAGCAAAATGCATTACCCATATACTCATTACAACATGCAAAGCATCAAAATCAAAATCCAAGGCCAAGAACATCAATTATTTGAAATTCAAAAAAAAAAATCAAAAATCACCAAAAAATCAATTTCAAGCGAGAAATCAACAAAAGAAGTGAAGAGATTCGAAGTATACCGTTCGGAGACTCGGATCAGTGGCCCAATGTTGCCACGCATCGGGGTAGTACTCCTCCGCAATCGATTGCGAAAGGGTATAATGCCTCCTCATTCGGACAAGCTCCAATCGTCTTTCCGCTACCGGGCCACGTCCTTGACCTTGAAAAGCAACTCCCCCGTGCTCCATTGCTTGAAAAATCGAAGAAATCGGAAGAATTTTCGAGCTTTTGAACCAAAAATGGCGGTTTGGGCGAATTTCTCTTTCTCTCTCGAAAAACTGAAAAAGTTATGAGGAAGAAGAAGGGAGGGGGCGGCCCCTCATTTAAACCTGTCAGGGATACAATCCCCTCCGCGCGGATAGGTTTGAAGGGTCAAAATGACCCTTTTGCCCTTTAAAAATTCAGGACTCTGCAGTTTAGTCCTCAACTTAACAAAGTTAACCAAAGTTAACCTCCTTTCAAAGGAACCCTAACGGCAGTCAAACGTAAGTTCGATCTCCCCGAGAAAGTTAACGAAATCCCGTTTCTTTCATCAAAATCATTAACGGCAGTCAAACGTAAGTCCGATCTCCCCGAGAAAGATAACGGAATCCCGTTTCTTTCATCAAAATCATCCAACGGCAGTCAAACGTAAGACCGATCTCCCCGAAAAAGTTAACGGAATCCCGTTTCTTTCATCAAAATCATCAACGGCAGTCAAACGTAAGTCCGATCTCCCCGAGAAAGACAACGGAATCCCGTTTCTTTCATCAAAATCATTCGACGGCAGTCAAACGTAAGACCGATCTCCCCGAGAAAGATAACGGAATCCCGTTTCTTTCATCAAAATCATTCGCCTCATAGCCAAACGTAAGACCGATCTCCCCGAGAAAGTTAACGGAATCCCGTTTCTTTCATCAAAATCTTCAACGGCAGTCAAACGTAAGTCCGATCTCCCCGAGAAAGATAACGGACTCCCGTTTCTTTCATCAAAATCATTCGACGGCAGTCAAACGTAAGTCCGATCTCCCTGAGAAAGATAACGGAATCCCGTTTCTTTCATCAAAATCACCAACGGCAGTCAAACGTAAGACCGATCTCCCCGAGAAAGATAACGGAATCCCGTATCTTTCATCAAAATCACCAACGGTCAAACGTAAGACCGATCTCCTCTGAGAAAGTTAACGGAATCCCGTTTCTTTCATCAAAATCACCAACGGCGATCAAACGTAAGACCGATCTCCGAGAAAGATAACGGAATCCCGTATCTTTCATCAAAATCACCAACTGGCAGTCCAAACGTAAGACCGATCTCCCGAGAAAGTTAACGGAATCCCGTTTCTTTCATCAAAATCATTCGACGGCAGTCAAACGTAAGTCCGATCTCCCCGAGAAAGATAACGGAATCCCGTTTCTTTCATCAAAATCATTCGACGGCAGTCAAACGTAAGACCGATCTCCCCGAGAAAGATAACGGAATCCCGTTTCTTTCATCAAAATCATTCGACGACAGTCAAACGTAAGACCGATCTCCCCGAGAAAGTTAACGGAATCCCGTATCTTTCATCAAAATCACCAACGGCAATGATCCAAACGTAAGGCCCATTCGATCTCTCCCCGAGAAAGTTAACTAATCCCGTTTCTTTCATCTAAATCATCAACGGCAGTCAAACGTAAGTCCGATCTCCCCGAGAAAGATAACGGAATCCCGTTTTTTTCATCAAAATCATTCGACGGCAGTAAAACGTAAGTCCGATCTCCCCGAGAAAGATAACAGAATCCCGTATCTTTCATCAAAATCACCAACGGCAGTCAAACGTAAGACCGATCTCCCCGAGAAAGATAACGGAATCCCGTTTCTTTCATCAAAATCATTCGACGGCAGTCAAACGTAAGACCGATCTCCCCGAGAAAGTTAACGGAATCCCGTTTCTTTCATCAAAATCATTCGACGGCAGTCAAACGTAAGACCGATCTCCCCGAGAAAGTTAACGGAATCCCGTTTCTTTCATCAAAATCACCAACGGCAGTAAAACGTAAGTCCGATCTCCCCGAGAAAGATAACGGAATCCCGTATCTTTCATCAAAATCACCAACGGCAGTCAAACGTAAGACCGATCTCCCCGAGAAAGTTAACGGAATCCCGTTTCTTTCACCAAAATCATTCGACGGCAGTAAAACGTAAGACCGATCTCTCCGAGAAAGTTAACGGAATCCCTTTTCTTTCATCAAAACCATTCCCCGGCAGTAAAACGTAAGTCCGATCTCTCCGAGAAAGTTAACGGAATCCCGTTTCTTTCATCAAAATCATTCGACGGCAGTAAAACGTAAGCCCGATCTCTCCGAGAAAGTTAACGGAATCCCGTTTCTTTCATCAAAATCATTCCCCGGCAGTAAAACGTAAGGCCGATTTCTCCGATGAATACGTCTGATTTTTCCCCAGAAAAGGCTAACAAAATCCCCAGCAAAGTTAACGGAATCCCAAAAACCAACGGAATCTCGAGTAGATCTCGAACTACGAAAGGGCTTGATTCCCACTAGGGATACGTAGGTAGCCTATCATTAGGTCCAAATTTCCTCGACCAAAACGGTCACCCTCTCCTTCGGCAGCAGACAAAGTCCACCGAAAGGCCATTTCAGATCAAGGTTCGAGGCACCTAAAACGCCATCATCAAGGTTCGAGGCACCTAAAACGCCATCTTCAAGGTTCGAGGCACCTAAAATGCCCTCATCAAGGTTCGAGGCACCTAAGACGCCATCATCAAGGCACCTAAAATGCCATCATCAAGGTTCGAGGCACCTAAAACGCCATCTTCAAGGTTCGAGGCACCTAAAACGCCATCACCAAGGTTCAAGGCACCTAAAACGCCATCATCTCCAGGTTGATGCCTCAAAATAGTCATTCTAGGGTCAAAGACGCGAACTACGACTGGCTTGATTCCTCTTAAGGATACATAGGTAGCCTATCGTAGGATTGACCGTCGGGCCAGAAAATGGTCATTCTATCCCCGGCGCGGATATACAATTTCAGCCATCAGACCGAAAATGGTCATTCCTATCCCCCAGCAGAGCGGATATCACTACCAGAAAAAGGTCGTTTAGCGACGGAAATTTCCGTCGCTAAAATTAAAATTCCGTCGCTAAAAATAATCAGCGACGGAAAAATTCCGTCGGTGGTCCGCCGCTACCAGCCCGTCGCAGTGCTCCGGGTCAATTTCCCGCCGCTATTTTTCTTTTACCGACGGAATTTAATTCCGCCGGTGAATTAATGGTTACGCCGACGGAAATTTCCGCCGCTATATTAATTTAATTTAATTAAATATTCATTTCGGCGGCGGAAATTTCCGTCATTGTAATAAAAATTAATTTAATTAAATTAATTTCAATGGCGGAAATTTCCGTCGTCGTAATAAAATTTAAATTGAAATTAAATTATTTCGGCGGCGGAAAATACCGTCGCTGAAATTATTTAATTTTAATTTAAATTTTATTACGGACGGAATTTTCCGCCGCCGAAATCAAAAATTAAATAAAAATTAAATGATTATAGCGTCGGAAATTCCGTCATTGAAATTAATTTAATTAAATTAATTTTTATTACAATGACGGAAATTTCACGCCGAAATTAATTTATTTAATTAATTTTTCTTTCAAAGACATTAATTTCGGCGACGGAAAATTCCGTCGCCGATTCTCAAATAAATTAAAAAAATATTTTAAAATATCAAAAAACCAAAATTTTTTGTACACGATATAACATTTCAATTTCTAAAACTAAAACTATAAAAACTAAAATTCAAATACCAAACCGTACCAAATAAAAACTAAATACCACCGTACCAATTCGGGAGGGGGAGAGGGGGGGGGAGGGGGGAT
Organism: Adenophora triphylla var. japonica; assembly: GCA_022495995.1. Lineage (NCBI taxonomy): Eukaryota > Viridiplantae > Streptophyta > Magnoliopsida > Asterales > Campanulaceae > Adenophora > Adenophora triphylla. The sequence goes on from JAFEMH010004153.1 coordinate 217,807, forward strand.
AGGGGGGGATAGGGGGGGGAGAGGGGGGGAAGGGGGGGGGGAAGGGGGGAGAGGGGTGGAGCGGGGGAGGGGGGAGAGGGGTGGAGCGGGGGAGGGGGGAGAGGCGGGGAGGGGCTCCCGCGGGTACCAAATGTCTCAAATGTTTACAAACAAGTATAAATTAATACAACAATGTCTAAAAAAGTCCGCAATCAACTTTGGGGGCGCAGGAATTATCACAGGGAGTCCGGCCGAGACGAGCCATCAACGGCGCCAATTGTCTCGAGTCTGCGCCGCATGGCGTCGATCGTTCTCCTCACGCATCTGCGTACGACGCAAAGCATCCGCAAGCTTTGCCCGCTCGCGTCTCTCCTCCTCCAACGCAGCCTCCAGAGTGTCGACCCTCGGATCATGAAACATGGGCTGGTCAACATTTCTCCGACGGCCGGTCGACGTCGACGGGCATTGCCGCCCGTAATCCCCCATCCCTAACACTCGGGCTCCTCTCCTTGGATGTCCCTGAGAGGTGACCTCCTGCCAAACATCAGGCACGAAGGGGACGGGCTCGCCGGGAGGCGTTCCATCGGGAACAACGGCGGCTTGATATGCAGCCTGAAAAATAAAACAAACAATTATAATCATATTTATATATATACATATATGTATATTTTTATTTTAATTTTTATTAAATATAACATGTTACATATTTGATTATGAGTACGGTTATTTATCGTTTTCTTTATAGTGGCATATGTTTTCTTCTATTCGTTAATATTACTAAATATGTAACAAACTAGGATACATAAACTGTATCCTAATTTGTTTCATATAAGGTGCATCTAGGGTGCCAGGATTGATTTCAGGCGCTCAAACGTAGGCGACATAATCACCGTCCGCGATGCCGTCAATCGCCCCAAAATGAGATCTAGAACTAGATGTTCCTAAATTATTTCATCCACAGTTTTCTAACTTATTTGTTTGTAACTGAATATTACGTTTTTAAATTAATTATTACCACCATTTAGATTACGCATTATTCGTTTTTTCTTTAGCTCTTTATCAATTATTTTGTGATTTTCATAGATACTCTTTATTCTCGGCTATGGTTCTCAAAGCACATTTTATGATTTCGTGTACTACACCTTAAATGTTGGTTTACTTATTTACGCGACACGTATATACGGTAAACCGTATCCTAGTTTGTTTCATATAAATGGATTTACAAAAATTTTAAAAATGTCTTTGACTTCGTATGCTTTTCCTTTAATGCCCTAATATGTATCCTGTATTGGTTTCTCTACCTCATCAAAAAAAAAAAAAATTGATAAGAAAAGAAGTGTATATATTATCTCTACCTCAACAATTAAAACCTAACTCGTCAATCACAAACTAAGTTCCCTTATAACACGGATGTTGGGAAAGTTAGGAAGAAATCCCCTCATAAGTCTTAACTTGAGGGAACCATGGCCTACTCTATTTCGTACAAAACTACCAACTAACCAAAATTTTTGGTATACCAACCTTCTGTATAACGAAAGTTTGGTACGGTACTACACGTACAGATTATGCATTCTTGGTTGGTACCACGGTATACAAATATGAGTTTGGTTTTGTGTACCGTGTACCGTGTATATTTTTATAAAAAGCATATCATAAAGCCCTTACCTTTATCAGTTTAGGTCATTTAAGACTCCCTTACCTAGTACGAATATTGTACCAGCTTTATAATCATAGAGGAACCAATTCCATACTAAGTTGCTATGTTTACACACTTGCAACTTAATACTAAACTTCAGTCTCCCGCCAAGCCTTCACAATAGCATGACATATACTTAACAATATAGAGTACAAATAATCCAATCATATGGTATTTATACTCTTACTCGACAAAATAAACGATGCTACAATTATTTCACTCCCTATATGAATCAATAACTATATAGAGGTACCCCACGTAGAGGTGCAATATATTAGGCACTATAGAGCAAATAACCCTAAATAGGTCATCACGTAGGGGTACAATAATATATAAGTAGCCCTACGCCATCACAATACAACATTAAACACTTTCCCTTTAGGGTTCAAGTTCAAAAACCAAGTTTTATAACATTTGGTTCAAGTTTTATAACACGCCTCTCAAGCATTTTTGAGACATTATTTATGGACCTTATCAATATCCTTTTGGCCCAATTCAAACTCCATTATATAGTACTAAAGTTTTACTAAATACAGGATCAAAAAGTGTTCAAATCCGAGTTGTTTAGCCTAGGTTCCCAATGCCTCAAACATGGACCAAGGCTGCAACGATTGAAATAATACAAGTGCTGAAACGCATTCTAAGCAACTTTGGATCAATATTTAAAGCTCTTGCAAACACCTCTTTGGACTAATCCAAGTTCTACCATGTTGTACTAAACTTGTACTAAAAGCCTAGTTAAAGAGTTATTAAATCTATACTCATTAACCTAGGTTAAATGTAGCCTTTGCCGAGTTGCTCACTCAAGGCAGATTTTTCCCTTCGCCATCGCGCCAAAGCCATTTGCGGCTGAACTACCCGTTTTGGGACTACTATAACCTCCCTATAGCACCAATAATATGTATAAAACATGTTTAAAAAACAATTATAACCAAATCCACACCAAGAATTCAAGCCATGGCATGGAAATTGTCAAGCTCTAACCAACCCAATTGCTTTTCTATTTGCAAACCCGAGTGATGTTTCAAAACGTCATTTAAAAAAAAAAAAAAAAAAAAACAGAAAATTAATACAAAATTACAACTTCATGGAACACACGCATACACACACATAAACACTCACGTACACCCAAAATTCATGGTTGAGTACAGAAGAGAGAGAAACACGGTGAGAAATCGAAACCAACTAAAATTCACAACAAATTAACACCCTATCCTCGAATTAGAACTACTTATTTGAAAGAAATCGAAACATTTACCTTGATTTGATTAGAGCAAGAGAGAAACACGGTGGAGAGAGCGGCGTGATCTTGGATCTCACGGCGTGAGAAGCTCGAGCGGATCGCAGTGAGGCGAGCCGACGCGATGGGCGAGGCGCGTGCGAGGGCGACGACGTGTGAGGCGATTGGGCGAGCTGGTGAGAGACGGCCACACGCGGCGTGAGCTTCTTCTTCTAGGTCGGCCGTCTTCGTCTTCAAGGTCACCCAGAGATGATGAGAGATAGCGTGGAAGAGAGAGAGGGAAATATTTGGCGTAATTGATTTCGAGAAATAAAACTGTGTATTTATAATTTTTCCACTGACGGAACATATTTCCGCGCGTCATAAATATTAATTATAAGCGAGGCGGAAATGGGGGTAAATTCCGACGCTATAATTCACTATTTAGCGGCGGAATATTCCGTCGTCATAAATCCGACAAGCTAAACGGATACGTCACGCTCACCCGGATCGATGACCGCTGGCACTCCCATGACGGTAATTTTAAGCGGCGATTTTAAATTCGGCGACGGAAATTTCAATAATAATAATAATAATAATAATAATAATAATAATAATAATAATAATAATAATAATAATAATAATAATAATAATAATAATAATAATAATAATAATAATAATAATAATAATAATAATAATAATAATAATAATAATAATAATAATAATAATAATAATAATAATAATAATAATAATAATAATAATAATAATAATAATAATAATAATAATAATAATAATAATAATAATAATAATAATAATAATAATAATAATAATAATAATAATAATAATAATAATAATAATAATAATAATAATAATAATAATAATAATAATAATAATAATAATAATAATAATAATAATAATAATAATAATAATAATAATAATAATAATAATAATAATAATAATAATAATAATAATAATAATAATAATAATAATAATAATAATAATAATAATAATAATAATAATAATAATAATAATAATAATAATAATAATAATAATAATATAATAATAATAATAATAATAATAATAATAATAATAATAATAATAATAATAATAATAATTAATAATTAATAATAATAATAATAATAATAATAATAATAATAATAATAATAATGTAATATATTTTATGAATATTAATGTAATGTGATAATTTATAATATAATAATTGCCTATACCACATAATAATATAATATATACCACATAATAATGCCACTATATATGCTAATTATATAATATACCACATGCCACATACCACATAATGCCTATACATATTTGTCCACATGCCACATGCACATGCCTATGCCACATGCCAATACCACATATTACATGCCACATGCCTATGCCACATGCCACATACCACATGCCACATGCCACACATACCACATGCCCTATACCACATGCCTATACCTATACCCTATACCACATAATACATACCTATACCCACCATACCACATATGCCACATGCCTATGCCACACATACCTATGTATGCCTATACCACATACCTATGCCACATGCCAATGCTTGCCACATATACACATATGCCTATGCCACATGCCTATGCCACATGCCACATACATGCCTATACCTATGCCACATGCCTATGCCTATGCCACCATGCCACAATACCCATACCACATGCCACATACCTAGGGTTTAGGGTTTAATTTAGGGTTATTAGGGTTATAATAGGGTTAGTAATTAGGGTTGGGGTTAGGGTTTAATTAGGGTTTAGGGTTTAGGGTTTGGGGTTAGGGTTTATTTTGGGGTTTATATTACATTAATTAGGGTTTATTTAAGGGTTAGGGTTTAGGGTTTAGGTTTAGGGTTTAGGGTTAGGGTTAGGGAATTAGGATATAAGAATTATTCTTGTAGCTATTCCCAAATTGGTAAATTGCATACAATTTTAAATTTTTATCCAAAATAAAACAAAAACAAGATTAGTCAAACTATGAACTAACCACTATTAGACAACACCTGGAGATTATTGTCTCATAAGTCATAACTAATTAAGATATCCGGAAAATAAAGACCCATCATTCTTCTGAGCACCTGCCTCTGCCCCTGCATGTCATCATCTACATCGTAAGCTTCAATGTTGACATCGTGAAGGGTTGTCTCCTCGCTCATCAAGCTCCATATCTTCACGATGAAGGCTTAGGAGCGACACCTCTAGGGCCTTGCATTGCTCGGAAGTCGAGGAATCGGGAAGTCGGCCAGAAATGGATGTATAATTTGCCCTCATGAATGGTCTTTGACATTGGCATCCCTTCGTCATTTATTGCCTTGAATTGATCGGCTTAACAACTTCTCCGTTGGGATTTGATGAGGAGGCTGTTATCTAGATGAGTCAAGATAAATTGGAAGCCACATAATGCCTCGGTAAGGGTCAACGCGTGCTCAACAAATATGTCATCACCCTTTGAACTTTGGGTGCTCTTTCTATTGTAGCAAAGACTATGTCTCCATAAGAGTGTCGGGGTATAGGGTGTATAGGGTATAGGGTTTAGGGTTTGGGGTTTAGGGTTTAGGGTTTATTAGGGTTAGGGTTAGGGTTTAGGGAGGGTTTAGGGTTAGGGTTTAGGGTTTATTAGGGTTTAGTTAGGGTTTATTAGGGTTTAGGGTTTAGGGTTTAGGGTAGGGTTATTAAATATAAGCAAGGGTTCTTGTAGCTATTCCCAAATTGGTAAATTGCATACAATTTTAAAATTTTTATCCAAAATAAAACAAAAACAAGATTAGTCCAAAATTAGGAAACTAACCAACTATTAGACAACACTCTGGAGATTATTGTCTCATAAGTCGAACCCAGTTCGGACCCGGACAAAGGGAGAGAATTGAAATTGGAATTACGAAATTAAAGATGAAATAGCACCGGTAAGAGCGGCTCGATATTTGTTTTTTCAAATTCAATTCTTTGGAGAGAGATAGAGAGAGAGAGGATGGGAGTGAGGGATTTAGAGGCTAGGTGTCGATTAATTTGGTTTGAAAGTTTGAATTGGATTATCGCTTGTTGTTCGTTCGGAAATTTTGAAATTTTAAATGAGCGCCGGTAAGAGTGTCGGGAGCTTCATACTCCTGGGAATGTAATTTTCTCCATTTTGCATACCCTTCTCCACACCACTTCCAAGACCTTCTTCTCTGTCAACCATTTCGCCCTTGCATTGTGGGCGGGTCTTTCTCTGGAAATTTTGAATTTTTTTATTAAACAGACGGAATATTTCCGTCGATAAATAAAAAATTATTAAATTATCGGCGGCGGAAATATTCCGTCGGTGTTTATTAAAAAAAAAAGCATTTAATTTCAAGTCGGAAATATTTCGGTGTAATATTCGAAAAGAAAAATAAAAAATATTTTAATTTCGGCGTCGGAATATTTCGAGATAATTAAAAAATAAAAAATGATATATTTTCACCGGCGGAATAATTGTCATTAAGATTTAGCGGCGGAATATTCCGTCGGTAAATCAAAATTAGCGGCGGAAATAAACGAATATTCGAGGAATATTCTTTTAGCGGAATTTAGCGGCGGAATTAAATTCCGTCGCTAAATTTGACGCCAAAATAATTCCGACGCTAAATACTATATTGTCGCTAAATAGCGATCTATTGTTATTTAAGTCGCTAAATAACTTTTTATAGTGTATACAATTTAGATAGGAAAAAATGGTATTCTA